>JAUESF010000057.1:1800089-1813459 GCA_032274765.1 Malacoctenus tetranemus
AGGCCGAGCGCACGGGAGGTCTCTTTGTGCTTTGTCTTAGATCTTTATTTTTGGATGGCTGCTTGCATGGGATGGAGTGTGTGTGTGTGTGTGTGTGGGTGTGTGTGTGTGTGTGTGTGGTGGGGGATGCTTGGACGCACTGCTCCACACGGGCAGGATGAGCAAGCTGAAGAGAATCCGCGCTGACACCGACTTTCAAACGGAAGAACAGCGAAGCTTTAAACCTTCGACCTTGCTTCTCCCCGCTTCACGCCGTCAGTGCTGCACTGTTTCTGCTGTTCAGACACCTGCAACGCACACTCACACTCACACACACACTGATGCAACCCACGCTCATTGTTGCCCAAAACCCTGGGTGCTCCTCAGACAGCCGCAATAATGAGAATGTCGTTAATTTGCCCAAATGAGCGGGGGGCCTTTAGCGCGGGCTAGTAATTATTTAACAGCAACACAGTTACTTAATTAGCTCCACATGAAAGGAGAAGGGTGGTGGTGGTGGTGATGGTGGTGGTGGTGGTGGAGGACGAGGTGGTGCCGAGTGTGTATGATTAAACGGAGATGGAGATTGATTGCGAGCAAACACGCGTCTGATGACTTGACGCCGGCGCAGGATATTGTCTGAACGGCTGGAAAATGCAATCAAGGAGCAAACAGGGCTGCGTAATAAATCACGAGTTTATCATGTTGCACAAACACTGGTCGGACGGTGAAGTTTTTTATTATCTCAGCATTGTCAGTTCATTCGTACGATCAGACAGACTGTGACTCCCGCACGGCAGGCTCCGAATGTGGAGGTCGCAAAAGTGCTGAGGTTGTGGTTTTAGTGAGCGTCGTGATGGTGGAAGAGATAGAGATGAGTTAGAGAAAAATGTGATGTCCTGATATTGAGGAGCTTATCGGGAGCTTTCGTAGCTTTAATTACAAGTTTTAGTGACATCAAGTTGATAAATGAATCTGAACCCTTAAAGTTTCCGAAATGTTGAACGGACTTTTTGGGGGGTGTCTGCAGAAACGGCACTTCCCTCCTCAGTTTTGCATCCGCGATGTGAACTTCCCTGCACAGAGCCGTATTCCGTCCACGTGTAGATTTATCTCGCCTCCCCCGACCACTCTACTGCTTTCGCTCCGTTTGCTTCGGGCCAACGCGAAGCCTTATCAACCCAGATACCGAGTCATCCCTCCCCGAGGGGGTCACCTCACCTCCCCCCCCTCCCATGAAATCCCACGACTCAGCATTTACCGCCAGCTGCATATACATATCCAGGCCTGGAAAAGCGGAGCTTCAAAGAGAGAGAGAGAGAGGGAGGGGTTGGGGGCTTCCTCACCTCTACCTTAAATCACTCAGAGCTGCTGTTAGCTTTGGTACACATCAGTGGAGACCGTTTTCCATTTTGTCAGTGATTACGAGCGCGCCTGAAGGTTGGACCAGCTTTTTCTGCTGCCGTTGCATCACCTCGGACGTTCAAAGTCTTCACCGCCTCTTCACCTGCGTCCTCGCGCTGGATTTTTTTTTATTACCTTTAAGAAAAATTTGGGGGAAATGAGCCGCTGCCTTGAAATGCAGATTAACTGGGATTATGGAGAATTACCTCGATTATTGATTCCTTTCCCCTTCAGGGAAGGTTCAGGAGTGCAGATGCATACAGACGAATGGCAGAGGAGAGACGATTAAAAATGGACCCTTTAAGACCTTTTAACACGGACTCTGAAACAATCGTCTTCATCCCATAAAAGCTGCACGGACGATGCGATTTCCTTCCAATAATATGACCTCTTGCAACTCTGCGCACTGGAAACAATCGTTACATGCAAGAAAATCTGCTTGTTCTCGAATACACAATGTCGCCAAATTGTATTAATACCTTTGGGCGGGGGGGGGACACCGGCATTCGACCCAAACATCTCTAACCTTGTGCTAATGGCTGCAGAAGTAAAAGAGAGTGCACTTATAGGGATCGATAACGCACCAGGCAGATACTGCTGCGAGATTATTTCTCCCTGCATCAGTTACAGCCTGTTACCTGCTAACGGCAGCACAAGGGGGGAGGGAGGGAGGGAGGGAGGGGGGAGGCTGCGTGAAGCAGGGAGGTTATGAAGCCCTGGTGAAAGGCAGCGATGTGCTGGTGTGGACGGAGGCCGCGCGGCCTCCCCGACCTTTGGCTGCTATGGAACTTTGCTGACCTAGAAATTGAGGCCGAGATAAGCCGTGATGTTAATAATAAGGTTTAATAATAAGTCACAAGTGCACAAGGAAGAAGATAAGCTAAATAAACAGGACCGCAGGCCTGATCTCTGAGGGGGACGCGGGAACGCCGTCCTGCAGCTCTGTGGCGGCGCCGACGAGGCCTTTTTCTGATCCGTGGAGCCGCGTCCCCACAGATCCCAGGGAAGCCTCTGCGTTACGGAGCGACGGTGAGAAAACACGGAGCGCTCGCTTCATCAGCGTCCTCGGGTTTCATTCAGGAGGCTGCGGCGAGCTGCTCGGTCCACCATGAGGCCGCACGTGGCAACGCAAGACGTCCCCCCTTTTCATTTTCACCCTGCGATAGAAAGGCGTAATGAAAGCTTTTCAGCACCGACTCTCCCCGTCAGTGAAGTGCTGCGTTTGGTGGTTCATTCATTCATTCATTCATTTTTTTTTAATTTAACACAATTTTTGCTGCTTTATTCGGGGAGGCCATGAATGCTGCAGTGCTGGTTAGACATGATGCAGGTTCTATAGAGACCAGGGACGCTCCACCATAAAGGCTCAGCGCCTCTGAAGTCGCATGTTTTATCTTCACTGAACCACATTAGTCAAGCTAACAAGCCCATCTTCACCATTAGCATGGCTCTGTGTGAAGGGTTACAGGTGCAAAGCATTATGGGATCGATCCACGGACTCAATCCGATTAGATATATGTATTTCTCGATCGTGAATTCAGCCCAAACGACAGAAGATTCGAGATGGAAAATGAGTCACTTCAGCCGGCTGCCGGGGGGAACTGTGTGAATTTCGACGTTAAAAAGCTCAGTCTGTGATTTCACTCATTCAAATGGTGATAAAACTAAAACGCTCTCCGTCCTCGCGCGGTGAATAAAGTTGAGTTCGCTGCAGAGGACTTTTTTTTTTTCCACGCCGCTTTCCAAGATTCTCTCTGCGCGCCGCGCAAACCTGACTCAGTAAATATCTGGGTGTTTACCATGACTCCCAGCTACCCTAGCCTTTAACACAATGTTCCCTTTTATAATTAACAACGAGAGAAAATTAGGGAATTTTTACAGGAGAACAACCTCGGGCTTTAAAGGATTGTGGACATAAGAATGAAATAAATCTGCACCGTAAAATAAAGAGAAGCAGCATTTGAGTTTTATCGATATTAGTCACACATAAATGAAACAGTAGGGATCAGTTATAATGGGAAGAGTGTAAGCGAATGGATCGGTTTACCAGGCCTTAAAGCGTTTAAGTCGTCTATGTATGAAATAGGTGGAAAACAAGCTCAGCCTTTACTGGAGACACTGCTGGTATTGTACTGGGTGACATCCTGCCAGCTGGAGTTTTACTGGTTTGATTTTGGCACACTGATTGTACAATAACTTCCTCCACAAACACTCCACTCTTCATCACAATTCACAGTAGGAGCTTAATCCAGTGTTTTAATGACCGATGACGTGCAGCAGATCCAGATAGAACAAGCGGCGTAAACAATGCGAAGCCAGTAAAAAGTGCGCTGAACTCTCCTCACCAACTTTATCTGAAAGCGTCTTATTTGCTGTTTTTACAGCCGCCACAAACATCCCGTCAGATCCCCGATATCAAAGGCAGCTCTGGGCTCAAAGCCCCCCCCCACCCCCACCCCTCCCCATCAAAGATGGAGGCTCCGCAGCGACGCCGCGTTCGCGGGGAACTGAACTTGTCGCAGCGGCGTCCTTCCCGGCACGCTGTGTTTACCAGACGCCGTCCCGCCGGCTCCATTGATTCCTGAAAAAAACAACAACAACAAAAAAATCTGCCTAATGATTTACACGGAAACAACAACGGCGGCGACAAGGCGGCCCGCTAAGCGCGCCTTTGTCTGCCTTTTTGTGGCGGCGACGGCGGCAGCAGTGCAGCAGGAGGAGGCGAGGCCTCGTGAGCAAGTTGTTTGCTGTTGTTTTTTGTTGTTTTTGTTGAGGAGAACAAGCAGGAAGAGGGAGGGGAGGAGCTTTGAAGCCGCCTGAAGTGAGCAGTCGTCTCCGAAGCCGAGCAGATGTATCAAAGCGTCAGTTCATTTCTCCCTCTGCATCTCTTCCACCTGAGCTTTGCTTCCTTTCATTCGTTTTCAGGCCGCTGGCTTCGTCGTCTCGCTCCTCAAACTTGCCTTTTATCTGTTTTGTGCTGGCGCGTGCGAGGGTGATTACAGGTGTCCCTCCGGCAGGGGCGTGGCCAAATACTGACTGCGTTCGCTTGTGAGGCTCACGGATGCTTAGTTCATCAGATTTGGGCTTTTAAGGGGGAGTGTGGATCCACAGAGTCTGTCTCTGAAGTCGCATGTTTTATCAGCGTATGAAGTCAAATCTGCCGAAATTAGATCCAAATTAATTGTGTTTTGGATCGTCTTCACGAGGAAAACTTCTGTTCCTGCAGCGCTTATTAAACTGAGCTCATGCAAAAGCGTCACCGGAGTCACTGCGACAGGGCCTCTGCATGTGCACCTCGCCAACTGGCCTGGCACATATCGAGGCGACGTGTTTTCATGTAATCACGCTGTAATTATACCATAAACAACAATAAATACCGCATCCATATCCGCGAGGAGCCTCGTCAACATCTCGCCGGCGAGGGTGGTTATTAGCTGATTGGTGGGCTTCCAGGGCCCCGCTTCCTGTCGGAGGAGCACAGCGATTGGCTGGCGCGGTGACAGAGGGCGCGCGGAGGGGTTGACGGGTGGGCAGGCAAATTGCACCGAGGGCTGTGGGCTAAGTTTCCAAAAATAGACGAGAGCAGTGACAGAACAATGATGGGTCTGTGTGTGTGCGTGCGTGTGCGTGCGTGCGTGCATATCTGAGTGCCTCCGTGCATCCTGTGAAATCGTAATAACGGCAGCATGTGCAGCCCTATCATTAGAAATCTCCCGAAGTCACGAGGGCTCGCCGCGGCGCCCGCCTGCATGGGCGGCGTGGGTGATTGAGAGATAGAGCGAGAGCGGAGCGCGGAGGAAGAGACGGCTCGAGCAGAAGACATAAGCCGACATAAGAGAGAGAGAGGGAGAGGGGGGGAAGATATTCGTCTCCCCTCCGACTGCCTGCCGTCTGCCGATCGATGCTCAAAACACACACCGGTCTGGGTGAGGAAGAATCGAGCGATCGCTGATTGATTTTTCCTCACCTGTTTTCGGGAGGAGAGACGGACTGAGGGAGGTCGAGGATGGAGGGAAGATTACACGTGGAACCAGACGGTTCTCGACGTGCGCGTCCGTGCACCGAACATGAAGCATGAACCGGTCGAAGAGGCCCAAAGGAGACGTTCGTCAGAGAAAACAAAGCATTTAAACTCGGCTCCAATGATCAAAGAAAGCCGTGTTTTTTTCAGGGAATTGACTAAATGCTGGAGCACATTTGTCATATTTTCTGTTCATAAATCGTTCTGCTAAGATTCTCAGTTCTTTTTCCCTCCTGAAGCGCCGGCCGTCCTGTGAAGCTGCTGCCGGCCCCACAAGCGACGGATCTTAAAAAGGGACTCGGCGAATCAATAGCAGGAACATCATAATCAACCCCGACACTGTTTTGGGTTATTTATACGCGGCACTTTGAATCAATCCATCAGCAGCCAATAAAAGTAGCGAGAGCCAGAGGAAAGGGGGCGGGGGGGGCTGGCTGGCAGAGTGAGGTGGGGGGTGGGGGTGGTTCTGATACTTTCAGAGACGGCAGATTCCAGCGCTGCCGGCGCAGCAGCGAAGTGGCCTTTTTCTCTTCCCAGTATTTCTCAGCCTAATAAAGATGAAGGAGCGGAGACGTGACGTCGAACAAAGATCATGAAGAGGAATGTAAAATCTGAAGATGCTGTTGAAGTTATCGGCTGTGGCGAAGCGCCGCGAGCCCCCGAGTCGGGCAGGTGGTCCCATGTGAGGGTGGGTCTGTTTGTACGGCTGGCCAAAGAAAGTTCGACCCCACAAGCTGCTCTCGGCCCTAATGTGGGACAGCGGGGCACCTATAGAGGCAAAACGTGTGAAAGTGAAGGAAAAGTAGCCACGTGTGAAACGCGACGCCCGGCCCTGGAGCTTTTCCCAGAATGCCCTCTGATGATTAAAGCCCGGTGATTGACCGTCGGCCGCCGTGAAATCGCCTTGTTTGCTCGCAACTTTAATTGACTAATTGCTTGGATATTTCATTTCGCCTCGCGCCGGAGCAAAGCGTTATTACGTGCAATCCATTTTCCCAGCAACCCCCGAGCGCGCTCGGGCCTCCTCGCCCGGCCGACAGCCCACGGAGAGAGAGGGAGAGAGAGAGAGAGAGAGAGAGGGAGGGAAAGAAGCAGGTATTGATCAGGAATCATGGCCAACGGTATTCCAATTAATCACCCGGCAGCCGTCCCTTCTGCTGCACCTTGGGCGTTTTGTTGTATTTGCTGGTTTGTTTTTTTTTTCTTTCTTTGCCCGTGGGCCTCCGATTATCTCGGCCGGAGCTGAGGAGAGGGCGAGCGCGCCGATGCATGCTGGTGGCCACGCCCTTTTTTTTATTCACAGTCGCTTCCCCTCTGTGCTTTGGTTTGGAGTAAACGGGGAGGTTTGGTCCCTCTGGCGAGCGGGGAGGAAAAGCTTTGCTCCCTCTTATCCGAAATGAATCATTCATGGCCCCACCAGGCCGGGTGGGGGGTGAGGAGGAGGAGGAGGAGGAGGGGGTGTCAACTTCATCCCAATGAAGGACTCACATAAATAAGAATTAGGAATAGACATGCAGGAAAACAGCAGGATTTGGCTAAAATCCAGGTGTGTTATTTCCATTTCACCATAATCAGCTGATATTATCTGATGAGTCATGTCGCATTATGCTGTTTGATAAATAACCAGAATAATCTGATTACTCGAGAAATTGGATTATGATTGGATTTCTTTTTCCCAGCATTGATGTAAAAGGGTTTAACAGCTGCTGACAGCTTCCAAAATAAAAGCCCCTCGCCTCAGCGACTGACACGCCTTCGACATTTTATTATGGTATCGAACGGAGGCTCGTAATGGATGTTTGATTTCCTTTTGTCGCGCGGTGTAACTTTCATGTTTTGCCCTGACGACTGAGTGTTTACACTGTGATGAATGTGTCAGACGCAGAAAATAAGAAAAAACACGTCGGAACGATTTTTAGGTTAAAGACGTTGGTTTTGCTCCATGAACATGCGACTGTGCTGCCGTGGCTCAGTGGCTCGTGGAGGGAACTCGCCTTTTTTTTTTTGTGTTTTAGTAGCTGCTTGTATTCTGCTGCCACGGCACTGAAGGTTACAGACTTATTGTCTGGCCACAAAAGGTAGCATGGGTGTGTATTGAATGCGTATGGGTGTGTGTGTGTGTGTTTGTGCCGCCATGGCGGGGCGTGATATGTTTGTTACTCGGGATAACCTTCAACCACTGCTCAGCCAATCGGAACAGACCTGACGTGCCGGCTGCCTCAATTCCTGGCGTGTTTTTTTTTTTCTTCCCTTCACTTGTTTTTGTCAGCCGGTTCAGACGTTCGCACGGCGCACACGGAGGCACGGGGAGGGAGAGGCAGGGAGGGGTGGGAGAGGGGGGAGGAAATAAAACAAGCGGCGCGCTCCTTTAATTTGGAGCACACTTAAACACAATGTTGGCGGGCCGCTTTCAAGGTCGTGAAACGGCCCCGCTGAGAGAGGTAAATAAGTGATTATCGCGGCGGGGGCAGGAGATGAGTGTGTGGCTTCCTTTATTGTTATGCTAATGTGGCGTGGAAGTGGAGGGAGCAGCTCTCGGGGCTCCGTCTGGCCGCAGCCTGGTTAAGGATGACCTTTTTAGACATGCATGGATGCATATGAGACACGTAAACACACGCTTACACGGGTGGGATGGATGGCGTCGCACCTCGCCGTTTTCACATATACTCCCTCTGCTTTGTTTCCTACCTGGCAGCTTATCATAGTTTAATACTGGTTTCAAGAAATGCAGGTTTTAATTATGTTTGTCTGTCAAAAACTTAAATAATTGCGTACTTTCATAAATGGTCATTGGCGTTTTGTCAAAACGCGCATCTTTTGCTTCTGCTGACAAGAGAAAGTGGTCTGATTCCAGTCCAGCTAAGTGGATACATGCAGAAATAGCTCGACAAACCGTCACACATTTGGACCGACGGACCTCTGAGCGTGTGGTATCCTTTGTGGTCTTGGCTAAAGCAGGCTTCAGTCCCTTGTGGTGAGCAGGCCGCCATGTCCAGAGACAATGACTGATCGGCGCCACGTGGTGTGGTGATCTCGGAGGTCCTCCATGACCCCCCCCCCAGGTTTCAGCATCTCCCCGTCAGCACATCGCACGCTGGGCGCCGTCCAGTTTGGACCTGAACCCGATGCAGCTTCGCTGAATTCCTTTCGGCTGCGTCCAACAACACCACGACCGCACGGCAGAATTAGATCTGGATTGAATTAGTCCAATTTGGACCCTAATGGGCCCACTTAGACTCACATTCAATACCGCAGGCACCTGTAATTTGAGAGCGAGCCATTTGTTGCAAATTACACACCCTAGACCATCTTATCTTATTCAATCCACATTGTTTGGCTACAGCAACACACACACACACGCGCGCGCGCACACATACACGCTCCTCTCTGCGACTACTGATTTAATTTGCTGTGTGTGTTTATGTGTGGGTGTGGATGTTAATTTGTTGTTTGCGCGAGCGCGTGTTTGTTTATACGTGCAATTACGTGCGCGCCATCAGTCCGTCTGATTAATGTCGGCAACCCGTGTGTGCGCACACACCGAGGAGGCGCACGCGTCGATGCGGGGGTCCCTGCGTGTGTGTCGGGGCCCCATGGAAGTGTCAGATTAGGGGATTAGAGGAGGGGGGCTCTGCTCGGTGGGGGCTGACGGGGGGGCTGGTGGGCCCCAGTGCCTCCAGTTTCACTCCCCCTCCCTGTCAAGCAGACCCACCTCCCACCCCTCACCCTCCACACTCTCTTGTCTCTGCTTTTTCCCAGTGTTTATCTCCAATCTTACATCCATTTTTACATGTTTTTTTTTCAAAGTAAAAGCCTCTAACCGTCTTTACAAATAAACGGAGGGTGAGAAGGATCGTCTGAGGTTCGGCGAGCTGCAGCTGCGGTGCCGTGGTTACCAAAAAAAAAAAAACAGCCAAAACCCCGTGAGGCCGTCTCTCACTCTCTGCTTCTGGCCCAGTGATCAGTAATTGCAAGCAGGCCTGAGTCAATCTGAATCCAGCTGCCCCCCCCCTCCCCTTCCCACCTCCCCCCCGTCCACACTTCCAGGAGCCTGGGTGCTTCGATGTAACGCTGCGGTGTGAGAGGATGCAGGCAGAGTGCTGCCGGCCGGCCACGCGAAGGAAAAAAAAAAAAAAAAACACCATTTGGGCGGCGCCGCGGTACCACGGTGGAATGGAATCGAGGCATTTTAAGCCCCCACGCCACAACAAACCTGGCAACCCCAGAATCTCCCCAATGTGATGACAATTTAATGCCACCAAGGTTTTTTTCCTTTTTGCGAGGAGGGCTTGTAAGTGATTCCGTCCGCTCTGAGATGTTTGGAAAAACACGCGCCGGTAACGCAGAATGGGAACAAAACTGCTGTAAACAGAAACAGTCCTGCGAGTTGAGCCGAGGCAGCCAGACTGCAGGAAGTCTGGTGTGAGTTCACTTCAGTCTGAGGGCGACAGAGACGAGTGTGTTCACCGAGACTCTCGCTGTGTTAGTGAAACCCTTCGCCGGTTGGCTTCACTGTAACGTCCTGCCAGACTGGTGGTCAGAGAGGAGGCCCCGCAGCCGTGCAGCGGTAGCGCGGTCGTGTTTTAGCCATTTCCCAAGTTCACCGCGGGCTCAGAGTCTGCTCACGCTGATCTCCGCTTATGTCATTCACCGGGAATGCGTGAGAAAAGGGCCGAGCTGCCAGGCTGGCAGACGCGAGCCGCGGCCGCATATGGCGAGATCGAATGACACACTCGTGTTTCGTTTGTGTGTGTGTCGCGCACGGAGTTCGTTTCACACATGCTCCCGGGCTGAACGTTAAAGTGGAAGCTAAGCATGTGCTGCCAACACGTGTTGGTCGGATCCTTGTTTGTTTCTCACACTGAATCTGTTTCTCCTCCTGCAGCTTAAAGAAAATCTGAAAGTAGCTTCAACAGAGTCTATTATGTCACTTTATATGGAGAATAATGTCACTAGGGAGCAAATAGAGCACTTTCAGGTACATTTGGTAGAATATAAGAGATGTCAGTGGTGAGATCGAGCATCGGGGTGATGCTGTGGAGCCGCACTGTCTCTCTGTGCACACCACAGTGCACTTATCTCTGCTTCCATCTTCCTCGGAGTGCCACAGCCACTCTCAGCCGTGAAATCAGAAAACAGAACCTTTTGATATTCGGGCTGTAAAAACGACAGATTTCCTTGTGAACAATATTCCAGATTAATGCGTCAAAGTCCCGGCTTCTCTCTGAGTTTCAGAATTGTTATGAAACGCAGGCGAATCTGGAAGCACGAGAGAGCAAAACGGTCTTTTTCTCTGAAATCACACCTCTGTGTTCAAGATTGCAGGCAGCCGTCGACACAGCATATAAACATTAACCAATCAATTGAGCTCCAGCGTTTTCTTTTGTCGTGCATCTCAGTCCATCAGCGCACGCGGCTGTATGTACGCCGGCGTCTTTGTCGCGGTCGCCATGGCTTCCTTTTCACCGGCGTGCGACAGAGTTGGTAAACACGCCGTCTGCCCTCACATGCAGTCTCCTCTCTTGTCCTTGATTCCGCCTCATGCATATGAAGGCGAGCGTGGCGAGCGCGAGCGAGCGCGGCGCCGCCGAAGTTCTCCTCCGTCTGTCGGATCAACTCGGGGAGCTGACAGTCGTCCTCTTTAGCATTGTGGCGATGAAGACGTCGTTGCGGGAGCAGCTGCTGAATCCCAGAGGGACGGGTGGGAATGATGAGCTCGTTGAACGGGGTCCAGCTCTGACATGCGGGCGACGTCTTGTTCGCCGCCGCGTCGCTTTTTGAAGGCCGGGGACGGCGCCGTCACGCCTCACCTTCGGGAAAGTGACCGAAACCTGTTGTTTTTTTCATTCACTGACTTTCATGCAGCATTGAGTGTTTGGTTACTGTCACTAGGAAGTTCAAAGTTTGTCCCAAAAACAGTCCTACAGTTACTGATTAATTCTCTAAAACTGGAGAATCAGGAGCACAAACTGAATATTTTGTGACTCTTTTTGTATTATTTCTATTGCAAGTGACACATTATGTAGAGAAGGTGGACTGTTGTCCTCTCTACTGAGAGAATAAAGTGCCATCACGTCCAGCCACTCAGCCATGGACATTCATTGTCCCCTTGCGGTCCTTCTGCCGCCCTACGGTACAAGGTGTTTCTGCAGCTCGCCCTCATCCAGGCCCGGCGCGGCCGACGACAGCGCCACCATTTTAATTCACCTCAGCCTGCTCGGGCCCTTGTTACTTAATTATTCTCTGTAACATTTGTTCATTACCTTCCTCCATCAGTGCCGAGCAGCACTCCAAACGTTTATGTACCTTGAGAGTGTTTTAACGTGGGCGCTGAATTAGAGTTTGAAGAGCGGGCTCGGCACGCGGAATTTCAATGCTGCCCGCTCTGATTTAAATGAGGTACACGGGTCAAAGGGAGTCGGCCGGCGGAGATTATTCATTCATTCATCACGCGGACGGGGTGTCAGGTTTATCATGCCGGTATAATGTAGCAGGAGAGAGAGAGGGGACTCAGAACGTGATGAATGACAAAGGCTGTAATCTACTCGAGCTTTGTGCGTGTAAACGGACGTGATACTGTCACACAAATACACGGGTGAGAACTGATTTACTAACCGGATGCACTGAGGATTGCATCTGCCTGACTTGCCAGTTGTCGTGCATTCTAAGGGGTTTTTTCACTACCTGAATATAGAATATTGGGACTTTCAAGCTAATTGTGCTAAATTTACCATGTGTGTTGTGCGATGCCTGAAAGACTGTGTGTTGCTCAAACGTGCAGCTATGTTTGAGAAGCAGCCTTGAACCAGCTCGGCCTTTACTGGAGGCTCTGCAGTTGTTTTTGTGTTTCCTGCTTATTTCTCAAATTAGCATTATGCATCAGGCAGTCTGCATTTGCATCTGAGATGTTGAAATAAATACGTGCCAGGCCAAGGTTTTTTGTTTTGTTTGAACAACCTCCCCCTGAAAAACAGCTTGATTTTTATTGGCTGGTATCAATCTTTTTTATTCTCTCCCCAAAAACAGAGGCCTGTGCACTCACCTTTGTGTTAACCAGACAGCATGTGTAACGTTGCATCCGAGTGTCTGAGGAAGCTTTGCCGCATCACCGCCCGTGTGTATTCATGTGCACCGCGGCGTCTTGATCTCCCAGACTGTACGAGAACAAAGAGCAGCCCGAGAAACGGGCGATGAAATGTGTGTTCAAGTCGTCTTTGAATATTTCCATTCCAGGTGCGTCTCTGCCGAGGACAGACAATAGCTGAGCAGCAGACACTCTAATCAGAAATGGGGGAAAAAGGCCATTTGGTGTAATAAAGAATGCATTTGCATGAAGTAATGCTAAATGAAGGGCAAATTTTTTTGCATCAGATGTGTTCAATTTCCCTTTTTTTGTCACATTGTGCGTCTGTATTGTTTCTAAACAACAAAGAGCGGCCCTGAGACGAATAATAAACAGGCCTGTACAGTAGCTTGGCATCTCGTATGCAGCCTGCCAAGCCGACCACTACACCCACAGCCGACTGCCATGTTTATGGATGAGATGTTGTGAGTCGTACCACAGGGACAGGTTGCA
Source organism: Malacoctenus tetranemus (assembly GCA_032274765.1). Taxonomy (NCBI): domain Eukaryota; kingdom Metazoa; phylum Chordata; class Actinopteri; order Blenniiformes; family Labrisomidae; genus Malacoctenus; species Malacoctenus tetranemus. The sequence goes on from JAUESF010000057.1 coordinate 1,813,070, forward strand.
ACCAGACCCTGTGAAATGGAAAAAAAAAAAAAAAGACACAAGGAAAAAAAAAAAGAAAAAAAAAACACACCTTCGCCATCTGCACTGCTGACATTTCCCACACCAGTGAAAAGGCGCGAGCATCTGGCGTTCACCTCTCGGCCTGCGCGGGGCTTGAAGTTGTCGCGATGTCATGCCGCCATGTGGTTGGTGCGCAGGAACCAGAGAGAGCAACATGACATGTGTAGACCGCGTCGCAACGGCGCTTGTTACTGTATGGCGGCGTGGGTGTGGCTGTGTGTGTGTGTGTGTTGGTCAGTGGCCTTGAGAGTGCTCGCCAAGCTGTGGCTCACGACGTCTCGTCTCGCAGAGGAGAAACTTCTCTCATCACCATCTTATCCACAAAGGCTT
>JAUESF010000057.1:1830366-1842060 GCA_032274765.1 Malacoctenus tetranemus
CCCCCCCCCCCCCCCCCCCCCCCCCCCCCCCCCCCCCCCCCCCCCCCCCCCCCCCCGGGGGCGGGGCACGGGAGGTCAGAACCGGCTTTATTAATTCACGGGTGTTATTCTGCACGGCAAAAACAAAAAGAAATGGCAGAGGAAGGGGGGAGGAAGGGGGGGAGGGAGGGAGGACGAGGCGAGAGTGGAAATCTAATAGAGGAGGGGGCCGGACGAGGGGGGAATGAGGAAGACGCAGCCGACAAATATCTGAGGTCGCGAGGGGAAAAAAAAAAATGGCGCTCTGGACAAAACGCGTCGAGGATCGCACGCAGAATGCAAATGAGCCCCCGCGCATTCGATTTGATCCGTGGTGCCGCGCGCGCCGCCGCGCTCCGGCTCCACACTTCCACCCGTCGCACAAACAAATTAATTAACACGCTGCCGCCGCTTTGCCTACAATTTGATACAAATCAAAGCGTTGCTTAAATTAACGTCTCCCCCGTGCAACTTGCAACCTGGTTTATCTTCGGCTAATTGAATTAGCTCGGCTGCGCCGCGTTTATTTGGGTGTAATTAGTTTGGTATTTTCGCAAGGATGCGTCCCGAGACGGCTGAGCGGAGGCCTGCTCGCATGCTGGAGGTGTTCAATGGGACATAACTGGTGGTGGTGTGGGGGGCGGGGGGTGGGGGGGGGGGTCAGGAATGTGTTTAAAAGATGCAGTCAGAGCATCAGTGCCTTCGGGAATGAACCCGGCATTAATTGGTCTTCCGAGGTGACTAAATATTTTCTTCGCTTTTCAGTCGTTTCTATCAAATCCGTCAGCTTCAACCAAACACACCCAGGCAAATTAAGCTCACACACACTCACACTTATCGGAGGTTCAAAAGCATGGGATATCGATGTGGGAGAGAGACGGCACCAACCGCTACAGAACAGACTTATTCATAGTGCGAAGTGAGAATCTGGATAATTGTGAAAAGCCAGTGGCGCCTCTCCTTTAGTGCTTCCTATAGATTCGCTTAGATCACAGAAAAAGCTTCCAAATATGTTGTTTTTTAAGGCTTCTCAAGGAAATCCAGTCGACTGCACTGATTATTTGTATAAACATTCAGTGTGCTGCACCAATAAAGGTCCTGACTGTCCTCGGCGTCACACTCCGAGTGTCCATCCTCCCTCGGCAGCAGCAGAAGGTTGGTGTCAGGCTGTCAGCTGCCACTCCGGGTGAGAGCAGCGAGGCCAATCTGCCCTAACGACTGTTTGATGATGAGACTGTTTCATTATCGTTAGCCTGATCACACGTCCTCGTCAGTTTTTATGGATCCCTCCGTGGCAACGCGACAGGTTACACCAGGAAGAGGTGGCAACGGTTCGAAGGGACGACACGGGGACAGAGGGAATAAAGAGAGGCTGGCAGGAGAGGGAAATTACAGAGAAAAGAGCAAGAGAGGGGATGAAAAAGAGGAGAATCAGAAGGAGAGAAACGGACGTAGAAGTGGAAATTAAAGGACAGGTGTGAGAGAGGGGGGGGAAGATGGGCTGTAATTGACAGGAGAGGAAGTGAAAGGAAGTGATGGAAAAAGGAGGAGACAAAGAGGTGGGAACAAAAAGAAGAGGAGACAGGCAGGCTGGAGACGAGAACGAGGAGCGATGGCAGGAGGAGAGAGAGAGAGAGAGAGAGGAGCGAAGGAATAAACGAATATGACACGGAAAAAAAAGGGGGGAGCACGAGGGGGTTGACAGAAGAAACGAGTCTGATTGTAACAATTACGCTGATTAATGGAGTGGCGCTCCGAGGCCCCCCCACCTAATTTACCCCCGCGCCGCTCGACTGGCGCACGCGCCCGCAAGGGTAAACAAAAGAGAGTCCCATCAGGCCGCGCTGCGAGCGCGCACGCTGCCCATGAAGAGCAACACACTTAACCTCTGAGACCATAAACCTGAGAGGCGGCGATGAGAGGTAATGATGTGGTGGTTTTATTAGAGAGGCTGAGCTGACGCTCGCAGGATTCAGCCCATCGGACTGATGTGCAGGGACGCTTTGGTCCAGTCAGGGGGGGCGAGCTGCATCACGCAGGCGTGTCAACGAACAGGCAAACGAGCTGCGAGCGCTCGCTCAGCCAGGCAGCTCCTCTCACTTTGAAACTCAAGAAAAAATTGCTTGTTTTTCCCCTTTTTCTTGGCTTAAGGTGAGTGAAACCGCATTAAGAGGAAGGAAGCCCGGAGAGATGCACGGATGCAAATGTGTTGAGAAACGCTGCAGGTGGAAGAAAGGAAGAAAACTGGAGACCTAAACTTGCCACGAGGCTGAAAGCTGGCAGACTGTCACCGAGCTCTCCTGCGACAAACCGCGGTGCCGCGCTCTTACAGTCACGTTTCACCAGTACACTGCAGCCAGTTTGTACGAACGGGGGGGGGGTGGATCCATCAGTGCTTCAGCTCTCATGTTTCTATCGGCAGGACAAACATGTAAACGGAGCCTGGAGAGCAGAACGCTTCCAGACTGCAACATAAGTCGCTCATACAGACGGGCTGATGAGCAGAAATGACAGAAACAGTTTAGTTCAGTCTGATTTCACAGTCACTGCAAAAAAAACGACTCGATCGAGAACAAGTTTGTGCGTTTCTCTTGTTTCTCATTGTTTTTTCCGGTCTGATGATTCAAACAAGCAGAACAAAGAAAGGTCGTAAACAAAATGACAGTGACGCACAAAACAAAGGTAAAGACACTCTGCAAATAATAATAAAGTGTAATTTAAACCCAACAATCGGCGAGTGGAGGAATACGATTCGTGTCGCGGAGAGTTCCCAGCCTTCGCTCACGGTGGGAAACCAGCGTTCCCCACCCCCCTCAGCCTCATTATTCCATCTGTCAGGAAGGAGGACAAATAGAGAGCGGGGGAAGCTGGAGATAGGTCGGCGTTATCGAACTCAAGGATAAAGGGTAAATAAAAACAGATGGCGCCGAGAGCCGCACGGCGTCGACGCGGCCGGCCAACGACGCTGGATTCCGTTTCATGAGCGGAGAGGTCAGTTTCATCTCCCCTCCTCGCCCCCTCCCCCCTCCCCCCCCTTTTATTTTTCTCTCTCTGTTCGCCGCCTGCCAGAAAAAAAGAGCCTCGCTTCACCTCATGTGACCTGTGCTGACAAGGATGCATCAGTGCCGCTGACAGATCACAGTATTGTTGTTTATTTCCCCCCCTGTAAATTAGACCGATGAAACAAATCAAAGAGCCTCTTTTTTTCTCTTCATTTTGTTCCGTCGCACAAATTTTGTCGTGATGGATGTTTTTCCAGCCGGGCGTGAGCGTTTAACAAGCCGGGTTGTGTTTGCTGCTTGTCATCCACCCTTCTTCTAAACAAAAGACACGCAGCACCCACCTCTGAAAGGACTAAATTGATGGTTTTTTGGAAGAAATGAAGAAGTTTGATATCTGTGTTTGGTGGAAAATGTTGGAAGTCTTAAGAGGAAGTTCAAGCTTGAAGAAAAACAAGATAAAAAGGCAGTAATTTTGTTTTATTGTGTTAAATAAGAACCTGGTGATCTGGAGAAACACCAGAGCAGTGAGTCCACAAAATACGTGTTAATGCAGCTCAGTATGGTGCAGCCCTGTTGGGTCAGACCACCTCAATAAGAGGTGACACTCATGTCTCTCACCTTTACACAGAGCCCCCCCCCCCACCTTCACCTCCCCCTCCACCATCTCTTTCATAGTCGAGGTTCGGTTGCAGTAATCCGTCAGGCAGCAGTCTGAAAAAACCAACAAACAGCCAGATTAAATAGCACTTCATTGACTCCCACTTGCTCTTCGCTCCCTATTGTCTGGCTGGCTCATAGAGAGACGGTGCGCGGAGTGTGGACGAGTGTTGAAGTTCGTCCTCTTCACTTCCACAACGCTGTACGATCGCTTCCTTTGGTCTGCTACTCTCTCCTCGTTTGTGAAGTAGAAATTAATACGTATTTCTGTCAAAGAGACCAAACAAATCGCACAACTACTTCGGCATTGTTTTGCGTTTATCTCTTCGGTTGCCAGGCTGGAACTTAGATAACCTAAGGGAGCTGTGGGCTGACCCATCAGGGGTGACAGCAGGGGGGTTTAAGGCTCTTTCTCGAGGGGCCCACAGCCCCACAGCTGTATAAATGTGGGCTGTCTGCAGCTCACTTTAACCACCAGGTTCTCCTCAAATCGATATCTCTGTCCGCAGCGCGCCACCACAAACTGTTTGGAGTCTCCTTTTACTTTGAAATTGCATTTTTTTCCAACCACAAAGTCGTTCTTTTTTTTGTGTGGATGCTTTAAATTCATTCTGGAGACACCCCGCGACTGCCAGGCTGCCACCATCCAACAGTGTTGCTCAACCACTGAAGATTGGATGTTCCAGGGAAGCGAAGTTTGGCTTGTTTCATGCAGCTGCTGTCACGCCTCCATAAAGAGTCCCTGAAATGTCTTTATTTGTAATAAAATAAGCAGCACTTGCACATTAAATTCCCCCCCTGAGAGCGCTGAAATCATTTCTTTTATTGGAGTGAAATGCACAATCTGCGTGTAGGCGGAGATTGAGGCGATAATTCACATGATGAATTGCAATTTTTTTTCTTTTTTTGCACTTTATGAAGTTAGTAAACCTTTGTTTTTGTTTGGCGGTGGGCGGCGCGCTCAGATCGTATCATTTCATCTGGTCTCCCTTCAGAGATTATCACGCCAGCTCGTGCATCAACCGATTTTATCCTCCGCTTCTCTCCTCCCGGGTTGCGTTTTCGTTGGAGGAAGCGTTTGGAGTTAAGAATCAAAGAGACCCAGAGGGGAACAGACGCTCCGCAGACGGTCACATGGCTGATGACCACCGGGTAACGCCACCGTTTCCTCTCGCAGGCTGAAAGTCAGAGCCGACATCCAGCGCGGTCGGCCTCGGAGTCCCTCGGCAGCGCCGTCGAGGGGAATCTCTCTTTTTGCCCACTTCTGCTCAGATTTCCCTCCACTCTGGCACGCAGCCAATTAAACACTCCATATCGGCTCGAATCAATTATCTCCACCACGCGAGTGCCGCGCAACACAGTTGCGAAATGATGGCGCTAATGGGTTTTTTTCCTTTCCCACGCACGCGGTATCAAACCTCTCCGCAGCAATTAAGATCAATATCCTCCCTTGTTGTGTTCCGTCCGGGGCCTTTTCCGGGTCGGTTTCGCGCGCTCGGAGGTCGAGCTCCGACCCGGGTCAGGAACCGCCCGGCACGCGCCGCGCGGTCCCGGCCCTCGTTGAAAAAGTGCGCTTCACTCCTGGAGAGCGTCGGTCATTTCATCCCGAGAGCTCTCCATAGCGCGGATGATTGACCTCGCGGTGGAGGAAAGGGCAATTAGCACCTCCAGTGGCGAAGCCATTGTGGAGGTTCTTCTGAAATAACCGGCTGAGCAGCAGCAGCAGCTGCAGCTGCAGCGACGGCCCGGGGGAACGGCAACTTTATTGTTGGAAGGAGCCGGCGCAAAGTGTGCTCAGGCACCTTTGTGCGAGGTCACCTGGACTCCTTAATTATGCCTTTAGCTTCAGCACAACACGCATGAGTGGAGGGAGGGATGATTGAGGGAAATACAATGCAGGTATGGAAAATATACCTTTCTGCTGCGACTGAGGCAGCTGACATTTAGATGGAGACGAAGGAGCAGCGTGAGGCTAATGCAGGGCCGCTGCTGAGGTGGAAGGGAGTCATTAGGAGCTGTTAGGTACTTTTCACCGCCATCGTCTCTCCAGGAAAGTCGCAAACACTTTGTGCTCACTGAACGCCGCCGTCATCAGATGCACTTTCATACCTGGGTGAAGTCAGGAGCACAACCTGTAAACAACTGGTACTTTGTGCCGGCTCGTCCTCAAAAATAGACTCTTGAATCGACGCAAACACACTTTCCAGTTTTAGTTGTTTATCTCGTCGCGTGTTACCGAGAGCTGGAACTCATCAGCGCCTGGAAACACTCGACTTTTCAACGCAGCAGTTTGGGTCATTGAAGACGTTCCTTTGTGGAGATAATCGACTTTATTTTCATCACGCGGTTTATGTCGAGGAATTTCCGACAGTATGTATCACTGTTGCTGTGTGTGTGTATGTGTGTGTGTGTGTGTGTGTGTGTGTGTGTGTGTGTGTGTGTGTGTGTGTGTGTCCAGCAGAAGGGATATGTATGCCAGTCAGAGCGATGCTCCCTGTTACTGGTGATAAGTGGTAATTGAATTTTGCCAGGCGAGCCTGACAGGGTCGGGCTGGCTGACTGTGTGTGCGTGCGTGCGTGCGTACGTGCGTGCGTGCGTGTCTTGGCAGCGTGATGCTTTTAATTGTCTCGGTCAGGGCCAGCGTGGAGGTCTGCCTACTGTAAGCTGTGATTTCACCCCTCCTCTCTGTCTCGAGGCCTCATTTTTCTTCCTTCGCCTCTTTTATCGCCCCACACAGGCGTCAATACAATTTGCAGCCGGGTTGTGTTGGGCAACACAAACACAAACGCAGTTTCATCACTGTAGTTTTTATACTGTTTCCTTGTGACGGAGCGTTGTCGTCATGGAGGTGTGTATCTATGGTTGTGCGGGCAGTCGGCACCTTTAAGCGGCCTTTAAGCCCAGAGTAGAGTCTGTCAGGTGACCACCTTCACACTGGGGCTCCGCCCACACATCCTCCTGCAGGGAGGGACATTTTTCTCCTCCCTCCTTATGTAATTAAGTGCAGAATAATTGCTCGCCGGTTCCTGTCGTCCTCACCGCCTCTCACTCTCTCCCTTCCCCGTTTCTTACTTGACGGAGGGATGTAATTAAAGAAAGGTGGGGAGAGAGAGAGAGCGGCCTGATCATTGTCTCCATTACTTCAATGAGAAGCTTAAACCTGCCGTCGATCGACCTGTCGGTGAGGGAGAAAGGTGCGAGGACGAGGACGCCAGAAAAAGTAAATAAGCTTCATCCCAGCGTCACGTTTTGGCCCAAAGGTTCTTATATGGAAAGTGTTTCCAGGTGCAATGACGCTCTGAGATGGGATTTGTCAGGCAGAAGCTCCCCGTCCAGGAGCGACGTGGGCTTTTGACAGCTGGCTGTTCCCTGCTTGATATGATATTTGTCTGGAAGACAAACAAACACAGGTCTTTGTTTGCCTGCGTTTGATAGCCTGATTGAGCAGTTACTGTTTTATGCATCCAGTTCGCGCCGCTGAAACTTCTGCAGCAGCTCCAGCGGAAGGAAGAGCAGCCGGAGGGGGAAAATAAGACATGGAGAGAGAGAGGGAGAGAGAGAGAGAGAGAGGGAGAGAGAGGGAGAGAGAGGAGAGAGTATCCGAGCCCTTGTCTGTCACCATCTCTGAGGGCCCCGGCTGATAAAGGGGGAAGCGCGCAGATAACAGGGCTGAATCTGGGACAGGCAGCTTTGGTACCACACACAGAAAAGACCCCCACTATTCCCCCTCTGTGCTGGCTCTCTGTCAGAGAGTCACCAACGCAAACAGTTGCTGCGACCCTTAATGAACGCTGAGTGAATCAATCATCATAGATCTGTAGCCGTTCCTGTTCTGGAGGTCTTTTGTAAACCTGCCGTGATCCACGCGTCGCGTGCTTCACCGTGTTCCTCTGAACTCAGGCCAAGTCTGGCTCGACACGGGCGCCTGTTCGCGTCCGCTTGCACCTTCGTCGTGCCACGAGTGCGACCAGAGCCAACGAGGGGGGCCCGATATACATAATGCAGGCCGGCGCCTCGGGTTAATGCATTTGTGCTGTAGCCGAGGTGGGCCGAGAGCACACCTCTGGCCCCCCTCGTGTCCGACACCTCGCTGGGAAAAAGAAACGTGTCGCCCCCGTGTTTTCGCTTTACCCGAGTCCTCGCCGCCGCCGCCGCCGCCGAGTATTTCTCGCCTCGCGCTCACACGCGTGCGACTGCGAGGTAAGAAGTTCGGCGCCGGAGGCCGGCACGAGGGGGGGGGGGGAACGCAACGTTCGCTCCACGTTTGATACCCGCCTCCTTGAGAGATTACCTTAATCTGGTGACATTTTGCCGACGCTCCGATGCAGCAGACTCGATTTAAGATATTGACGATCTGGAGACTTTGCGAGAGGAAATATCGTCCGGCAATCGAAGAGGTTCTTCAGTGAGACAGTTGTGGGAGTAAATAAAAGGACACACAGCGTCGCAGTAATCCCGTCTGCTCCTCCAGCTCAGTCACAAACAGGTCAGGGAGGATGTTTAGTCTTGTGTTGTGTCAGAACGATTACACAGGACACAAACTCATTAAATGAAACGCGCTGTGTTTGCTCCATAAACTCACTTTTCTCTGTTATTATTTCCAACTGGAATCTCAAATCAGCAACATCTGTCCTTCAGCCGCTACGTTTCTTGGACTGATGTTGTTTTTAGGAAACACACAATGCCAGCAACAGCGATCAGGGATCAACAAAGGAAACTGCATCGAGAAACTGGGGCAGACATAAGTCGGAGCCGTCCAATTACTCTCTCTAAATCATCCACAAAGCGAGCAGCTCTAATGGTGCTCGGTCTGTATCTCCCCTCCACTCGCTCTCTCCATGAAGTTGCTGTTTGGCTCTGATAAAGAAAACAAGCTGCGGGACGGTGACGTGAAACCAAAGTGGAGCCCGAGAGGATCCCAGACGTTGTTTAACACCGTCTCTCTTCTGTGAGAGCAGAACGTCGATCAAACTTTGCGCGTTACTCGGCAGAGCTCTCTGCTCCTCTGCTGCTCCGGGGTCCTGATTCCCAGCAGGACCACGGCTCAGTGAGTGAGGGGTCTCACCGGGCCTGCTCCCCCCTCCACCCCCCCTCCCCCAGGAACAACAATCCAAGCAATTTACATTTGTAATTGAGTGGAAAGTCATTGTGCCGCAGCCGATCTGTCACAACGATCCAGATGTTGGTGAGGGACACTCGAGGTGAATTTTGTAGCTTTGTCCGTCTTTTTTTATCCCCTACATTATGTGTTGCCCCCCCCCTTTACTTTTAACTGTTGTGACGGGACATTAAGGTGAATTAAAGCAGGCTCACTCAGTGACTGTTCATCTCCTTTGTGCCTGCGTTTTTATTCTCTCCGTTGGGGCGCGTCGTGTCCTGGAGCCCGGTGGGTTTCCCATCAGCCTGCAGCCGTGTGAAGACGTGTTGCATGCCATCCAGCAGGAATCCCTTCTGTCCGCGGTCTGGACACCCCCGCCCTCCCCACGTCCTCCGTGACTCCACGAGCTATTTATAAGCCGCTGAATGGATTGGGTTGTTCTGTGATGGATTACGGGGCTGTCTCGCTCCGTCGTCGGACGGGCGATCGCATCAGACGGCCGTCGAAGGATTATTGAGCATCGAATTTGGTGGCGAGCGCGAGCGCTGGCGTTTAAGCTCGTTTTTCTGCAGATTACAAAGAGACAAAGAGCTGAGTTTTGTTTTGATGAGTGCTCCCTGGTTGTGTCACACCCCAGTGGCCTCTGGAGGAGACACAGGAAGTTTCAAGCTCCTCCCCTTGTTTTTTTTATATCCACCTCATACAAGAGCTGCTCTGTGTCTCCCCAGAGCCAAAGTTGTGAAACATGTCCATTTCCTTTGATTGTGGAGGATCAGACGCTGTGCAACGGGAGGCGATTTGCAGCGTCTCTCTGTGCTTTTCCATTCAACCTCTGTGAAATGTCCTCATAAAGGTCAGAGGTCACCGGTTATTCAGCTTCTATTGATCGCTCCCATCGGTGGGCTTCACCCCGAGTGTCTGGGGAATGATTGTGATTGGTGGGTGCGCAGGTCCTGGTACCGCCTGTGTTTATGAGCTATAAACCTCTGAATAAACAATCGATAGAGTGTCACGACGGTGTAAGAAGCAGAAGAGTCTGAATAAACGTGCTGAGAAAAGCTCTTTCAGGTTCCGGTCTGCTGTTTGTCTTTGTCTCCCAGGTGGTCCTGGTGGGCTCGTCCATCAACGAGCGCGACCAGATGCTGTTCATCAGCACGGACGAGGGCTCCTCCTTCCAGCGGCAGTCCATCGCCTTCACGCCCGACACGCTGGTCTTCCACCCCAAGGAGGAGGACAAGCTGCTGGCCTACTGCAAGGAGGGCCGGGTGAGTGCCGGCGAGCAAAGGAGGCGCCGCAGACACACAGGCACGAAAAAAAAGAAACCAAACGTCAGCGCGTTCAGTTTCAATTTTCACGCACATCAGTGGAACACGGAGCTCAGAGGGAACCTGAGAGGTGATTTAGCTGCAGACAATCCTGCTGCGGGGCAAAATCTTCTTATGCAAGCGCGACGAATCCAACGGAAAATCCAAATGTATGCATACGTCTCATATTGAAGACGTGTCAGGGATACATCTGAATCATCTGGAGCGACAAGACAGCGAGAGCGAGAGTCCCAGATTCCAACAAAAACAACCTACGTACGTTCATTTTGGTCCCTCATGTTTTAGTCGTATATTGGACGGACATTAAACTGAGTGTTCATTTCAGCTGCGGTAGCTTTGAAGTTACCACAAAGCCATCATCCACTTTGTGCAGTTGAAATCTGCCGCGGTGTGAGTCTCAAAGTTTCAGCCGGTTCAACTCCTCCTCAAACTTTCATAAGTTCCGCGTAATTAAAGCAGGAATTTAATTAGCTTTTAATTTGTTTCATATGGGCAGGCTGCAGATGGGGACGAGAGAGCCAGCCGAACAGAACCAAAACAATCATTTAGATTGAGGATGATGTGAGGACGGGGCGTGAATGGATTGGGGGGGGTACGCGAGGGGCGAGAGGGGCGGAGCTCCGCTGAAGGTCGGCGTCATCTTTTTTATTCGACAAATGTTTGTATTCGTAAAAACGCTCGGAGGAAAACGAGACTTGCTCTGCGAGTGGGAGGTCGGCAGGAGCTTCTTGTTTCTGTTTTGTGGGAGGAGGCGGTGAGGAGCATCGCTGTGGCCAATTCCTTTCTCTCTGCTCGCGCCGGTGTTGCTGCACGCCGGCTCCAATCGATGCACTTTCATTATGGATCCGATCGATGGCCAACAAGCCTCCCGCGTTACTACGAACGCGTGGTCCATCTAACTGCTGACAACAGGTGGAACTGACGCGCCGGCTTGATCAAACACATGCACGACAACAGACCCGCTGCGACTGATAATTAATTGAGCTCAGCTTTAACTCGGTGGACCGGTAAATTTCAGCAGTTTGATTGGGTGAAGCCTCGCTTCTCCCCTCAGACAGACTCTCAATTTAGCCTCCATTGCAAAGGACGCGGCTGGTAATGGCTTTCAGGCCCAGGTTGTAATATGATGCTAAAAGCTTTGTGTGTTGTTTCTCTCTCTCTCTCTCTCTCTCTCTCTCTCTCTCTCTCTCTCATCAAATTGTGTTTTTTCTCTCTTTGGTTTCGTCCACTGCTGGCGTCCAGCTGTTTGCAACCACCGACCTGGGCCGCAAGTGGACTCTGCTTCAGGAGAGGGTGACCAAGGATCGCGTCTTCTGGTCAGTGGGAACTTTACGTTCTTCTTCCTGTCAATCACATTTCCAAAAAGGTCACATGACTACTCTCAGCCTGAGTAACTCAGAACAACGAAGACATTGAGTAAACACAGGGAAATGATTTAGGGTTTTGCGCATTCGATGCTTTTTATCCTTTTCTGCAGCTGCAGAGCTGCTGTCTCTCTGTCTACTTAACCAAGCTTGCTGCTCCTATATTCATGTTAAAGAATGAAAATATAACACAGGATTCAGGTGTAAGTTCTCACACTATCAGTATCTT
>JAUESF010000057.1:1846841-1866610 GCA_032274765.1 Malacoctenus tetranemus
TGTGTGTGTGTGTGTGTGTGTGTGTGTGTGTGTGTGTGTGTGTGTGTGTGTGTGTGTGTGCATGCGTGCGTGTGCGTGTGAGAGAGAGAGAAAGACAGAGAGAGAGCATGAATGAGGGAAGAGAGAGCAGAAATATAGTTTTTAATTTAAGAAACACTGAATGTGATTCTGACTTTCACTAATCAGAGCAAACCATTACATTACATTTTACACTTTTTAAGATAATAAGAATTAATAGTGTCTTGTCTGTATATGCATTAGTCCGAATATGCATTAGTTAAGAGTTTGTCAAATTAGAATACCATTTTCTCTCATGTACTTACACAGTCTTCACCAAAGGAGAATATGAAAGTACGAGTGTGAGAGATTACTTTTCTCGCCACTGCTGCTCCCTCGCTTTCTCCTTCACACGCATGCACGCGTGCGCGCGCACGCATGCACGCTCGCATGTACGCACGCACGCACGCACGCACGCACGCACGCACCCACGCACGCACCCACACACACACACACACACACACACACACACACACACACACACACACACACACACACTCATATATGCGCAGTTATTCGCTGGTGCCGACCTTGTTTGGCCTCGTCCATATCTCAATAGAATTACCTTACAAAGACAGAGTCACCTCCCCCGCCGTTGGACTTGTCACACCCATCACTCACACAGACATCTTCATGTCAGCCGCCCGGCGCCACACAAATCACAGCCACATCGCGAGGTGCCCGGGCAGGCGAACGCCGGGCCGCAGGTGGGCGAGGTGGCGTTTGGGTGTGTCGGGTGTCGGTAGGCGAGGGCGGGGTCTGTGGTGACGTCACGGCGAGTGTGAAAAGTTATAGGAGAGAAGATTTAATCCTGATTAAAGAAGCTCACGTCGGGTTGTCTTCACGTCCCACCAGCCGGACTGCCACCTCCACCTGCACCTGCGATGGGCGGACAACCCCTACGTGTCCGGGACGGTCCACACCAAAGAATCGGCCCCGGGTCTCATCATGGGTGCTGGTGAGTGTCAAGGCTCAGGCGATCGGCTCTGCAAGTGTCCAAATCCCAAGATCACTGAAGAAAACAGTGCAAAGCTTCCAAACCCACCGTCTGAGGGAGCCTCACGCCTGATGAAATCCTCTGTCCCTCCATCTATTCTGCAGGTAATCTCGGCTCCAAGCTGGTGGAGTATAAGGAGGAGATGTACATCACCTCCGACTGTGGGAAGACGTGGAGACAGGTACAAAGGCCGGATCCCTCCCTCGACGCAGCTTTCAGCGTCTTGTGGCATCATAAGATGAATGATATCAAACATAATGCGAGTTTTGAGGCAAACTGACGTTTTCTTCATATGTCCTCCATCATTTGTGTCGCTTCTTGAAGGTTTTCGAAGAGGAGCATCACATCCTCTACCTGGACCACGGTGGAGTCATCGTTGCCATCAAGGACACGTCGATCCCCCTCAAGATCCTCAAGTAAGACCCCCGTCTCTCTGTGGCATCGTTCCCTCTAAAGATCCGACTGAGGTCAACGGGAGGTTGTTTGATCCAACTTCGGTAAACAGTTCAGGCAGAGACGCTGCGATGTGTTCAATGACCTCGGAGCAGACGCTCGGCAGTCTGTCCACTCTGCCCTTCAAACTCATTTGAAATCGTCCGTGTGTGTCTCTCGCTGCAGCTCACGACCACAATTTCCAGCTCAGGCGAGATGTTATCTGGTTGACCTTAATAAATAAGGATGAAATAATGAGAGACCACAGATAAGCGAGTGCTCCCAAAAAAAAAGAATTATCACAGACTTAAATCAAATGACCTTTCAGGCGAGCAAGAAGTCCTTCACATTTTTCTCTCCCTGCGCCTCAGTAAAATCAATAATGCCAAAGGCTGAAGTGGAGCGAGGCGCTGCAGAGAGCGAGGAGTGCACCCAGCCCAATTTCTGCCGCCTCGCACCTGAGAAGCGATGGCGACTTTAGTGTCGGGGGGGATCCTGACTTCCAAACCCCCAATTTCTCCTCTCCATCCAGACATCTTCTTCGCCTTCAGGGGGTTCTGTGACCACCCCCCCTCCTCTCCCTCCTCCCTTTAATATTCCTCTCTTTCACTGAAAATGTCTGATGGACTCCAGCATAACACACAACACATTCCAGCTGTGGCATTGTTCACTGGCACCCAAAAAAAACTAATTAGGGAGCCCCAATGTTATTCCAGGAACCGCACGCTGATTTATTACATCTTCCGTGCACGTCTCTGTCGGGCGCCCGCTCTAATTAAGCCGACTCTCCCCATTGTGAATCCCGGCGTACTTGTTGGACGTTGGAGTCTGCAGCGAGCGCGGACTGTGGGGGAAGTGAATGAGCTGTCAGCACTTCCATTCCAATCAGTCTGCGCTTTAAGTGAGAGTTGTTTTCTGGGTCTTTCCTGATCAGCGCAGGTGGGACACATGCTGCCAACGCCAGTTCAGATATTCCAGATCTTCAGTCTCCAATAGCTTAAAAAAAGAAGTGAATAAACTGTTGCTCCTCCTATTGAACATGATTGGCTGAAGGACGTTTCATCCAAAGTTCATGCTTGTGCGTTCGAATCGCTCTCAGACCTAGAACGCTTCTTTACCGGCCAGTTTCTCGTCTCTCCAAACTTGTCTCCTAAAATAGGACCCGTTCTGTTCCCAGACTCTGTGTCGCTTCTGGACTCTCCAAATTAATAACACCATGTTCTCTCGAGCTGCTTGGATATCTACAACCCAACGCCTTCAAGCGATGCCATTTACACGGCCACTTGAGAAGCCGCTCTCCCTTTTTCTTTTTTTTGTAACTCCTGCTCGCATACGTGCACACACTCAAATCATCTCAGGTGATTCCCCAACTCCTCTCATCCACTCACTTCAGCTTGAAGGAGGCTTTTTCTGTCACACTGCCAGTCACACAAGGCATCCATATCAGTTAATTACAAAGTGTTCGCAGGCAGGGAAATGAGATGCCGCCCTCACGTGGAGCGTGGACACCACTCTGGTGTGTACAGTTAAGTTTTTATGACCAGCATTGTTTTGCGTTTCTTTGCAGAGCTGCAGGGCATTAAAGAGAAGCTGCCGCCCGGCGTGGAGCATATTCATAACTGGGCTCAGTAATCTGATTGATCATTATCTCCACCTTAGTGTCTAATAACTCTAATACTTGGGTATTAGCCGGAGGAAATGAGATTTAATTGACTGGGTGAGTGAGGACATTAGCATGTACAAAGCTGCGTGTCGTTCACTTGCAGGATGACGACTGAGATCCTGAAGAAAAGAAAGAAGAAAGAAAGAAAATATGGCAAAATCTCAAACCGGACTGATAGGGATGGAATGTGTCTCAGCACAATAACAGCAACAACTCCAGTAAAGGCCAAGCCACCTTCACACCTCATGGCCGCGCTCACCTCAGACGGCTTCCTGCACGCCAGCCACCAACTGTTTCAGCTGCCTTGAGCTGCGGTCGGACGCGGCGGCGCTCTGAAACACGGCGAGGCGTCGCGAGCACGATCTTTAAGTGGCTGTGTGTGTTCGTTCCACTCGCTTCCCACTCGGCATGTTTACCTGCTGATTATCTCGTTGTCGTTCTTGTGAGGAGATTGTTAAAAACACACAGCTCCCAGTGTGAGCCATACACTGCTCGATTCCACATTGATCCCCCCTCAGTCGCGCAGTCACACTCGGTACTCTCAGCACTGCTGCCACTGTTGACTGCAGGAGTTGTTGGCTCTTTGAATAAAGCGGAGCAGATGGCTCAGCTTGTTTGTTTCAGTCTTTCTGTTTTGACTCGGGATTGAAGGAAACTCTGATACCAAATGCTGCCTCGCAAGAGCGACGGGCTCATATTTATAAAGGCGAAAGCAAAGCCTGAAAGGGAAATAATATTCGGGAAAATCTGTCAAACTTCATGTACAAATTAGGCTCGTTTTGCTTCGCTTTCATCTGCTCATGCACCAGACAGACTGGCCTTGTGTTTTTTGCGGTCCCGCGGCAGATCTCTGTTTCACACGCCGCTGCCGCTCAGCTAACGCCAAGACTTTCCTCTGCAGGTTCAGCATCGATGAAGGCCGCACGTGGATCGTTCACAACTTCACCAGCACCTCCGTGTTCGTCGATGGACTCCTGAGCGAACCGGGGGACGAGACCCTCGTGATGACGTGAGCGACCCGAGCCGTTTTTACATGCACATCCGAGCCCTCACGTGCGCTCCGCGGTGGGCCCACGTGGGGGTCCCGTGATAATCTTTTCATGGTCTCTGCATAAAATATGACCCGCGCCTACTCTGATTTCACCGCATCGTCCGCTGACTCAGTCCGGCCAACTGTTGTGGTCAGAAGGAGAAAACGCAAATGTTTAGCCACCTGCAGCCTCACAGGCGGGCTGAACGGCTTCCAGAGTTCACTTTAAAAAGTCCTGGAGTCTCGCCCTACACCCCCCCCTCCCCTCTCCCTCCCTCCCCCCTCTCAGCCCCCACCCCTCCATCAGTTTGTGGAGCGAGACTTGTCACATCATCTCAGACTCTGGGGCCGCGGTGAGCTGATAAGGCGGGCTTCCAGCTGTAATCCGGCCAGGAGAGCAAAGAGATGGCGCGTGCACTCACACACACACACACACAGGATATATATACCATATAAGAGTGTAGGTGCGCATGTGCGCGCGTGCACGTGCGGGTAGCGCAGCCCATCTGGCTCCGGTGAGATTGAGCCGATAGCTAAGGAGGGCTGTTTGGGTCGGCTCATGTCTGACAGATTAGCCGGGGTCTCTCTCTCTCTCTCCCCGCCACGGAGTTTCGATTTGAAACGCCGCTCCAAAATGAAGTCTTTGAGCAGTGACTTAGCTCCAAGGACAGGAGGGGGAGGGGGGAGGGGGGGACCGCGGCCCGTCCAGCACTCATACCGGTGACAGCCGGCCACATATCTCAGCCTGACAGTGGGCCTCCCGAGTTCCTCACAAGCTGCTGCTGCCGAATCCTTTGGCTGGTTTACAACACCAACATCGTGCACCACCACAAACAAGGGACAGAAGCGTCTTCCCCCGAACGATCGCTAGTGTCTGACCCCTGCTTGGCGTCCGAGCTCTCCATGAAATGACTCCCAAGCACATCCTCGGCCATGTTTTTCCCGTCCTGAGCCGGGAGCGGCTAACGAGTGTTGATTTGTTTGCACCAAGCAGATTGGAGTGTTGTTTGTCCACTTAAAGAGCTTTTATGGTTCCAGAGTGCCTGTTCAAATCTTGGAGGGAGGGAGGGAGGGAAGGGGAGGGAGGGGGACGGAGGGGGTGATGCCAGTTTAACCCTGAGACTGGTGAGAAATCCAGTGCAAATGAAGAAGTCGACGTCCAGCCAGCTGCCTAATTTATTGGATATTCAGCAAGACCAGCAAAGACACGGTGATTCAACTCACTGCTTCACTGGTGAGCTGAAACATCCAAAGATGAGTGTGCAAAATATGGACAAAAGTTTCCAGATGACCAAACAATAAGCTGAGGATGAGACCCTTCTATGTTGGGCTGGTGAATATTACCACCTAGTGGCGAGGAGGTAAAATTACACTCCTCTTGTGGGGAGTTTTTTGCTCCCAGTGGAGTTTTCTTCAAATAGACTGTGAGACTGTGGAAATGGAGTCTGGATTTGAGCCCAGGTCTGCTTGAGGGAGGAGCGTTTACCCACTGTGGCTCCCAATAACAAAGAACCAACGAGTTGTGTGTTTCCTTTGTGCCCTTTCAGTGTGTTCGGCCACATCAGCTACAGGTCAGACTGGGAGCTGGTCAAAGTGGACTTCAGGCAGTCCTTCGCCCGTCAGTGCACGGAGTCCGACTACGAAACCTGGCAGCTCACAGACCTGCAGGTACAAACACTGTGTAGTTACACCTGACCTCCTGCACAACAGCTCTGCCTTCACGACCTGCATCTAATGTTCAGAAAGTTCAGCTCGAGCCACTGAATACTGATGTGCCGCCATATCTTCCCCATCAAGGGGGAGAAGTGCATCATGGGCCAGGAGCGGACTTTCAGGAAGAGGAAGGACACGTCGTTTTGCGTCAAAGGGAAGAGCTACACCTCCACTCTCACCAACAAGACCTGTCCGTGCACAGAGAGAGACTTCAACTGGTGAGTCACACGTCTGTCGTCAGCACTCGGAGGGAACACAAACAAACCAGTGATTCCATGACGCGTTTGTTCGCAGCGACTACGGCTTCGAGCGATCCCAAACCGAAGGCGACCGCTGCTTCGCTGACTTCTGGCACAACCCCGATGCA
The DNA here is from genome assembly GCA_032274765.1 of Malacoctenus tetranemus. Lineage (NCBI taxonomy): Eukaryota > Metazoa > Chordata > Actinopteri > Blenniiformes > Labrisomidae > Malacoctenus > Malacoctenus tetranemus. The sequence goes on from JAUESF010000057.1 coordinate 1,853,101, forward strand.
CCACCTGAAGACTGCCACCTGGGGCAGAATTACGAGTCCAGCACTGGGTCTGTACATGGCAACACACACCCACACACATACACACACACAATCTTGCGCGTTTGTCAAAACAAATAAACAAAGATACTTTCTCGAACATCTCGAAGAGACAAAAGAAACTGTCCGTCACTGTGATGTTTTGGTAAATCAAAGTGATTCCTCTGCTCGTTTGAAGTCTCTGCTTCCACCTCACGCTGGCGGCTTGTCCTGCTGTGTTACAGCTACAGGAAGTTGATATCAAACGCCTGCAAAGGGGGCCTGAACAAGCAGCAGAGCTCCACGCAGCACAGCTGCCCTCTGCTGCCCCCTAAAGGCCTGCAGGTGGGCATCAAAGGGCAGATGCTGGCTGTGGCGCCCGGTGACGACATCACCTTCATCGTGCACCAGGAACAGGTGAGAGGAAGGGCACTTTTCTTAGTAGTTCTTCTCTGTAGTTGTTTGTGGTTTGTGGTGAGTTCCTATTCCTTTCTTTGCTGCCAGGGCGACACCAGCAGCACCAAGTACCAGGTGGATCTGGGCGATGGCGTCCGCGCCATCTACCAGAACCTGACGGTGACCGATGAGCCCATCCAGCACCGCTACGAAAGCCCCGGCATCTACAAGGTCACGGTGAAGGCCGAGAACATGGCGGGGCATGACGAGGCCACCATGTACATCCAGGTCACAGGTCAGCGTTCCACTCTGTCCCTCTCTTCCCATCAGATCGGACCCCTTCACTTTTTATAACCCCTCTTCTTTTTCCCCACCCTCTCGTGCAGCCCCTCTGCAGGAGGTGCACCTGGAAGTGGTTCCCATCGCGGGAAGGAACCACGAGGTCAACCTGAGCGCCGTCGTCCTGCCGGCCGAGGCCAACATGACCGTGTTTTACTGGTGGATCGGAGGAGACAGTCTGCAGGTAAAGGACGCGGCGCGAGTCTCACGAAACTGGTCATTTTTTAAATATTGCAACTCGAAGAACGTCTTTTTTTGGTTAGAAAACGTCGTAGACACGTCGGCACTAACCAGCAGGCCTCCTTTTTTTTCCCCCCACAGCCCAAACTGACTCTGCAGAACAGCCTCCTGACTCGCTTCCCGGAGGCAGGACAGATCTCCGTCACCGTCCAGGCCTCCAACGGCCGCTCCATGGTGCAGGCCACCAGGACCGTGCAAGTCTACGGTAACGCAGGGAACCACACTCACAGACATGCCAACAACGCCAGACTCCTGAATGATGTCTTCACTGGGCCTCGTTGTGTAACTGGGGCTTTTTCAGAGGCTAATATTAGGAGATGGGTGCATCAGAACCCAACCCAGGTCCATCATTAGCAGTTATTCCTGGTCTATGACTCATAAACGGCGAAAGACAGGATAACTACCGCGCTCTTTTTCCAACCTGCCCCCTCCGAAATATTGAGTGATCTCATCTCTGTTTGCCTGTAAAATGTGTCGGATTTCATTTTGTGCTTTTTTTATTTACGAGCTGTGAGCTTTAGTTTCTTCGGAGCGTGATGAAGTCTTTGATGTTTGGCAGTTATGTAGACGCCCGTAATTCTCCGGGACTTTACGTCTTGTTTCCTCGCACTCGCTTTTCCTGCGCGTCTCTTCGCGCTGCACGTTGCATGGAGCTGCGTCGGTTTTGGGGTGGTAACTATGGCAACACTCGGCTCTCCCCTGCAGACCATTTCCAGGTGATCCCGCTGAGCTTCAGCCGGAACCTGGACCGCTTCAACCCAAACATCCCGGAGTGGCGGGAAGACATCGGGCAGGTGGTGACCAAGATACTGGCGAAGGTGAGGAGAAGGAATCATTAATATTTTGTTGTTTGTCCTTTAACGTAAACATAAACACAATAAAACGTGTGTAATTTCTAACACTGTGTCCTCAGATCACTGGTGTCCCTCTGGAGTCCCTGGTCACCGTGGTGAAGCCGGGCCTCCCCACCACCGCGGACCTCTACGTCCTCCCCCCGGACAGCAAGCCGGCCAAGAAGAACCTGTTTGTGGACAAGGTGCGGTGACGACCCCCCGGCAGCGTCGGGACTGTGCGAGGGAGGAGTGATCGCGATCGGTTAACCTGTTTCCTCCTCCTCCAGCACATTCCTGCCATCGTCCAGGCCTTCAGCGACAACAACGTCAGCTTCGTGGTGCGAGGGGGTCTGCAGGTGCTGGTGATGCTGGCAGACCCCAACGCAGGTAAGCTTCAGCGCGTGCCCTCCACTGCACCCTCCCTTTATAAAGCTGACATCGTTTTTTTTTTAATGGTAATTGCATGTTATCGATCTGTTTCCAAGGCCTGGGTCTAATTGCTAATGACTCAGCAGCTACACTGGGAAACAATGGTGCGTTCATGAACAATACACCTGAAGCTCTCGCTATGAAAAGCATCCACTTCAACCTTTTCCTTTCATAAAAATCTCCAGTCTGTGTGTGTCTGATTGTTCACCTGGTTCCCTTTTATGGCAAAGAACAATAAAAGTGGCTTTTTAAGGGGAAAGAGTGGAGAAGGTGCTGCTCTGTATTCTCGACTATTTCCACTTCCTTTGTCCCTTTTTGTCCCTGTTTTTTTCACAAACCACTTTTTTCCCCTCTTTTTATTCTTTCTGCTGGTTTCGTCAGGTTTAAATTATAAAACAGTGCAAACACGATGTGTGTGTGTGTGTGTGATCACCCCAGGCTACCACGGAGCAGCTGGGAGTCCAGGCATCTGGGCCCTGGCGGTCATCTTCCTGATCAGCATCATCGCCATCGGCTCGTTCATCCTCTACAAGTTCAAAAGGTGCGACATGTTGAGGAGACTTTTGGGTCACTACTAGAATTTATCCACAGATTTTCAAACTGTTGCTGCAAACTGTAAACTGTCCTGATCCCCATTATCTTGCATGAGAACCCTCCAAGTTAGGCGACTCCATGTGATACTTGGTGTGACTTGCATGCTGTGTTTTTTCACCGTTGCGCACCAGCAGCACCTCCTCGCATCTCGAGCACAGAAATCCACCCAAAGTCACTTGATGAAAACAAAACAAACGTGCCCTCATCTCACGCAAACTACGAATCCCACAGTCCTTGGCCCAGGACTGAGGATGCCTATCCCCCGCTGTTTTTCAGGAAGCTGCCGGGCAGCCGCAACGTCTACGCCCAGATGCACAACGAGAAGGAGCAGGAGATGACCAGCCCGGTCAACCACAGCGAGGACACGCAGCACATCATCCAAGGCGAGGAGTTCATCGACGACGACCTGGACTCGCAGACTCTAGGTAACGCAGGAGGTAGCCCCGCCTTCCGTTCCCTTATAAGGACTACCACTAACCACTGCTACTAAAACCCGAGCCACTAACACCAGCTGCTTACACACACCAAGGTACTGGAAAACTTTACATTTCTACTGTGTTGTTCCTTCATTTTGGCGATTGCTAAAGACATTCGAGCTTTGCAATGAATATTTGAAGTCCTCAATGTTTCCTCCCCTCAACATCAGTCCCCTGATGTTTAGCGTCACCAGACAGTTCTGCATCCAGAAGCATCTTGGTTCATAGCATCTTATTTATTTGTTTGTTTATTTTATTTATTAATTTATTTATTATTTTGCAACTTTAGCATGTGGACGTAGAAGACTGGGTTGAGTTGTACTTGCGTGATGATGCATGTTTAAGATAAGGTATCACAGACGTATGCAATGTAACAGTTTTTAAGTATATGCTTGACAATGTTCATATCGAATTTAAAGACCTCAAAAGTACTTTTAGTAGAATTGTTTGAATGTATATATAAACGCTCAAAAGCCATGTACTGATAGTTCAACAGAATACCACTAAAGCTCTGAAGCTTGCTAATTGTTTGACAGTAAGAATCTCATTCAAGTTTGCTTTCTCTTAGTTTTGCAATGAAACATCTCAGAGCACCTACAAATAACTCTGGCACCCCCCTGTGTCCTCCTGTCTTCCCGTATCCCAGGCAACCATTCGGGTGTGGTCTTGAGCATCAACTCCAGAGAGCTACACAGTTACTTGACCAGCTGATGGCTGCCGCGGCGGCGCTGACGAGCGAGCCCAGCCTGGTCGCGCGGGGGGGCCAACGAGCACAGGGACTCCACTCTGCCTTCCTCCTCCTTCCCTCCACTGCACCCTTCTCCCTCTTTTCCACGGACACGTCACCTCCACTTCAACCTGTCCCCTCCAGCTTTTTTGTGCTTTTTCCTCTTTGCGGGTGGGGAAAGAGAGAGAGAGAGGGGGCGGGACCTGAGCCAGGTGGAAGGATCTCTCTGTCACCGTCACCTGGCCCCTCCCCCTCCCCCCTCCTCCCCCCCTTCCAGAGAGCCACCTCAAGGGTCGTTTGTTCTGTCACTGTCGGCTCTTTCTCAAGTATCGTCTTCACTGTTCACGCCTGCCCTGGACAATACGAGAGCTCACCTGCGCCGGGGAGTTACAAAAAAAAAAGGATCATGTGTTGTTTATGAAAACACTTGAAAAGTACAAAATGTCAATTTGTTTTTCGTTTTCTGTGACGGGTTTGAAATGAACCACCTTTTTTCAACAAGTTGTGGTTGAAAAACAATCATGAAATCAACTCAGAAACACACCGGAAGCCTGTTTATCCTTGTAGTACCACTTTGTCCCAGTAGACGGTGTATTGAGACACACCCTGACAGCCAGGTGGGGGAAGGCAGCATTCGCGTGGTCACTTTGTTGTCAGTCTGAGTTAACTCTTAGCTGTGAGTAAAGTGGTGAGAGTGATGAAATGCATTGAGAACAGTTCCCTACCAGTGTCTATGATTGTTGATCCCCCCCAGTGATGAACCATTCCCCCCCTACTCATCTACTGGATATATGAGCACAAACTAAAGACTTTAGGCTTAATTTACACAGAAATGTGAAAATGTTTACAAGAATGACCATGAGAAGCTCCAACTTCCTCTTTGCAGATGGAGAAGGAGCATTAGAACCATTCTCCCAGACAGTGCTGACGCAGTGTTGACTCTCCAACGTTAGAATTGGCCCCTTCAACCGAGCTTCAGTCCCAGGTTATGGTGTGTCGAAGGATCTCTGCGTCCGAGGCAGAGAGTCAGACGAAGGCTTTCTTCTCTTAGATCGCTCCCTCTTCCTCCCTTACCTTCCTCCCCATCACTGTCACCCCACCACAACTCTGTTCAAAGGCAATAATAATCTCAGTCACGTGTTGGATATGAGAAGAAAAAAAAAACCCTGCTGGGTTTGCATACGAAGAGCGTTGGCATGCAAACGCCACAGGGCGGCGTCGCACTTTCTCCGACGTTCCACCTGCAGGCGGAACGCTCAGCTCCTTTCCTGTTTAGATACCCCCTCTTTTCAAGTTGGTCCCACGGTGCCTAATGCAGTGGATGAAGATCTGCTGGACAACATTAGTCCTCCTCCTCCTCCTCCTCCTCCTCCTCCTCCCTCACACATTTTTCCAAGTCGGGGCAGACTCGTTCCCGTGGAGACAAAAGGTCGCTGTCATTGAGGGAAGGTGTAGTCGGTATATTTGACTCTATCAGCCTATATTAGGCGAAGCCTGCGGTGGGATCACGTCTCCTTTAAAGGTTTTGTTTTGTCCTGCTGTAAATGTGTAAATACGAGCGGTGATCTCCACGTTGTAAATACTCCCTCTGGTGCGAGTGTGGTTGTGTGCGAGTGCGTGCGTGTTTTACACTACTACCGAGATACACATTTATTTTTGGGTGGGGGGGCGGGTTTCCTGGATATGAAGGTGGGGTCTCAGACCCTCCATTCCCTTCTTGCCTGCTTCATATCGATCTCACTGTAATCTCATGAGTACTTCACGGTCTTCATCGATAACTGGAAATAATTTCATTGTCCTGTTCGACCCACACAGCCACACGACGATGTATATGGATATTTTTGATACACCCGTCTTTTTTGCCCACCCGACGAACACTGGTCAGTGTTTCTTGTTGCCTTTTTTGCCGAGGTGGTTTTTGGAGTTGTTTTTCTTTTCTTTGGTTGGTTTGATTGCACTAATGATGTAAACTGTGGCTTTCTCCACACACTGGACGGTAGCTGGACAAGTCTGCTGACTGTGGATCAGGTGGTCTCTGGGTTAAAGGCCTCCGCAGTCGACCAATGGTACCATAATCACCAGGATCAGCCTTCTGGGTTTCCTCTTCTATTTGACACAGCCAGTCACACGCTCACTCCTTCGGTTTTATTTGCCACTCTTAATTCATCTTTTGTACATATTCTGCTCATGTTCGGCTTGTTCTTAGTTCTCTAGTGATGTGTTGTCATTGTACCTACTGTATGTCCCCCTCAACATGAAGGGGGAGGTGTGTGTGCGCGTGTGTGTGTGTGCGTGTGTGCGTGTGTGTGTGTGTGTGTAGCGGCGGGGGGGTTCTGAAATCCCAGTGTTGTAGTCATGGACTTCCACAGATGATGGCAATGGCAGTGTGATTTTGACCATGCTGTTTCTTGCTTTTATTCTTTCGCTCTTTCTGCCGGTTTGTTTGAATTTCTTGAGTTTGCTATTAAAAACAACTGTGTGTCCTCTTCAGGAAGCGTAGTGCACTCGCCCTGCATCCTGGAATAAATCACTCCCATGACTCTGCGTCTGGTTACTTCAAACATGGCAAGGGACTGAGAGCAAAACCAGTAAAACTGCAAGGACTCTCGGTGGGTCCTGGGGAGGCCAGTGGGGTCCCTTCGGGGTGAGGGTGGGGGAGCCAGAAATCAGGGAGGGGAGGGGGCTGCACTGAGGTCATCAAGGTAAACCACAATTTAAAAAAAGAAGATAAACAAAGTCAGGAATATAAAAAACACACGGGGAAATGTGAGCTCGCTGCTTTTATTCTGTAGGCGTCTACTCACACACGCGCACGCACCCACGCACACACAATCAGACACTTTTTCAGATATTTTTAGCTGCGTGAGGCGGAATGTCTGGAGCGCTCGTCAAAGGAGCCTGTCTGACGGCTGTTTTCTCGGCATAACACTTGACACGGGGTTATGTTTGGCCCCATCTCTGCCTGAATAACAGGAGAAACCCTGGATACTGGACCCCCGCGCGTTCTCTGTTGCCATGCGCTCAGACGCATCACTGCAGCTCCGAGGACCAGTCGAAGCTTGCGCGCGGTGAGACATCAGGTCACAGATCTGCTGTCACATCCCGCAGATGGAGTCTCGAAGCGAAATGAGGTCGTTTTGGAGTTACTGGACGTGAAGAGCGGCGGGTGGAGGGTCGTTGTTGCCTCAGTGACAGACGCCAGAAACTGTATTTATTCACGATGCCACTGGAGCGCTGCGCGCAACTGATCCAAAGGATGAGCGGGCGTCTGAAAACGACGTAAACACGAACAGAAAAAAGTTTTTCAATTTACCTTCATCTTCATCAAGCAATGTACTTCTGATCTATCATCATTCAAGGCTGTTTCAGGACCAAAGCGGAGCATTGTTTTGAATCAGGACACGCAATGGAGCTCATGACCCTGCAGCCCGACGCGTGGATGACGGAGGATCATAATTGCAAACATCCTGATGAAGGAAAGAACGGCAGTGATGGTTATCCCAACGGGGAACACGAGCCCGATCACTGTGAGGACAACGAAGGAGTCATTGTGCTGTTTTCGGGGGATTGCGTGCCGTGCGTAACGGGGGACGACTGCAACTACATCACTACCCACGAGATCCAGCTCTCGGAGCTGTCCGACCACGAGGCGGACTACGAGCAGGGCTCCTCCGCGGGCTTCCCGGCCGAGGAGGACGAGCGCCTGAGCTCGCTGGACGCCCCCGCGCCTTGTGACTGCGGCGGGACAGGAAGCGACCCTCCGGCGGCCTCCCCGCGCGGAGCAGGAGTCAGCACTCTGAAGGAAAGTGATCTGCGCGACGCTGCCAACTTCACCAGCTCAGACGAGTGCGCCTCTAAGTCCCCGCTGCAATGCAGTGGCAACGGTGCCGGACAGATCCACTTGTCAATCAGAACCACCTCTCGCGCTATAAATGACCCTAGCAACGTTGAAGAACAGGAAAACATCTTTAATCATGCCAGGCGCTCCGGAGACATGCCTCGGTATGTGTTGAGGGAAATTGATGGGAAGAAAGAGGCCGTGTATGACAGAGCAAAGTGCTTCATAGCCGCGCCAGGACGCCTGCACTTTGGCTGCAAACTGAGGAGAAAAGACGCTCCAGAGTATTCGAGTGGGACGTCCAGCGCTGTCAGCGAGCTGGACGACGCTGACAAGGAGGTGCGCAGCCTGACAGCCAGAGCCTTTAAGAGCCTGGCCGAGCCTTACTTTAACACCCAAAAATTCAGCACGTCCACTGAGTCATCCGCATCAGAGCGGGCGGTGGAGATAAACAGGTGGTCCACGCTTGTCGACTTGAAATATGGCAGCGTGAATGTGTCTCGGGGGCTCGACCAAAGTATTGTTTCCCACCAGAGCTCGACGTTCGAAATCGCCAAAAACGTAGATAATAGCGAGTACAAAGGCGGTAAAGCGCCCCGCGGCGCTCTGCCATTCACTAAGAAATTTGAGCCGATGGGAGATTTCGGTCCGGGCCAAGGAGGACTGATCAGGCTCACGAAGACGCTCAATTTTTGTTGTAACGTCAAATCGGGAATGTCTGCGGGCGAAAGACGCACTAACTTTTCACAAAACGCAGCAGGATCACGTTCCCCAGATGAAGTTACCAACAGTTTGCCAAGCAGCCAAAAGAGAGTGACCAACAAACAGCCCTGTAAGACCATGGAAGACACACACAAGAAAGCCATATTGGCCTCCAGCCTGATTAAGAACGTGATTTCGAAGAAGATGCAGTTCGAGCAGGAGCGCAAAATGGAACGGGGGGAGATCAGGGAGCCGCACCGGGCGCCCGCATCCTGCTTTACGCACCAGGACAGCGACAGCCCCAGAGCGGCGGGCAGGAAGGAGCTGCACAGACAGAGCTCCAAGTTCTCCGAGTGCGGCTCGGACTATGCGCTCGTGTGCGTGGACGAGATGGAGGACTTCGCGGACAGCGGCTCCTGCGACACCGCCGGCGACTCCCGCAGACGCGCTCTGGTAACGGACACCGATTTGGATCCGACAAACGAGGCAGGAATTGTTACTAAAAAAGGCGCATTGGGAGCGTCTAAAAGCACGCTGCTTCTTAGCCAAAATAGCGCGTTCAGATGCTGGAGGGACGGAGAGGTAGAGTTTCAAAAGGATCGTAAAACCGATCAAACTCCGGGGGAGCACTCGCATCCAGCGATCGAGGCGGAGGCGGACCAGCAGGCAGCAATCGAAAGCAAACTAACAAAAATGTCCCGTCTGTTTGTGCCAAGTGTCCAACTGCTGTCCAGCGACGGGGACGCCGCGCAGCAACTGCAGAGCAGGTCCTATTCTCCACATGGCGACGGAGGCGGGATAAAGTTGCGCTCCGACAACACTTTATACATCGCGGACTCCAGGAGAGTGGCTACGTCTAAATCTCCGGAAATTAAAATTAACCTGAGGAGCGTCAGGGAGAGCGAAAACGACCCGCCGGGCGTCTCCAGGCGGCTCGCGCCCAATTTAGGCTGTAACACGGCCAGCTTCGGCAGGACAGATGACTTCAAATGCCAGGCGCTGACTGCGGCTCTGAAGGGTGAGTCCGCAGACAGAGCGCCGCACTTCACGGTCAGAGACATCCGAGACAACAAAGGGAAGCTGCAAACGCCCATTCACCAAGTGAGAGACGTGCGCAAACTGGTCAAAAGCTCCTATCACTTCGTTTCTCTGGACACCAGCGAGAACAAGTCCACGTTGTGCGCCTCCGAGGGCCAGTCAGAGCAGAGACGACCACCTGCAAACAAGCAGTCCCATTCTGTGTCGCCCATAGTGATAAAATGTCAGTCGGTGAATACCAACAGTCACGAAAAGCAACCGGGAAATCTTGGGTTACCGACAATGTGTTGCGACACCGACAAACTGTCTCCAGAGGGCACTGAGGGTCTCCCACCACAAAGGTCAGCGGGGTCAGCCCTCCTCGGTGCATCAGAGGAAAGCGTTGCCGCGGCGATGGAGAGCCTGAGTGTTTCGAAAAGGCTCGAAAAGTTCCCCGACGTCGATAAGAAGTCGGACCCGAGGTTGGCGAGCCAAGCGGCGAACCCGGCGGCGAACCAGCTGGCGCTGGAGAAGCTCCAGGCGGCCGTGAAGACCATGGAGCAGCTGTACGTGTACGAGAAGAACGAGTGGAAGAGGAAGAACGAGCCCCGGCCGCTCACCGACAGCCACGTGCTGTCCCTCATCACCACCGAGCAGCACGGCGCGCCCGACGGAGGCAGCGCGGACAAGGCGGCCGCGTACAATTCCTGCGCCGACGTAAAGAAGTCGTCGCCCCCGGCGACGGCGTCCCACATCACGGAGAGCCCGTGGAAGCTCGGGGACAAAGACGGACGCTGTTCCAAGTCAGCGCAGACCCCGCAGAGCGCTGAGAGCAAGGCCATGTTCAGTCTGAGTCCCGGTGTCAAATCCTACACATCTGGAACCAAAACCCAGCTGAACGCCGTCAAACAGACGCCCTTCAACGCCAAACTCACCGTCCCCAAGTCGCCCAAAGTGCCCGTGTCTCTGAAAATCAGCCAGAACAGGAACGAGGGAGCCGAGGCGAAGGAGGCGGAGAGGTTCCCAAGGGAGTTCTCGAGCGCTCCGGTGGATAACGAGAACTACCTGACCATCCCGGTGAGGTCTCACCCCACCGGCGGCAGCAGACAGCCCCCGCCTGTGGACAAGACCTCGGTGTACTCCTTCGGCACGCAGTCCCCCCCGGGACCGTCGGGAACCAGGGCGCACGCCGACGGCCACCCGGCCCCGAAGGTCTCCAGCCTGGTGATGGAGACGCCGTCGCCGGAGATCACCCCGGCGACCATTTACCACTCGCTGCCGCGGGCCCTGTCGGCCGGCCAGCCGCAGTTCTACTGCTTCCCCCCGGGGATGGCCGCGGCGTCCCCCAGCGTGGACCCATTCCAGAGCGTCCAGAGGAAGGTGCTGCTCGACCCCTCGACGGGGAGCTACTACCTGGTCGACACGCCCGTCCAGCCGGCAACCAAACGGCTCTTCGACCCCGAGACGGGTCACTACGTTGACGTGCCCGTGCCGCAGACGCCCATGGCGCCGATGCCCCTCAGCATCCCGCACTTGGCTCTCAGCCCCGGCCCGGCATACATGATCTACCCCAGCTTCATGCAGACGCCCTCCGTGATCCCGGCGCGGACTTTGGTGCAGTCGCAGCTGTCCATGCAGTCCGACGGGGAGCCCGCGGCCTCCCAGCAGCCGGAGACCCGCTACATGGACAGCCCGCTCTACATGACCACCGGGAACTCCCCCCACCACGCCGCCTACGGGGCCCCGGACACGGGCGCCAGGCCGCTGCCACACGGGGTCCCCAGCGTCAGCATCAGCTCCCAGCAGGGGCCCCGCATCATCGCCCCGCCCTCGTTCGACGGCACCACCATGAGCTTCGTGGTGGAGCACAGATGAGTGACAGGTGAGGTCCAACTGTGTGATTAGTGAGGATTAGGTGAACTGTCGTCGGTCGTGAAGCCTTGAAACACTGAAGAGCTTCAGCAGCTTCAGTTCAATGTTTCTTCTGTTTCTTTAGCTCTAGATTTAAGAGACACAACAATGAGCTGTTTTGTCGACCGCAAATGACTCAAATCGCACAGCTGCACATGAGCTCACGTTTCATTTTACTGCCTGGACACGCGGTCCGTCCCGTGTTATCGCAGTATTCAAACTGGAGCCTCAGAATTTGCGGATTTTGTTGATCACCGAGCTCCAAAACGTGACTCTTCTCATGCTGTTTTGCAACAAAACCCTAAATTGTGTTGAGACGTGTCGAGTGCACAGAAGAAAAAGACCGTTGCAGCTCTCAGAAGACGCCGCAGCGCGCCGGCAGAGACATGTGCGCGGCCTTTAACGATCATACCTCGAATTCTGATACCATAGCTGAGATACAAAGGGGATAAACTCATTTAAAGACCCGGCGGTGGTCCTCGCATGTGCATGCATGTGGACATGCAGGGCCTGAAATGTGAAGCAGTCGTTTGTTATGTGTGTGTAAGTAAACGCTTCACCTGCTGCCGGACGTCAAGAAGGTGGCAGGCGCGCCTGAGTTGCAACGGGGTCAGCCTGCTATTTATAGCCGCGTTTTAATGACAGAGACGATAGGAAGCCGGCCTAATGTCTGATAAGCGATTACATAAACACAGCCGGCAATTTAGCCGCAGATCCGAGCGGACGCTTGGAATCCCCCCCCCACCTCTAATTTGAGCCGAGGAGCAGATTTAAAGTGCAGCCTCGTTCCGCCCTCCTCATCGAGTGGTGGAAAAACTGCATTTCAGCTCATCGCTGTCAAGTTGGAGTCCTACAGACAGAAACATAGAAGAAGAACTTGATTAGTTCCGCCCAAACTCGTGAAACATTCAGCCAAACACCACAATGATTTTTTTGGAAAGTGGGTCACGGCACTCAGCCACCCCCCCCCCCACCCCCCCCAGCTGACACTGACCCGACACCTTAAACAGGTCGTCAGTAGTTTGCAGGTTTGGGTTGGAATTTCAGACGCGGCTTCGAAGCCTTTTCTTCACAAAACTCGCAGCGTCTGATGGTTTGATCAAGAAATGTCTTTTACTTTTGACCTTGATGTAGAGAAATGAGCTGCCAGTTTTGCGTGTGTTTGCTCAGAAGTCCTTCAGCTGAGTGCCTGTTTCCTCTTCCTGGTTCTCCACAGGTGGAGGAGCTGGTGGGCCACGGTGGGCCGTCTGCGTTTGACTTCATGTTTCTGGACCTTTGTAGAAATGAGCGACACATTTGCCTTTTCTTGTTTTTTTAGGATTGACAAAAGCAAATACATATTTGATTTACACCACAATGTGATAATAATGATCTCAAAAAGCATTTGCATCTAACTCCTGCTGCTGGTTTCGTGTCATTTTGCAATTGAATAATTTGTGAGCTCTTATTTTTTCAGTGTGTGTACAGAACGACGTGCGAGCCTTTGCGCCCGGTTATTTATTGAATTGTGAATCGATGAAACTGTTGATTTTCCCAAACAGTCCTCTCATTAGATGGAGCTGCCACTTTCAGACGACTGTCTGAAGTGGCTGTTTGGGTTCGAACAAAAACGGAGAGCTGACGATGAGCTGTGGGGTGTAAAGGCAAACAACAGAACTGAAAGAGTGAATATATCTGATAGTTCTGCTGTTTTGAAATGTACAATATTGTGCTGAGACTGTCACGAATCCGGGTGGGACATGATGCTTAGTTGCTGGTTTTGAATGTCATGTCCAGATCACAATAAACACAAAAGTATTTTTCACACTCGTCTCGTCGTTTGATTATTGATCCAGTTTGGTCTTTCGAGTTCATCACAGGCCACAGGTTCAATGTCACTGAGACAAACCATCAGAACAAAACAAACAGAAGCGTCCTAAATCACATCTCATGTCCTGCATTGTCCCACTGAGAGGTCACTGGTGACGGCCACCCGGAATAGAAAAGTAGGTCA
>JAUESF010000057.1:1926006-1937650 GCA_032274765.1 Malacoctenus tetranemus
CGTGGAGTGATGCTGGGCGGTGATGGCGGGAGGGAGGGAGGGAGGGAGCCGCTCTCTCTCTCTCTCTCTCTCTCTCTCTCTCTCGCCCACTCAGCCACCAGGGAGCAGACTATTGCCCTAGTACGCGGATGTAGGCTAATAGGTAGGTAATAAGAAGGCGCCCTGGAGCCTCGCGCGCTATCTGGGTGTTAATTGACGTCTTACTTTTATTTATCTCCCTCCTCCTCCTCCTCTTCAGCTCTCCGCAGCGCCGGACCCCGCTGGTCCTCTCACACGCACACATTATCACCTCCGCATCTCAGACACCGGCGGGTCGGCCGCTTCCGCTCCGCTGCCCGGGGTCGCGCTGTGGACGATAATTGGGGGAAAAGGAACCAAAACAACCAGTAATACTCCCAAAGTAAAGTTGTTGTGATGTAATTAGACATGAAATGAACCGAGTTAGGTCGAGAATGATGAATAGAAGGTAAAGTAGAGAGAAGTGAAGTAAAGATGAGAGTTAAACGGGAGGAAATCCATTAAAAACCAATGAGTTGCGTTCAATTCTGCTTGAGTTTGTGCCTCTTCACACTGATTAAAGCGGCCACGTCACGTCCACAGGAGGTTCAGACGGGTTCAGCTGTGGAGAATATAAAACTAAGTTTCGTTGACCGGAACAAAACCAAAGGAACCGCGGTTCAGTTCCTAAAAACGTCTCATTTTCAGTTCCCTGCTGAAGTTCTCGATGCAGCCGCTAGATGGAGTCGTTGCATCACTTCCACACGACGGAGACACAAACCTCACACGCGCTCAGGCTGGGAAGAGTCGCCCCCTCGAGGCTGCACATGCGCATTGGCGTCTGAATCCTGATTTTAAACCAATACAAGAGAATAAACAGGTCTAAATTTAGCCTCCCGGCGCGTTTCCACTGGTCACCTGTTCGCGCATACCTGAACGAAATCAGCCAATCGTCTGGTGACGCTGCGGAAACAGCAGGCAAGAGGTCCCCCCCCCTCCCTAGCTTGGTGTTGCTTCTCCTCCTGTCCCTCTCTGAGAACCGTTCATTGAGGAAAAACGACCGGATGCTCCTCAGAACGTCAATGCGATCCCGCTCTCCGCCACTGGAGGGCGCTCTGAGACACAATCGCTTCAATCCAGGATCTAAACTCAAACACAAACACACTGAAACAAGACAGACACCACCTCACGTTTGTTTGTGTTTATTTATTTCTAATGTGTTTTACTTTTCTTTATTTTTTTTTGTATCTGTCCACAAAGTTTATATTAGTCACTACTATGTTAGGTCAGTTTTCCCTCACTGCAATGGCAGTAAACTACACAAGAGCACAAACGCAGCACGGCGCCCCCCTCAGCTCGCTCGCTCACGCGCTCTTTTCAGCCAAAACACCAAAAAAATCTGCAGTTTATGAGTTTTTTTACGAGTTTTTTCCATCTGGATTATTTCAAGGAAACGATAAAGTGCCGATTCGGTCAATTGTTATTATTCGTAACACCTAAATAAAGAAAAGTCACGGATGTCGTGAGTTAAAATGTGAATCAACCCTCACTTGATTAATTTATTAGATAAATAGAGTTAAATTAGGGTTGTTTTTTCTCCACAGTTTCACATTATTATTAGTAGAAGTATTAGAGTTTGAAAAAACTAAGTTTTTTCCCCAAATTTATTTGATTTATTGTTTGATTTATGAAACTTTACATTTTAAAAAGTATTTTTGTCTCTTTAAATACGCGAGTAAACAAAGTGTCTCGATAGTGAGACTGCGATAAATACGTTTCAGGGTTTTATAGACGTTTGTTTTTCTGTCTGTGCAATAAAGTTTTGGGTTTTCGGGAGGACGAGCCGAGGGCAGCGCGGCTCAGCGTTGGAGCTCTCTTTAAAAAAACACAACATCTCTAGTTCTATCTGTACAACATTCAACAACACGTTTCTGCTTTTTTCTTAAGGTTTTTTTTTGTTTGTTTGTTTCTTTTTGTAACCATAAAGTCAAAACAATAATACTTATCATTATAAGAGCATTTTTCCATCTCAACGGCATCGAACAAACACCACACGGACTGAAATCAAACTCTAATAAAGGCCTCAATACCAGATAGTACACGTCACCTTCATGTGGTGCTGGAGATAAGACGGTTCACGGAGGAGGAGGAAGAGGGAGGTGGGGGGGAGGAGGAGGAGGAGGAGGAGGGGGAGGAGGAGGAGGAAGGGGTGGATGGATGGACAAAAAGCAAGCAGGGACCAAAAGGTTTTAAAAAGAGTAGAAATATTTGTGCAAATTAATCTGTGGGTGTGTAAAGATGTGTGTGTGTGATGGTATTTGTGTGTGTGTAGATGTGTCCGTGCTGTGATGTTTGTGTGCGTAGTGAGATCAGTTTGTGTAACTATCCGTGTGTGTGATGACATCTGTGTGTCTGTGCGAGGTTTGTGTGAATTTACTGACGTGTGTGTCATGATATTTGTGTGTTTGTGTGTGTCATGAGATCTGTGTGTCTACAAGAGATTAGTTTGTGTCAATATCCGTGTGTGTGATGACATCTGTGTGTGTGTGCGAGGTTTGTGTGAATTTACTGGCGAGTGTGTCGTGATATTTGTGTGTTTGTAGGAGGACTTTTGTGTGCGTGTAACCACACCTGTGCGTCCTTGAGTGTTTAACGTGCGTTGCGGTGATTGTTCGTAGTCTACGGATTTTTGGAGGCACCGAACTCAAAGTCCTCCGTGAGACGCACACACATCTCACCACACACACTGATCATTGTCGGGACAGAACGTTGTTGCCGTTCTACAAACCCACAAACAAAAGGTGCGCAGGAGGAGGAGGGACGTGAAACACAGAGCGAGTGAGCTGCTACATTTAGTGAGTGGATCATTCCTCAAGTTTAAATACGATTTAGTGTCACGCTGGACAAGTTTTGGCACCTTGTGCGATTGAACACGACAATTGTGAGTCTTGGACTTGGGGCTTTGGTTTACCGAGGGGCGAGAAGGGAGTGTGGACTCCCAGTCCACCACCAGTCTGATCCCACCGTGCACTAGGTAGTTCACTTGGTCAGCCGTCTAGCCAGGCTAGGAGGCCGTGATGAGGCCTAGTGACCTTGTTTAAAGCCCGACGGGCCTGAAGGGGGGAGGAGGAGAGGGGGGAGGTGTGAAAGGATGATGAAGGAGGGAGGGGGAGGAGGAGGAGGAGGAGGAGGTGTGGATATAGGCTAAGTGCTTTTGGTGAGTTTTACAAAATACACCAGGAAGTGCGTGAAACAGAAGGCACGGTGGCTTTGACAGTAGTTGTTAAGGAGACACCACTAAGGGACTTGTTTTTTTTTCTCTTTTCCACTACGAGAACTCATAAGGTGCTCTAAAAATTAAAAACAGAAATTCACGTTAATGCACATTTAAAGTGTGGCTGCACTCGAAGCCCCGCCCCCCCCCTAACTAAAGACGTTCCACCGGCGGACAGAGATTAATCCCTCACATTCAGCGCTTCATCTCATAAACACAAAACTTCAGACCTGAACAAATTGTTGCTTTTGTGAGTTTCTGGGGAAGAGTTCTTGTTTGTCTGTTGTAACAGAGACGACTGGTGGGCTCTCCTCTCGCATTTGTGGGATGAGCGGGGGCGGAGCTCCGAAACGAGGGCTTGGTTCCGGAGTCGGATCGGTTCTAAAACTGAACCCAGCGGGCTCGTTTGGTGTGGACCGTCGACTTGGATTCACGGGTTAATCTCATGACTGTGGTTCTAAGAAGGTCAAAGGTCACTGACGTTACAACAGAGAAACAGTCACCCACACAGACTGTTTGTGCGCAGCTCCGCGGTGGACGTGAACATTGTTTAACAACCCGTTCAGCGGTTGGACGTCTGCCGATGATTTGTCGGTGGAGACTGGTGGAGGTGGGGGAGTAGGGGGAGTAGGGGGAGTAGGGGGGGGTCTAGTCTGTTTAAAGCCACACACACGTTTTTAAAAAAGAAACGACAACAACAACAACAAAACAAAAAAGTGACAACTGCCATTGAAGAAACGTTTGGTCTATCCATAAAGGTTGGAAATCAGAAACGACTACTTTGGGAACTCAAACCTTTGCACAGTGCTCTGTAAAGACATTCCAACTAGTCTCAGCTCACGGACAATATAATCAATATGAGCCTATATCCATAAGCTTTTTCTGTAAGCATCTCCAAATGAAAAATAAACAAAAGTCTGCGTCGTCTTCTTCTTTTTTCTTTACAAAAGCTACACATGTTCTACTGGGAGGTCTATGCATTTGTTAGTGTTTTAATAATTACTCCTACCGTCCTCGTCTTTTCCTCGCTGAAGAAACAAAAGAGGGAATCTAAAGTCATCTAAAGAGACACCATAACCCAACATGTTGGTCTTGTCCCCCTCCCCCCACCCCGCCCCCCGTCCCGTCCCGTCCGGCGTCCTCGCCGCTCCGCCCCTCTTTCCCGCCCCCGCCTTGAATCTTTTATTTTTTTTCCTTCCAGGAGAAATAAAACGACTTTTTTTGGGCGACGCCGTTGCCAAGTCTCTCTCCTAACGACCCGTCGGCTGATTGTTCAGGAGCTCAAACGTCGCCCCCCCCCCCTTCGTTAGTCGGACCCCGAAACCACGTTGGATGTAAACACTGATTTTGACCCCGCCCCCTTCTCTTTCTTTCTTTTCCTTTTTTTTGATTGCTCAGCGTTTCCCCTCTTCTGTTCGAGCCGAGTCGCAAACCGCTCGCCATGTTTCTTTTACAACTTAACTATTCACAACACCCTAGAACCACTTTTTAAACAAATATATTGTACTTAAATTGTCTTAAAACTGTATATTCAGATAGAATGAAGGACCTAGGCGAGCCCCCCACCCCCCCTGCGGGCGGGGGACCCTCTCGACAACACACGTGAACAGGCACTAACTGAAAAATGATTACAAACATCTCTTATTCTGAAGGACAGTCATCAAGGAAACACGTTTTTTTCCGACACACAAGGCAGTGATGCATTGTTGGAGGACCACGCAGCCGGGAACGCCCAACGCCACCGGCCGGGTGACGGTCCCAAACCGTTCCCCGGCGAGGAGGGGCTTTTGTTCCCACGCAGTCCCACGTTGGCACCAACTGGCGTCGGGTCGCGTCCTGTTTTAGGCGTAGAAATCTTCCGTCTCGAGGGTGAAGTTGAAAAACGAAATAGAAAAAAGTAGAAGCCTGAAAAATCTCCGTTCGCTTCTTCCTCTCGGTGGATTTTACTGTGATTTATCAAGAACCGCAACAGTCGAAACTCAAGTAGACAGATAATGCTGGAGTGGTTTTTCCATGGACGACATCGATCTCTGCTGGACGTTCTCGCTCTGCTTGGTGCTTCTGCTTCGGACGTGGCGGCGGGCCTCAGTCCGTGAAGACTCGCTCCTCGTCCTCCATCAGCGTGGTGGAGCTCGGTGCCGGGGAGAGAGCGAGGGACATCCTCAGGCTGTGGTCCTGCGAGTCCTCCAGGCTGCTGCCCTCCTCGAACTCCTCCTCCTCCTGCTCCTCCTTCTCCCTGTCCGCCTTCCCCGGGACCGCCGCGCCGTCGCGTGCGTTCGTCGACGCCGAGGCCGCGGACCCCGGCCGCTCGAGGGCGTCGGCCGGATGTTCGGCGCCGTGCTCGGAGAGACCGTTGAGAGTCCATTCGGACGGAGGGGCCTGGGGCTCCGCCTCGTTCAAGTGCCTCCATATCGTCAGAGGGTTGGAGTCGGGGTGGTCCGCCGACAGCCTGCTGGACTTGGACGCCCCGTCGCCGTCCAAGATGGTGGCGGAGCCTCGCTTGCGCCGGGACTTACTGGTGTGGTTGACCTGGAGGTGCATCGCCATGAGCTCGGCGGACGAGGTCCGGAAAGGGCAGAACAAGCACTGACTGAGCTTCACCCCCGCAGAGGTGTTGACTCCGCCCTCCCCTCCGTCCTCCTCCGCCCCCACGAGGCCGGGTGAGGTGCGCCGGGACAAATCCAAGGGCTCGAACCCCCCCTCGTGGCTCGAAGGCGCGGGCTTGTCACTGTCATTGGCTGGTTGGACCATCCGGCTCGTGGTGAGGGGCTTACGACGGGACACTTTCGTGGCCTTTGGTGGTGGAGATTCCCGAACCCAGCCTCGTTCCATGCCACCTTGGTAGAGGGCGCCCATCACCCCAGACAGGTATCTGTACTGGGTCTCCAGGTCCACGTCCCGCAGAGCCGCCAAGGCCTTCCGGTGGTCCCTTTGGTCCGGGATCCCCAGGAGCCAGGACTGCTGGCCGGGCCGCGAGCCCGGGGCGTCACCGGGCCCCCGGGGCGTCACCGGGCTGTGGTGGTTGAACTGGGACCGGCGCTGCTTGGCGCCCCCGGAGGCTCCGGAGGTCAGGCTGTTGACGGAGGACGTGAGGCCGGAGGAGGAGGAGGAGGAGGAGGAGTTGGAGGCGGCGGACAGGGCGTTGCGTTGCTCCCGGTGGTGCCGCTGCAGGTGGTACTTCAGAGAGCCGGACTGGGTACCCGCATAGTCACAGTGGGGGCACTTGTAGGGTCTCTCACCTGGAGAAAACGGCACGAAGGGAGTTAGACCGAGGCAGCGCAGCAACAGAGACTTCACCACCACTGAAGAAGAGACCAGGACAGAAGGCCTCGCAGCCTGGACTCAAACAGCATCGGTTTGACACTTGTTGACTTTGTGCGTCTTCCTAAGTCGCCCCCCCAGAAACAACGTGTGTTGTTTTGTTGTTTTTTTTTTTGAGACCTCGAAACCAATTTTCCCGATGGGACGACGAGGCAGCGTTTGACCTTTGACCTCTGCCCTGACGCTACAGGAGCAGAAGCAACACAGCTTTCGTTCCACAAGCCACATCGACTTTCAACCGGTTGGATGCAGTTGCGCGCCGCGCGGGGAAGATGGCAGCATTTCACCAGTGTTCGAGGGTCACGCGGGCCGACAGATGAGGGAGAGTGATGTCGCATTTCAACCGCAGGAGGTGTCAGATAGACGGGAGAACAAACGCACACGAAGGGACAAAGATTCACTGATTCCTTGGTGGAAAAAACCAGAGCGAAGGGACGGAGACACGACGCACCGACGGGAGTCAGAGGCCTCGGACCCTGAAACAGGATCAAAGGTCGAAGGTTGAAACCGGTCTGAACCCGAGCAGGAATCAGGTGTTTGGAAATCAGTCTGAACGACCAGAATCAGCGCTCGAGCCAAACGCGGTCAACGGTGCAAATCCACCGGCCCCGAAATCCCAGACCGTGTGTGGACTGGACAGAGGGTCTGGGAGAAGGACCGACAGTCCGTACACGATGATGGAAAATACAAAATAAAAGCGGGCCGATAAGCAGCGCCGGCTCCAGATGAGTAATGACGATGGCAACACTACAAAGACTTCATTAGGAGCCTTTTTAGCCATTGTCTCGCCGGGAAGACTTGGATAAGCCTCAGTTCGCGCTCGCTGCTGATTGGTGGCATCTCCAAAAAAAACATAATGAAAAAGGTTTTTTTTTTCTTTTTAATTTTGATCAAATACATCAAGCGAAGGCAAATAATAAAAAAAACGACAATGAGTCACGCCGATAAAGTCTTATGAATATGGATCATTAATTAGGCGCGAGTGCTGCGAGAGATCCCGGTTCTCATTCAAGTCCCACTCGTTTGTCACCCGGAGATTCAGCGTCGGGAACCCTCTTTATTCCCGGCGTCGCTTTGGTGAGACGCGCCGGCGCCGGCCTGAATCATCCGGCGAGCGGCAGGAGGAAACGCGAGAGGAGCGATTATCACTCCGAGACAGAGGATCTGAAAAATATACAGTTAATACCTGATTATCATTCACTAAATGTGCTTTTTTCTCCCCCATATAATTATATATAATTACATCACTATAAAGCAGCGCTGGGAATACTGCATCATGAATTAGGAGTAAAACCATCTTAAAGCGCTCCTACTCTCAGCCCTGGCAGCTCAGATTAAACAGGAGTTTGATGAAATAGTGTCGATGGACCAACAACACAAAGTCATTTCAGAGGTTTTTACTCTGAACAAACTTGTTTTTTTGTACCTTTTTGACGCATCTTCAACACCTTAAACCTTTATAGCATAATTAGCCGTTAGCTTTGCTAGCCTCGGTCGTTTAGCTCAGCCGCAGCTTCGTCTCTCTGCTATTTCTCTGTAACTAGTAACTGTAATCGAGTACTCGACAGCAGGTTCCTTAAAAAAATGCTGCGCTGAGCGTTCTGCACATTGATGCCGATTGAATTAAGAGAGAAAAACAGGACTTTTTAATTAGCGAGGAACCAAATCAAGTGTTCTTTTTGTACCTTTCACTGGGGGCGGGGGATGAAGTTACAGGCGAGTTGATAGGACTAAGCTCTCCCTCCGATTTAATCCCCCAGAGTGGAACCGGTCCCCCCCCCTCCCCCCCTCAGAAAACCACTGTTAATATGCGCTGGAGCAAGGCACTTAAGCAGGAGCTGCTCCAGTGGAGCTGCTCAGGTGCCTTCAGCACAGGGCTATGATTAGCGCCGGCCAGCTCTCGGGGGGGCCGGAGCGTGATACAGATATATAAATATATATATACAAACGAGGATGTTCAGTGGAACCTTTTTCAGGGTTCTAGAGCGGTTTTAAAAAAGGAAAGAAAAAAGTCATCGTGGCCTGTTAAAGTCACAGCAGCGTCTCACCTGTGTGAACTCGCAGGTGCACTTTGAGATGGTGCGACGAGCGGAAGGCTTTGCCGCAGTAGGGGCAGTCTTTTATCCCTCTACCGCGCACTCGCTCCCTGGTGGGAGCTGGAGGCATGGAGGGGGCTGCTGTCAAGCCATTTTCGCCTGCAAGTGTAGAATAAGGGGACAAAAAAAAAAAATGGAGGACAAGCTTTGGACAGCTGGAGCGGCGAGCCCCCCCAGACGCACGACGCACACCGTCGCCCCCCCACAATGAGACCGTTTGCTTCACGCGACCGACCGCGGGGGGGCGGCGGGGGGAGGGGGAGGTACCTTTGAAGCCGGGGACCACCGGGTGGAAGCCGCCGGGCGACGCGGAGGCGTGCGATCCGGCGCTGTTCAGCTTGGACTCCTGCCTCTTCTCCCCCAGGTGTTGGGCTCCGCCCCCGTGCGGCTCCGGCCTCGCTTCGCCACCGCCGCCGCCGCCGCCTCGACCTTTCCGGCTGCCGCCTCCCTCCTCTTCGCCGCCGCCCCCTTTCGGGGGCCTCTGGGTGTGAACGCGGGCGTGGACCACCACCTGCTGCAGGCTGCGGAAGAGCTTCCCGCAGTCGGGGCACTCCCACGGGCCCCCGGCCCCCGGCCCGGCTCCGGCGTCCTCCCTGGGGTCCAGGCCCCCCAGGTAGGCTCGCACCTGCTCGGCGTCGGTCATGACGGGGGTCCGGCCCGGACCCGGACCCTGCTGCTGGCCGCGCTGGTGAGGCCTCTGCTGCTGCTGCTGCTGCTGCTGCTGCTGGGCCACGGCCAGGCTGCGGGCCACCAGCTGCCACCACGTCGCCTGCTCGCCCCCCTCCGACGCTGCTCCTTCGCCTCCTCGAGCCGCCCCCCCTCCTCTTCCTCCCAGCTCGCCTCCTCCCCCGGAGATGCCGATGCCGCCGCCGCCGCCGTTGCCCATCTCGGCCACCTGAGCGACGGCCTGGAGCCGCTCCATGCAGCTGGCGCCGCCGCCGTCGTTGGGCAGACCCAGGTAGCTCAGGATGGCGGACTTGCTCAGACCCATGCCGATCCGGCCTCCGGTCTCTCGGTCGGAGCGTCCTGGTCCACTCCTCCCGCCTGCCCCGGCGCCGCCTCGCTGGGCCAGGAGGAGGCTGGAGTAGAGCGCGTTGAGGGACTGGTTGCTGGTGGAGCCTTTGGGCTGGTGCTCGGCGCCGCCCAGCCCACCGGGGGCCACCAGCCCCGCCTTCAGGCCCAGCTTGTTGAGGTGAACCTTCATGTGGTTCTTGAGGAACCAGGGCTCCTTGAAGCCGCGGCCGCACACCTGGCACTTGTGGTCCAGGGAGTCCTTGTGCTTCCGCATGTGCCCCTTCAGGAACCAGGACTGGGTGAACCTCTGGCCGCACGTGTCGCAGCGGAAGGCCGGCAGCGCCGGGGACGCCGCCGCCGCCGCCGAGGTGGCCGGCGTCATCTGCGGGGCGCTGGGAGCCGGGGCGGGGGT
This sequence comes from Malacoctenus tetranemus, assembly GCA_032274765.1. Taxonomy (NCBI): domain Eukaryota; kingdom Metazoa; phylum Chordata; class Actinopteri; order Blenniiformes; family Labrisomidae; genus Malacoctenus; species Malacoctenus tetranemus. Next base: position 1,936,121 of record JAUESF010000057.1, read on the forward strand.
GTGCGTCGGGGTGGGCACCGGGGTGTCCGGGGTGGCGATGATGGGCCGCGAGCCGAAGGCCGGCGGCAGCGCGGGCGCCTCCGGGGACGGGTGGCACTCCTGCAGGTGGGACGCCAGGCTCTCCTCCTGGCTGGCCGAGAAGGGGCAGAGGGTGCACTTGTACGGGTTGTGGAGGATGCGCACGTGGCGCGCCAACTCCGACGCCGTGCGGAACTTCCCCTTGCAGGCGTGGCAGCGGAAAGTGGGCGCGGCCGACAGGGACCCGCCCTCCCCGAGGGCGGAGGAGAAGGGGGAGGTGGTGGGGACGGGGTCCTCGGTGAGGGGCGGGGTCAGAGCCGTGCTGTCGTCCAGCAAGAAGCCGGGGTGCTGGCTGGTCTGCAGGCCGTCGTCCAGGCACTTGACGTCGCCGTTGACGTCGTCGTCGTCTTCGTCCTCCTCCTCCTCCTCGGTGAGGTGCTGGATCAGAGTCCCCGGGAGGAAGCGCTGGTTCGGGTGACTCCTGTGGTTCAGGTCTTTGTGGTTCTGCTGGATCTTGAGGTGCTGGAGGGGCGGCGGAGGGCCGGTTCGGTACAGGGCCGAGGCCCTGCGGTCCCGGTCCAGGCTGTGGGCCCGCGCGTGGAGGGACAGGATGCTCTGGAAGCGGAACCTCTTGCCGCACACGTGGCACGGGAACTTGAGCGCGGGGCCCGAGGGGGCCCCCCCGACGCCGGGCACGGCCCTGGTGACGGCGTCCTTCTGGAACAGCTGCAGGTCCAGCTCGTCGTTGCCGTTCCCACCCTGCCCTGAGGAGAGCGCCAGCTCCAGGGCGCCGTAGCCGAGCAGCGGCGCAGACGGTGTGTCCGGCGGGGAGGAGTCCAACAGGGGGCTGCGCCCGGCGTCGGGGCCCCCCGGCCCTCCGGGGAACAGCGCCACCGCCGGCGTCGGGGACGGAGGGTCTCCATCCAGAACGTCCTCGTCGTCGACCTCGTCGCGGGGGTCGGGGAACGGAGAGAGGGGGAAGTACGGCGTGGTGTCCGGGCTCGGCGGGGACAGCTCGGGGCTGTGGAGGGGCAGCGCGGAGGGGCTGCTGGTCAGAGAGAGCTGGGTGTGCGGAGGGGACGTCTGCGGGCTGTGGTCCAGAGACGGCAGCGTCGGGGGGGACGGGGGCTGCTCACAGGACAGGGACGACACACACTCCGGTGGGGAATCCATCCTCTGCTGGAGCCACGCAGGAAACAGCCGGAGAACGAAGGAGAACGTCACATTAGAGGACAAAACGTGTATGTACACAGATGTACATACACAAAAGTACAGGTGTGTATTTATGTTTCTAAAGACGTGGATCTATCTATACATACTGGCATGTACACATGTGAGTATATGTATGTTTGTCTGTACACATTTCTGTGGATACAAACCGAGGAGAACAAATGTCTGTTTACAAAAACACACACAAACATACCTACTTCTACAGACAAGATTTGGATTTATGTATAGATACTTGCATGTACACATGTGAGTATATGTATGTTTATCTGTACACATTTATGT
>JAUESF010000057.1:1977584-1999752 GCA_032274765.1 Malacoctenus tetranemus
CGACGACCACAGTGACCAGCAGAGCTGCAGGGGAAGATGGGAAAATGGACCAACGTGAGACGTGGCACTTTCAAATTTGATGCGGTGCCTTCAAACAGTCAAAGGCCCCAGTGTGTTTTTTCACTCACATTGCAGCAGTGAAGAATGTACAGCGGCAGCGTGAGCCGTCGTGGGTGGAGCGGTGGTGGCGTTGGTCGCGCTGGTCGAGTTGTTGAGCGTGTTGGTGACGGTGGCGTTGGGAGTGGCGAGGTTTACAACGTTGGATGTGACTCTGGCTGACGGAGCTCCCAAAGCTCCAGTGGCTGAGAGAACAAGCGAGACAAGAAAAGGGGTGAAATGCCTCGGGGATGCAAGGACGTCATTGGTGGGTTATCCGCGCCCGGCCTCCCCAGGGTGAGCTTACTGCTGTTGAAAGTTCCATTGACGACAGACGTTGAGAAGGAAGTCGTTCTGGTCAGTCTGGCACGTGAGCTGGGCACCGTGGCCATAAAGGTGCACTGGATTGTTGACCCGTTGACCCGTCCTTGCACAGAGTTCACGCTCAGCTGCAACGACGGTTGGAACGCGACGGATTATTTAAAAAAAATAATAATAATAAAAAAAAACCTCAAGGGAACCTCATTGTGACGTTAGAACAGACCGTTTCTGGACCTGAAAGTTTCGAGTTATTTACTTTACTCAACACAAGTTGCAAAAGGCAATGTTTGACCTTCAGTTCACAAGAAAAACACATATTTGAAAGATACACAAAGAACCATTTACATGTTTGCCTTTGTGACAAGTACATTCAAAAATCTTTAAAGTACATTCAAGATACAAAACAGCGAATGTGAGTACTGCAGTATTCCCTTGATTATCAATGGAAAGAAGTTGGCTGTTCAAAAGTACCTGTTTGAAAGGGGACTTTTTGAAATGCAAGAACTTACCGGAGTTTGTGTCAGCGTGCCGCTGTCAAGCAAGGCGCCAAAGAACTGAACTTCATTGTTGTTGTTGGCGCACACATAAGTTGTGTCGTTGCCCCCCTGACGGTTCAAAACCAACATTGCTTTTAGCATCATTTCTGACAAGTGCGAAGTCTCTTTCGTGGCGAGTGTTTTCGGCAAAGATTTGGAAGCGTAGCCTGACGTACCAGCACGGTGTCGGTGGAGAGCACGCACCCAATGTAGCCATCCGACTGTCCGGAAATTGTCAAGGCAAAAACTTGCCCGCTCTTCTGAACCGCCGAGGCGAAAAAACAATCTCCAGATGTCGCGGGGTCACAGGTGATTGGCTCGGAAACGCAGAGGCTGATGTTCCCGCAGCCTTCCCTCGAAACGGGCGTCTGCAAAAGAGAGAGCAGATGTTTGAGTGGGAACGAACGTGATCGTGGAGCAACTTCAGCTTCCGTTTGTTGAGATACTCACTGTAAGAGGCGTCACTGTGGTGTTGATGACCATCGCTTGCGTCGTCGTCGGTGGCACTGCAGTCGTGTTGCCTGACGTCATGTTGCCCGACGTCATGTTGCCCGACGTCATGTTGCCCGACGTCATGTTGCCCGACGTCATGTTGCCCGACGTCATGTTGGTCGAGTTGCTCGTTGCTGCTTCTGCCAACGTTCCACTGTAGGAGCCCAGGAAGCTCCACGACAGCGTCACGAACAGGACGGTGAGGATGACTCGGCTGTACATGTCTGCGAGGGACACAAACATGCTTGGATCACCCGGCATCCCATAATACTACATGGTGACTCATGAAGTACTTGCACCGCAGGATTAACAGTCCGCTCAGTGATACTTTCTCACTGAAGGTGTCAGTTTGTCAGATCGATACGATGCAGAAACATTGCTCCACCCATGACATGGAGTAAAGGCAGTGCAGCAGATCACCCCATGAAAAGCAAGAACCAACAAAAAAAGTAGAAAACATTTGAATTGTCATTAAAAACCAGAACAAAAATGAAAATATGTTCTTGTCTAATTAGGTGAAAATTCTATTTTTTTCTCATAAAAGTGATTGAAATAAAAAAAAGTCCGAAAAGTAACTGAATTTTTTTCATGGATGAACAGAAAAAAAATGAAGAAAATTTGTCAGGGATTTTTTTTTGTTCTTCAAATTTTTACCTTCTATCATTAAAAAACAGTTTTGTGTATCAGCTGCATTTTACAACAGAGAATATTTAGAAGCAGTGAAAACAAAAAATAACTTGCTCACCTGCGGATCTTCTTGCGTTGCGTTTGGCGAGTTAACGAGCGAGACAAGTTGTGTTGCTCCGTCCACAGAGTTGTGTGTTGTCTCAGGTGTGTCCTGGACTGGGGATCAGGTGAGCTTGTGACACCTGTTCCCTCAGTGTCACTATTTAAACACAGCAGCGGTGCGGGGCCCTAAACATACATCAGTGATGATATTTCCACAGGGCGGGGTGAGGAGTCCAGGATCAGGGCGTGTCCAGGGGAAACTGTGTGCGTCTCGCTGCGTCGTCTCACCGGAGGAGCAGCGGCGCTTTTTGTTTTTGCATTTCCTCGAGCTTTGCTGGTAAAACGTCTGAAAATTTGAAGGAAGAAAAAAAAGCCCAAGGAAACCAGAAGAACACAGAAGAACAGCCGAGTTTCTCCACTGGGGAAAGACGACAACGAATACAACCAAAGACATGCGAACCCTCTCTAAATGGTTCTTAAAATATGTGTTGAATCACGAAAATCTCAATTATTTTGAGGTAGTAAACTGCCCACGTGTCCTCCGGTGGAACATTTATCACTGAAAATGAGTTAAAACTAAAATTATGAGACAAACCCTGTGATTTTCTACCGTCATCATGCTTCAGCGTCAGCAAAATGTTCAGAAATATGCACGATGAGGTCTCAAAATGTCACTTTTTGTGCTTAGATGCTCAAGAAAAAAGACAAAACACGTCTGCTGGAGTGTGTGTTGCTCCGTGTGTCATGGGTGAGGCGGTGCAGGTTGGCACTCGAAACCAGTCACAAGACCCATTTCACAATGCCAGGAACCGGTTTGTCCGTGGCACGGCGAGGGCCCGTCCTGGCCTTCATGTTTCCATTGTGGTCTGGGGTTTCCAGTGGACGCCCGATAAGCCAGAGGACAAGTCCAGGCAGCTCCCAAATGTCCATCAGCAATTGTGGCAGGGGGCTGATTATTAGGTACACGCACCACAAGACTCGCAGCTCCTCAACTTGGAGTACCAGAGTTTCTAAATAAATAAATAAATAAATAAATAAATAAATAAAACGATTGAATAATTTGTGGAAAAAATGATTTAAAAAATTAATTTTAAGGTGTGATTTGGAAGTGAATCACAAAATCACAACCAAAAATCTGTGTAATAATTCTAAACAACAGAGAGTATAATAATGTTTTAATCTCAATCACAACAACAAAAATGAATTTAAAATAATAGAAGTTTTAGTGCACGTGTCCTCCATTGAGTTTGACCGCTATCATAACAAATTACAATTTAATGTTTAATTGTTTATAGCTTGAGTTATTCATTCAGTGATTCAAAGCCCATAAAAAATGTGTTAGTCACAGAGAAGTTCGTCACCTCATTCCTGCTTTGAGCCTTTTCAGTTTGGTTTTACGCACGAAGCAGAGCCGTCATTGGCTGCCATTGTGACTAAAGAGCACAAAACGGAAGGAGGACTTTGCTGCCGGGTGACTTCACCGCCGCGGCATGTGGTCTTTCACCCGGACTGCGTCCTTTGTCTTATTTTATAGGAGCCAAGACGCCGTCACTTCAAAATAAAAGCTTTTTCCGTGGCTTCGATGGAGACGCCGTCAACCAAAACAAGTTCTGCTGGATCACGCGTTCCGTTGCTCCTCCTCCTCTTTGTCATAGAGCATCTTCCTCCCCCAAACTTCCATGTTTCAGAGGATCTTCCTCCCGCTGACTTTACCTTGACTTCTGAACTTATTGAGTCAGTCGTTGGACACAGCGACACGACGACAGCATTAGCACCTTTTCAAGATACCAAGTGTCTTTGACGGACAGAGTGAGCTCATTCTTGGTTCTGCCAGCTCCCATATCACTGTGCTGCTCTACTGATCGGTAACTCGTGGCTGCGTCCTCCTCTGTGGTTCCTCGGGTTCCATCTCGACCCTTAAACCTTGTCGAAAACTGGCCTCGCGGACGAGACGCGGAGGAAGAGGCACCGAGCAAAATCGGCCTCGCTTGATCTCAGAAGAAAGACGAGATCCAAAGCTCCTGCCGTCCTGTTTGCTCAGGGTTGATTTCACCAATATTCAGAGCGGCCTGAATCCAGCTCTGCCTGTTTGCCCACATCGAGGCTGCTCTGCGGTGACGCGGTGAATTAAAAAGGAAAGGTGAGACGTGTGTGACTTGATGTCCCCGGGCGGCTGCAGGACCAGCCGGGCACCCGCAGATTAGCAGGTGGCGTTCAGCCCCGGGCGCCCATCAGTCACCCGCTCTGCATCCCATCAAAACACACAATGATGGGACTTAGTCCCTCACCCAGTCGCTCGTAATTACACGTGCCAGCCGCATACCAGAAACCAGCAGCGCCGTGGCAAACTGGGCCGACACGTCGGGAGGAATTCACCCACTGACGTCAAGAAAACCACAAGAGCTCAGTGTGGAGGACGCGTCCGAGCCAAGGCCGCGGCGAATCGGACGCCGGACGCTCGGCGATCGCTTCGCCGCAGCCCGCCGACCCGGTGGCTCGGAGGAGGAGGAGGAGGAGGAGGCGCCCTTTGATCGCAGTGGGTCACCCGCGCACGCCGCCGAGCTCATCGGCTGCTCGCTTGTGTTGATGGCAACAGTTTGATTAGAAAGTTGGGCGTGTTCGGCAGGTCAGTCGACGAGTCGGAGCGGATTCCTTTTGCGTTGCATGCAAGTGTGTTTGTTTCGATGGGGGGGGGGTGTTAGGGAGGGGGGGGGTGACAATCGGCAAAAGTTGCCAATATCAAAACTCCCGGCGTTGTGGAAATCAAATGGGAGCGTGACGGACGGCCCACCAGCCTCTGAAGGTGAAGGTTGGGGGTTCCAGTCCCGGGGGGGGGGGACGGACGTGAATCGGTGGCCTGGTGATTTTACCGCTTCGAGTTTCAGCCAGAGGACGCGACAGTTTGAGCGACGTGGACGGACGCGGTCGACGCAGAGCTGGGTCGGACCGGCCTCAGTGAAGCGGACTCGCGCGGCGACGTCAGGTCGGTGCAGTCAGGCGGCGACGCCACGGCGACCACGAAAAGACGAGAACAGCCCGAGCAAGCGACGGCGAGCGTCATCATCCTCGGAGAGGGCGTCGCGAGGAGGGCCGTCGGACACCAGCGCGATGCGTTCAATGGCCACATTTTCCCCGTGCGCGTCGGCCTGCCCGCATCACCCCCAACCTCCGTTTTCCCATGAACGACGGAGGCCAAGAACGGTCCAGAGACTCAAAGGTCCAGAGGGAAGAAAAGTGCTTTTATTGATCCAATTCATGTGCAGCTGGTACGTTTCATCCAGACAAGTTTAAAAATAAATATTTATTGTGCGTTACTAAAGAACGTCTCCCTAAAAGTCGTCATAAAACCTTCATCTCGAAGCCTTCAGCTGAAAGAAAACACTACAAGTTAAGAGGTTCGCTCACTCCTCGCTCACTCCTCCAGGTCGTACAGCTTCTTCAGGTCGGACTTGAGCGCCTCCTCGTCCTCCTCCTCCTCCACCTCCACCTCGATCCCGTCCATCGTCCTCTGCAGCTGCTCCTTGATGTTGTTCAGCTCCAGCAGGCCGTCCTGCAGGTCCTTGCACACGTCCCGGATCTTGGCGGCGAACTCCGTCTTGGCGCCTTTCTTCAGCTCCAGCGAGTCCTTGGCGAGGAAGAAGACGTCCAGGGCGAGGAAGAGGCCCGACATGACGCCCGTGGTCACGCTCATCACCTGGGCGGCTTTGGCGGCGCCGCCGGCCACGCTGAGGACCTGCACGGTGCTGATGAGGCTCTCGGTGTTGATGACCAGGGCTTTGCCGGCGCGGCCGCCCTCCTTCATCACGTGCTTGACGTTCTGGTTCAGGTGCTTCTTGGCGATGCTCTCGGCGTACTGCTCGAAGTTCCACTCCTCCAGCGTCTCCATGCCTTCCTGCCGGGCACAGACGGAGACGCTTTGGAGAAAGAAAACAAAATGGCGTCGCTTCTCCTCCTTCGGCGCGTCGAGCCGAGCGAGGTCGCCCCGGTCGAGGTTTGCGATGAACTCCCTCGGACCACGAGCCAACCTGAGGAGGTTGGTCGCTTTGAACACACACACACACCCGGTCTCCGTTCCTTCTGGCAACTTCTCCCAAGCCTTCGCAACGACCTCCATTTTTCCAGCGTGGCCGAAGTGGCTGTGAACACCGACCTCGCCGCAGATCGATTTTAAAAGGGGCCGAACCTGGCAACGTCTTCGACGCCGGAGAAAAACGAAGCTTCCGAGAAAAGAGCGACGCGACGGACGAAACGAGAGCCGAACGAGAGGCGACGGGGAGATCTGCGTCTCGCCAAAAGAGACGAGACGAGGTCAGCGACCGTCCACCGAGCTGCAAACCGGCTTCGGTCTCACCTGCAGGAACTCCAGACAGTCCTTGATGTCGTCCATCTCCGCCTGGTAGTCCTGGATCATCTTCTCCACCTTCTTGCGGTCCGTCTTGGAGTGGACCGTGTCCGTGATGTTGGCCGAGGCGGACGCCACGCCTCCGGCCGTCGCGATGCCGATGCCCACGGCGGTGACGATGAGCGACGTGCCGGCGGTGAACGGCGCCAGGATGAGGCCGGTGATGGTGGTCACGGAGCCCGCCACGCTGGCCACGCCCCCGCCCACGCTGGCCGTGACCGTCTTCTTGTGGAAGTTGTCGGCGGCGTCGGCCAGCGCGAGCAGCTCCAGGATGCGCTGCTGGAGGGACGCGCCGCGCTGGTTGAAGAAGCGCACGAAGAGGCGCGCCGCCATGAAGACGCGGTCGGCCGCTTCCTCCACCACTCTGAGACAAAACAGTCGGTCACCGCAGGTTAGTGGGGGAGGGGGGGGGAAGATGCTCTAAAATCCAGAGGCTTCCAGAGGAGTTACTCACTCTTCTGCTTCATCGTCTTTATTCGCTTCGTTCCACTCATCCCAACCTGGCAACCAGAAGGCCGACCAGTGAGCGCCGGGTCTTCTCCGCGCCGCTCACGTTTGCCAACAAACCCAAACGTACCTTCCACGGTCCTCCACCACGCCAGCAGGCCGTCTTCATCCTGCACAGAGGCGGCGTGTGAGACAAAAACCATAACCACGCTTCACTGCCGACATTACCAAAGGGCGAGAACGAACGAACGGACGGACGGACGTACATCCAGAGGGTCCGCGAGCGGCCCGTCACCGGGGACCGGGACCTCCGCCATCTCCAAGGTCTGGACCTCAACGGCCTCCTACGGAGAGAGAGGAGACGGATGGCGCCGGATACAAATACTCAACACAAACCAATGAGGGGAAAAAACTTCCTGAACTGCAGTAATACTCCCAGATGAAGGTGACAGCTGTTGGCATTGAACCAAGTCAGAAAAGCACCAAATCGACACCATAGTTACATGTCTACTCAAAGTATTTAGTTACCACAGGTATGCAGATGATAAACTGATTTCTATTGTTGAAAGGATACGAGCAATGCATTATTTCCTTTAGGTAACTACTTCCTTTACACAAGCAGGAAGTAGCTATTAACCAAAATCTATTCAGGAATTAATCGCTTGAAAACCATTTGTTACTACCATTATGCAGATGACACACGCTTCTATTTCGGGACTGAAAACTATTAGAAATTGCTAAAATTACAGTGTTGGCTTTTCACACATCAGTACTCGCCCTCTGTGTGGCTCCCTCTGTAATACGCGAGTTACTTTTCCAGAAAAACTACATGTGTACTTATAAGAGCGTTACTTATCCGCAGCGCCGACTGTAGTCAGGTGTTGGAGACATTATGCGACATGTAAATACAGGAAACGGCCTCGTGCCGGCGAATAGGGCGTGTCACGCTGGAACGAGTTTTCAGTCAATAAAACGCAGCTGGAGTCTCCCAACAAACACACCGCAGCCGTTTGTTCAGCCGACAGTCAGAGCACAAAGGACGTCAGTCGGAAACGCCCAGCGAGGTGGAACTTCAAGCCCGTCTGAGGTTCTAGTGTGAACCCAGTTCTGGGTGCCAGCCTGTACTCTTGCACACTTCTGAGTCCTGTGTTTGGCCTCACTTGGCACGATGATTGAAGAGTCACTTGTGGAGCGTCGGCGTGTGTCAAATGGAACAAGTGAAGGGTGGGGATGAAAACAAAGTACAGAACTTACAGTCGACTTCACACCGTGTAATTTACATGGAGACTCGTACTCGCGACTCGCTCTGGAATTCGCCGCGGTGCTTCCCTGAAAGGCCCGATTCGGGCGTGGCTTCAACGGTTTATTTCCCACAGACGACACCATTGTTCTGATGACACAGTTTCCATCATGCAGGACGCCAACCAAGTCGCTTGCACTCCACAATGCTTGAGTTTCCATCACGCTCAAGTACCTGAGTTGTGAAATACAACTAAGTAGTACTTTGTCTCGAAAGCTAACCGAGTACTTTTTTCGTCAAGCTCACAAACATCGTTTAATCCCCAAATCTAACCAAGTACTTTTTGTTCCAGAAGCTATCTTTTAATCCCGAAAGAAAACCCAAGTACTTTGACTCCTAAAAGCCGACCAAGTACTTTCTGAAGACGACTGGAAGGCCAGAGTACTTGGCTTTGCGTGCAGGTTTTTTTTCCACGGCACAGCCGTTCCCACCGAGGACCGAACGCGGACGGACACGAGAGCCTCCTGAAAACGCTTCGTCGGACATCCCGGCGTTCTGGTTTCAGTCGACGCGTTCGTCATCGGTGGTGGAGAAAACGAATGACTGATGTGGTTGGGGGGGGGTTTATTCTCAATATCCTCCAACAAAGGGACGCGAATCACTCGGGTAAATAGAGGCTCTTCTGTCCGACCGCAGCAGCAGCAGCAGCAGCAGCTCACCTGGCTCAATGAAACTGACGCATGTGGTTCTATTCAGTCGTTTGCAAAATGAACCAGTGCAAACTGAACTGTGGGCCAGTCAGTTTGTCCACGACAAGCCGGGACATTTTAATATGGTTTTTATTTATTTTCTTATTGCCAACATTTTTACTAATTTTTAATTTAATTTTATTTCCAGCTTTTGAATTATATTTTATTCATGACCATTTCCTGCATTTTTAGTATTTCTTAAAATGTAATTTTTATTTTTTTTTAACTTTTTTCTTTTAACTGCCAATGCTTCCGTTTCTATGATTTTTCTGGATTTTTCAGCCGTCATCGTGCATTTTTCCTTTGTTTTTGGCGGCACACTTTCAGACATGTGGATGACTGACCTTGAGGGGAGCTTGGTTTTCAGAGGACGGATTTGTCGAGTTCTGTGGAGACAAAAAAACCAACAAACAAACGTCATTTTTCAGATTTACCCAAAAATCTAGTGGAAAACACGCCACCAGGTGGAAGTTTGTGGCTGTGCGACGGTGGACGCAGCTCTGACCTTGTTTCCTGAGCTGAACAAGGCGCCGGGAAGAATCCTCTTCAGTCTGAACGTCTGGAACAGAGGACGTCGATGTTTAGCTTGACACGAGAACTCCCCGGCACAGTGGAACTTCCACATTAGTTCACCAACAGCAAAGAAACGACATGAAGTTGGAACAGTTCCCTCCACGTTTTTACACCGCAGCACGTTTAATTCTCTTCAAATACATCAGAAGTGAAGATAAATCCATTTGTTCATCTTTTTCAGTCTGCTGCGAGGCCATTTGCCTACTTCGAGTGCGAAACGTGGGTTTACAAACCATGGTCCTTTTCTTTGGGGCGACCGGTGGCGGCTGGGACTCCACCTCAGCGCTGGCGTCTGCGTCCACGTACCAAATGGACTGGAGACAGAGTTGGAACGCCGTCAGTTTTTGATCTTTAATCTCACATTGAAGTCGCAGAACGATCGGCGCGCTCGAGCATCCCCGAGAACCGAAAACAGAAAGAGCGGCGATGACGAGCGAGGTGCCGGACGTGGTTCCAATCAAGGGAACGCGGCGAAGGCCTCACGTGTCTCTCGATGGCGGCGTCGTCCAGGCTGTCCGAGCTGGACGAGTTCTCGCTGTGCAGCTCCTTGATCTCCTGGGGAAACGAGGAAGGAACCAGTGGGACTCCACTCCAACCACTCGCCAACTTCACGCCATCCACCGCCAGCACTCGTTCACTCAAACACCCGCGCCGACGGTCACCAAAGCGAGACTCTTGCACGACTGGGGAGTTTCTGAAGGTCACTTGGAGAACAGGGGTCAGACCAGCGACCTTTGGGTGGGCGACGGCAGCACAACAACATGTCTGTGACCTTGTTCGTTGACATGAAGGAAAACCAAACGCACGGGTCAGACTGCAGGAGCCTGGCGAGCACATGCAACACATCCCGACCAGTGTGCCAGGCATTTTTTGGTATTTGGCAGCGGTGAGACATTAAGGTGTGGGTGCGCAAGAATCCAGGGCATTCACAGGTGTCAGCGTTTCTTCAACACGAGCCCGACATGAACGTGGCGAGCGAGCGAGCGAGCGAGCGCCGAAGTCGCGGCTCCAGCAGTTTGTGGGAGTTTCAAACCCGAGGCCTCACCTGTGGTGCCGCCGCCAAGTCGGTGCGACGTTCATCCTGAGGCACCTGCAGCAAAACAAAAAACACGGGTTCATGGAGTCCAAGTCCCAGTGGGAACGAGAACCTGACCCCTGAGGTCGAGCGATACCTGCGCGTGCGACCTGAAAGGGTTCACTTTGTGCATCATCCCTCTGAACCCCGTCGCTGCGTTCTGCGGGTAAAAGACAAAAACACTGAGAAAGTGAAAGCACCAAGAAAGCAGGACGGCCAAAAGGCACCGAGTCCGCTCCTGAGGGCTCCGCTTTGGCGCCATCTTGTGGCGAGTGAAGAAGTTGCACGACAAGAGGGAAAAAGGAGAGGACGTCCGACGACGTCGCCGTTGAAACCCCGTCACCCTCGTCCGCTCTTCCTGGCTGTGCGCTCTGCTTTTCCACAGAGCCTCTCAGATGGCTCACCTGCTTCTCTGTGGCATCTCTGCCGTCGGTTGAACTCCCACTGCTGGAGGAGGGGTCCTGGTGCAACGGCCGGGGGTCCTGGGAAGACGAGAGGGACACAAAACAAAACAAACAAACCTCCATTGGAAACAGAAGATCCCTGGATGCGCTGAAACGAGGACCGGTTTGATCCGTGGTACCTTTGGATGGGACCAGTTGAAAGGGTTGACCTTGTGCATCACCCCTGTGATCCCTCCTGGGGCCTTCGTGGTGAAGAAAGCGCGAGAAAAGTCAAAACGACGACAAGTAAGCGAGTCTCCCTCCGGACAGACGGCACATCGAGTCGCAACCTGTTTGTCCTCCGCAGCTTTTTCCGGCTCCTGCGGAGGCTGAGGGTCCGTCGGTCCGTCCTGAGGTTCCTGCTTTGGCACCTAAAAAACAGACAAGCTAAAGACCTTCAGCCGACGCGCACCAACGGGAACCCGACCGGCGAGCCGCGTCACATCAACCCCAAACCCAACAGGAGCTAAAGACCCAGAGTCGCAACACTTGAGACGGGGGGGGGGGGGCTTCCAGACCTGAGCAGCAGACTTGAAGGGGTTCACCTTCTGGAGGGCCCCTTTCAACACACCGGGACCCTGAGACACAAGACATCGACATGAACCACATCAAGTGTTCACGCACATTTTTCGCCACCAGAAAAGTTTGTTTTTTGTAATTTACAACATTTTTTAATTGTTTTATTTTTATCAAGATTTTAGATCATTTGATTTTAGCCATTTCTATTTTTATTGTGCCTTTTTGCTCAGCACTTTGAGGGGCGACCCTGGTTGTTGTAAATGTGCTTCAGAAATGAACTTGCATTGCACAGCGACGATTCAGAGTCTCAAACTCTCCAAAAAGGTTTCTCCACGGTTCTAGTCTGACGATTGAAATCAGGGGCGCTGGCAAAAAAACCCTGCAGGTGCAGCGAGTCTCTGGTACCTGGGTGGAGTCGGACCCTCGATCCTGGTCCAGTGAATCCGATGAAGGAGCCTTGGAGACCTGGGAGGGCGAAACCAGACAGGGACGGTGAGACGCCGGGGGGCCATTCCCGGGGTTCGCCTCGCGACTGGGACGCGCTGGGGTCACCTGTGAGGTCGACTTGAAGGGGTTCACCTTCTGCAGGGCCCCTTTGAACACACCGGGACCCTGGGACACACGAAGGAGCCACAATGGAGTCACGCTTCACTCAGCACTGTTGCCAAAGTTTAGATTCGGTGTCAGCCAGAGATGACGCCGATAAAAACTCAACTTCTTGGCCAAATATTGACCAAAAACACCACTTTTGTTGGTGAGGCTACACACTGGACAAAACATTAGCAACTTTAGCTACCAAAATGACCAAAACCATAAAAACGTCCCATGTTTTTTTATCGTTTTAACTGGACATCAAAGACATGATCAACTTTGAAACTGGCTCCGCCCACTTTGGGGCATTTCTAAGCAAATTTATAGTCGATGGAAACTCCAATGAACTGCAAACGCGCCGCTCGTCACCTGCGTGGCGTCCGTCTGCTCCAGCGACTCCGAGGAGGAAGCTTTGCCGAGCGAGGAGGACGTCTCCTGGGCACAGAAACAAGAGCTGCTCAGCCTCCGGGTCCTTCAGCCGTCCTGCAGATCCCATGAAGGTTTGTACCTGCGGGCCGAGTTTGAAGGGGTTCACCTTCTTCATGACTCCCATCACTCCCGACCGCTGAACACAGCAGGAAGCTCAGCGTGAGGACAACCACAGCAAAAGCGTTTGAAAACAAACCGAGTCACGTCCTTTTTCCCCCAACCTTGGTTTTTGGCTCGGTCGGCTCTTCGTTGTTGTTTTCCTGCAACAAAAGTCCAGAAGTGACCCAACGACCCCTCAGGACAGACTCCCCGGAGGCCAGAGCGTTCACCTGTGAGGTCTGGGTCGCTCCTGCAGCTTTCGCCTTCGCGCCGTCGTCCACGTCCTGATGGGCGACACAAGACTTCGGTCAGTCAGCGCACAAACGCGGTCGTTGAGGCCACTGGCTGGCAGCTGCCGTACCTTGGGTTTGGGTCTGGGTGGGAGCTCAGGCGTGGGGCCCGAGGGGCCTTTCTCCCTCCTGAACATGTTCATTCTGAAACACCACGGGTTTGGATCAGTGCGGTGGGCAGGAGCCTTCAAAATAAAAGCAATACTAACACAACTTGGGGGTGTTTGATTGAGAATATTTGTGTAACAGTGTTTAGCTGGCAACACAATAAAGTATTTTTGTACTTCAAGAACAAAGCAGTATTGGGTCCTTTAAAAAACATAATCGTGGAAGCAACAGAAACTCACGATCAACACACAGGCACTGATTTAAAAGGATGTTTATTAAGGAGCCAACCAGTTGCTTCCGTGCTTTCTTGAATGTACTTGAAGGCACCAAACTCCTTTCAAATACACGCTCACTTTAGGGACTCGCGCGCGTTGTCAAGTCTGAAATCTCAACAGTAAAAAGTGACTAAAAACTTCATCCGAGAACGTTTACGATCAGAAACATACAGCCGATGTGACAAATGAACTGAAGCAAGTGTGATGAAATCAAAAGATGATGTTTGTGTGCGTGAAAAGCAGCAAAACAATCCAAATCTTAAAACCGGCGGAAGTTTGAACGCAGTCTGGTGCGCGCGGCTTCGTCATAAACAACGTCACGTTGAAAGCCGCTCATTGTGTCCACAGGAATGTTTGGCGACACCGCGCTTAGACAACCACACAAACAGGAGGCCTACCTCGGCGTGGGGCCGCGGGGACGACGCGACTGCAATCACAACACGTCCGAAAAAAACGGCAGCCGGTAAAGCCGCCCGGTACCTGCCGGTCAGACCTTCACTTCCCCTTCAGGAGGCGTCAAACTGGTTTGACTGCAGCCGGCGCGCAGGTCCAGGAGTTGGGTTACACCTGGGTCTGTGTCCGCGCTCTGATTTCAGGGGAACTTTGCATTGAAACAGACACAAAAGAGCTCCACACCCTCAAATCCCATAGTTTGAGGGACCTGGCTTTATTTGGCACACCTGTGCTACCTGTGGGGGGGCGTGGCTTCTCCCCCCAGGGTTCCAGTTTCAACCTAATTCGGGGGAAAACGACCACCAAAGTGACCAAGACCCAGTTGCTCACACGCAATGCTACAGGTACAGATTTAGAGCTGTGGTCACCGGCTTCCTGTTAGCATTAGCACACCAGTTATGTAGTAGCTAATTGTTTACGACTGAATGACTGAAGTATTTGTGGGCTTTTGACAATATTTTGAAAACAAAGGTATTTGCAAACTAATGCGTCGACTTCTACAAAAACTAGCTTAAAATGAGCCAAAGCTCCCCTTTAGATTTAATGTTACCACAATAATGTTTATCAATAAGCTCCAGTGTGTTAGCATTAGCTGTAGCAACAGTCCATGAATACAATACACATGCAAACAAACAGTCTTTATTTACATGCGGAGTATCACAGAGAAGTCAGGGCAACAAGTTAAAATCTTTACAGGCGGGTTTCATTGGTGCTAAAATATAAAGGGAAGTCAATGGAAGAGTACAAACAGTGACAGATACTCTGTGTACTGGTACAATATCTACACGAGAACAGCTACAGAACTGGAACACAAGTCCTGTGGACAAAATGTGTCAACAACCAGACATGTAAATTAGACTCCACTCTTTTTACACTTTTACAATCTGATGTCCTAAAACATGGTTTGGAAAGACAGGTGGATATTTTCAAAATAAAATTATTTATTAGTTAGTTATTACTATTATTATTATTATCATTTATTAGTTAAAAATGTTTATTTTTTTTAGTAATTATAGTTTTAAAAATGAAACATTAAAAACATTTCAAAATGTCCAATTTTATCTCTATTTGACCAAAAATCTAATTACTTTACAATATTTGGAAGATTGTGTCAAACTACTGATTCAGCTTTTTTTTGCATCATGTTGTAAATTACTGGCCCGAAGTTTTAATGTGAAAAATACTTCATGCGACTTCTGCTTAGAAATCCACCTCTTGATTCACCCTGAGCTCAGACTTCAGTGCATGAATATAGGGGGCGCTGTTTTACAGTGAACACGTAACGCAAGTACATTTTTTACAATTCTGCAGTTTTTAAAGTGGCGCAGGAGAAGCTTCGGTGTCTTCAGCGTCGAAGCACTCGAAACGGGAGCGTCGTGGACCTGCAGGCTGCTCGTTCAGCCACCAGAGGGCGGTAGCGCGGCATGGGTGCGCAGTCTCAGAAGTGGCCCGTGGCGTCCTGCAGCTCCTCGCGGATGCTGTTGAGGTCGATGATGGCGTCGTTGAGCACGTTGCCGAGCTCCCGGATCTGGGCCACCACCTCCTTCCTGCAGCCCTTCTTCAGCTCCCGCGAGTCCTTGATGAAGTACTTGTCCATGCCCTTGAAGAGGCCCTGCAGCGAGGCCAGCGCACCGTCCGTGATCTCGGTGGCCCGCATCACCGGCGAGTCCACCTGGCTGATCATCTGCACCGCCCGCCGCGTCTCCCAGTCCTCCGAGTAGTGCTGGGTGCCGGAGCGGAGGAAGGGGTGGCCGCGCAGCCTGTACACGCCCTGGTTGATGAAGTGCAGGATCTTGCTGATGTCCAACAGGTGTCCCTCGTACTCCTCCAGGACCACCTCTACCTGAGGGGGGGGGGGCGGAGTCAGGGAGAGCCACGCAATCAGGCGCCGCTCACCTTCCGGAGGAGGAGGAGGAGGAAGCGACAGGCCGGCCGGCCGGAGCGTCTCACCTTCTTCCTGTCGTTCATGTTGTTCACGTTGTCCGAGATGGCCGCCGACGCCGAGGCGATCCCGCCGGCCGTGGCCACGCCCACGCCGACCGCCGTGATCACCAGGGACGCGCCGAAGGTGAACGGCGCCAGGGCGAGGCCGGCGATGGCGGTCACGCCGCCCACGGCCGTGGTGGTGCCGCCCGTGATGCCGGCGATCTTGGCCTTCTGGTGGAAGTCGCTGATGTCGTCGGCGATGGCGAAGATGGTGATGATGGCGTGCCACAGCACCTCGGCACGCTCGGTGAACACCTTGTTGAAGACGCGCAGGCCGCGCTGAACCTTGTCCGCCAGGACGCTGAAGGACCTGCGGTCACACCGAGGCCTTCAGAGACGGAGCGGCCGGCGCGAGGAACTCCGGACGGAACCGTTTCTGGGATGGTTCCCTTCGACAGACGCGAACTGATCTGCCTGGGAATAAAAATGAGGGTCGGCAAAACCTACTTGGACTCGTCCTCTTTGATGAAGTCGTCCTCCTCGTCCGACGGCACCTCGTCCCATTCTGGAAACACAACAAAGCGCCAGTTTTTTTTTTTTTTAAAGGAAAACACTGAAAACGCAGCCGTTTTTCCCCGGCGTGGGTGCGAGTGAAGCGCCGACTCACGCTCCACCGTGTTCCACCACTCCATCAGGCTGTCGGTGTCCTGCGGAGGGGGGGGGGGAGCGAAGCGACAAGCGTCAAGTTTCACACGTTTCGTGTTCGAGTCGGTGGGCAGAGAGTCGCCTCCGGGGAAAAACCCACCCCTTCCTCGTCCTCGTCTTCGTCCTCCAGCCCTCTGGCGTCCCTCTGCGCCGCGTCCCACTCCGCCTGAAGGCACAACAACAACAACAACGCCAATGACGTCAGTCGGCCTCCGAAAACACGGCGTGACTTTCCTTTCTGCGGAGGCTGCAGTCAGACGCGGCGCTATGCGGCCCGACCGGTCGGGTCACATGTCGGAGGAATGCGGTCCGCGCAGAAAGGCGCATCGACAAGCGCCTCCTGAGGCTGAACCGCGCCGAGGCCGGGTCGCGATCGAAGAGAAGCTCCTCCGGCAAACAGGAGTTTATCGAAACGGCCACGGGTCGCGCTCACTCACCTGAGCGGCCTCAGACAGGAAGTCACTGGACGTCGCTCCTTGGAGATGTTCCCCGTCATAGTCCAAAGATTTACCCTGGGGAGGCAGGAGTGAACACGTCGTTGGTGGGGTTTTAAACTGAAACGACGACAAAGAGTAAAAACTCGCACTCAAACACACAACTCACCTTCGACTTGTGCTTTTTGAAGCCCTTCAGCTTCGACTGTTTCTTCTGTCGGGCAGAGAAATCGGTTGATCGTCGGCGTAAAGTCGGATCAGCGCTCAGGGCGCGCCGGAGCAGGAAGTACGCACCGGTTTGCAGGTTTCCACGTCGTCCGGCTCGCTGTCAAACGTCTCTCTGGGACCCCAGACGTCTCTTCCCGTCGGCTCATCCTCGGCGAACCCGTCCTGACCAATCACAACGTTGGAGAGCAGTCAGCGCCGCGGGTGCTCGGACTGGGCCGGCGGCCCCCTCGCGGTGAAGCACCTGCTTGTCGTGGTCCATCCGGTAGAGCTCGTCGGCGTCCAGCTCCTCCGCCGAGCAGGCGCCCTTCATCCTGTGGGACGCCGCCTCGTCCAGCATGTCGCCCTGAAGTCAGACGAGTCGAAGGAAACGTCAGCCCGGAGAAAAAGTCCCCAAGCGACGTCCTCGGTGGTTCTCGGGGTCTCACCTTGGAACCTTTCCGTGGAGTGTATCCACAGGCTCCCTTCAGCTCGTCGCTCATCTGAAAAACATCAGACGAGCACTATCAAGTTTATTTCTTGTCCGTTTTCTTCACTTACATAAACAAGAAAAATGTGATTTAATGAATTCTCCCAAAGTTTCATTCAAAATGTTTCCGTTTCAGGTGATTTTCCGTCATCGTTTTAAAGCGTCTGTCCGGACGCGGTGCGTCTCATCGAGCGTGCGTCACCTTGTCGGCAGTGATGGTGTATCCTCTGCGGGGCACGAACTTGATCTTCAGCTTCTTCTGCTTCTTCTGAAAGAGACAGAGACAAACCAGACGGGAGTCGAGATCCGGCTCGTTAAAAAAAACGACCTAACGTTCCGTTTTCTCTCCGAGCGCCTGCTGAGACCTCCCCCTGCCGCGCGTCGCCCCCCTCCTCGTCGTCGCCCGTGCTGCCGTCCAGCGCCGTCCCCTGTTTTGGGACAAAAACGCACAGTCGTGTCATTCTGCTGCTCATCCCACAAATGCACGTCGCTGACAAATCCACCACGTTTATACAACATCAGACCACCGGGGGCGAGTGCGTCACCTCGGACCACCTGCGCACCGAGTCCTTCTTGTTCACTTTTTTCTTGTCAACGCCGTCATCCTGACACACAGCACCAGAAACACAGTGAACGTCACACCGTCAACTCTAAGATCACACTGGAACACACGTTAAAGGCTTCCTGGAGTTTGAGGCTTTTACTTTGAAGGGGTAACTGCCCCCCCCGGGCTTACCCTCCACTCCTGGGGCGACTGCTTTCCCTGCTGCACGGCCGAGTTGGTGGACGCTCTCCGCAGCAGCTGGTTGACTTTGGTCTTCAGAGGTTTTTTCTGGTGACGAGCCGCAAAACGTCATCAACACACACATTCGCCGCCACCGTCTGCGAGACGCTGCCGAGGCGAGGGCGGCCATACTTTGTAGTCCGCCTGATCGTCGTCCTCAAACTCTCCTGCAGATCCCGGCAGGTCCGAGAAGTAGTCCTGGAGAGAGGCTCAGTCAGAGCGGGCGGGGCGGGGCGGCTGGTTTGTGGGCGGATCTAGAAAGGCGGATCGTTCTACCTTGGAGGACTTTCGCCGGAGGGGGAGGGTCCTGCTCCGCGTCTCCACGTCGTCCGGGAACTTTTCCTAAAAAGGACAGAAACGACTCGCGTCACGACGGGCCGACGCGAGGGAACAAGACGCCGGGCATCCGGGCTCCGCCCACCTTGGATCTCCGCCTGGTGAGCAGCGACATCCGGAACTTCTTGTCCTTCTTCTGCAACAGATCGAAGTCAGGCTGAGGGTGAAACGCGGCGACAAACCGCCAACAGGAAGTCCGGCGGTCCTCGCTACCTTGCCGGAGCCCCCGCTGGCGTCCTGCTCCTCGCTGCTCCCTCCTTCGGCGTCCATCTTCACCTGCGAACAAAACGGCCGTCGCGTGAACCTGTTTCCTTGGAAGAGACAAACGTCGCCGGGAGGAGTGAGCCCGGCCCGACCTTCAGCGACTCCCTCCTCAGCCGCAGTTTCCCGGCCTGAGGAGAACGAGAAGCGGCAGTTAGTTTTCCGCGGTTCGCGCTTCGACGTCTCCGGAGCAAACTGTAGGAGGCGCTCACTGGCTTGAAGTGGGGGTGGACCTCGGGGCTGTCCTCGGGCCAGTCCTCCACGCACTGCTCCTGTGGACACAGTCGGCAGGTCGTTAGCAGCGGGGAGGGGGGGGCTTCGCCTCCGTCTGGCCGTGACGCAACGTTCCCACGAGTGAGGCGCACCTGTCCGATCAGCAGGATGTCCTCGAACACCACGAAGTCCTCAGAGTTCACTTTCTTCTCCTGTGCGAACACACGACAAACAGCATCCCAGTGAAACGCTGATGAACGACAGTGTCAGGAGGAGGCAGCGTGTGGCTGGGCTCACCGGAGTCTTGGGCTTGAGCCGTAGAACTGGTTTGGGAAGCGGTCTGAAGACTGGCTTCGGCATCGCAGCCGGTGCCGCCGCTGGAACAGGCTCGACCTGGACAGGGAAGAGCAGCGAGGGCGGGCGGTTAGCGCAGCAGCTGGGCTCTCGTCATAGTCACCGGGTGGTCCGGCCGGGGGGGGGGGGGGTTTGTTGGGCTCACGGGGGTCGAGGGCTGCGGCGGCCGTTCTGGTTTGGGCGGCTTGGTTCGAGGCAGCGGCTTCGGTGGACGGCTCAAAGTCTGAAGCTGCGAGTTTGACAGCTACAAAGAAAAAGAGGTACAGCTGGGTGCGATGCGGGTCAGCGTCAGCGCTGTGGTCGACGCGTTACGTACGCGAGTCTTGTTGGCCGAGGAACGGACCGACGACATGGCCAGGTTCCTGGTCCGGCTGAACGGCGTTGGCGGGAGGAGAACGTCGCGCTCCGTCTCCCCGGGACTCGTCAGGACCACCGCGGGAGGCTTGACGGACGGCTTCGGTGGGACGGGAGGGGGGGCGGGCCTGGACGGGGCTTTCTTGGGAAAACCAGGCGACGAAGGCGTGGAGAGGGAGCCCTCGGAGGCCGGGCTGCCGGAGGTGACCTCAGATGACCCCTGAGACTTGGGGACAACCGGTGGACGCAAGTCCTGAGTCCCGCCCCAAGTGTCCCCATGAAAAGGGTCCTGTTGCAAGGGACTCGAACCGAAGGGGTCCTCGAGATGGGACACGTCCTGGAATAGGTTCTTCGCAACGGGACTCTGGAAGGGGTCAACGGCGTCCGTGGAGGAGGTGGAGAACGGGTCCAGTTCTTTCTTGGAAACCAGTGCGAACAAGTCGCTCTCGCTTGCCACGTCACGGTCGCTTTGTCTGGGAGAGAACAGGTCCGTGTGGAACAGGTCGTCCCCGCTGGTGGTGGTGGTGTAGAACGGGTTCCTGGGCGCAGGTGACCGGAACGAGTCGCCGTTCTGCTCCACAGGTTGGACGGGGTCGGCCGCAGAGCCCACCTCCTCCGTCCCCGCAGAGGGGAGCGTCTCCTGTCTGCTGGCAGGTCGGAACAGACGGTCCACGTCGGTCCCGGTGAGACTGGACCCTCCGGGGGTCCGGGGGAGCGACCCCACGCGAGCTGGACTGAAGAGGTCTGGGGCGGCGCCGAGGGAGTGACCGTTGGCGGCCGTCGACGCTCGGCCGTCCGTCTCCGGGGGGCCGAGCGTGGAACCGACGTCCACGCTGAGCGACGCCGCTGCCCCGGGGCTCTGGTCTTGGTGAGCGTTGCTGCCCGACTGCAGACGGGAGAACACAAAGTCACCGAGGAACCTCTGAGTACAAGAAAAAACACCTCTGCTACGAGTACTTTTCTCCACCCAAACAAGCGGAGAAACACCGACCAGGTAGTATTCATAGAACGGGTTCTTCCTGACAGGAGTCCCGTCCACCGCGTCCTGCTGATGAAACACACACACACACACAGGTACTTTGAAAACGCCGTCACGTTCCTCGAGAGACGTTTGACCCAAAAGACACGTTCCCCCATCGGACCTCACCGCAAAAAAAACGCGCAAATCAAGGAAACAAAAGCATGTGACACACGTGATCTGTCACGCGTCACTCTGCAGGAACGTAAACAGGAATCGGAGAAAACACCTGAAGCAAACCAGCGTCACCGTGTTCTACTCTGAAAATGAGCTTTGGGAAGTTTTTTGTGCGCGAACAAAAGAAACAGAACAATTAAGGACGGAGAAATACAGCTGGATTCAAGAGTGTGTGTGTGTGTGTGTGTGTGTGTGTGTGTTTGTTTGTTGAGACTCGTTCGCAGAGTCCAGAGACCTTCAGTCTATGAATCCCAGCAGCCAAACAGACCCGTTTTATTGTGAAAATACAGGAGGAAGTCCAGGACAGAGCAGAGCGTGAGTCCACTCACCGCGCTCCGGTCGTTGAACGGACTCTGGGACACCTTCTTGAGCATGTTTTGCAGCGCCACCACGCTCTGAAGGGAGAGAGCACACCAACAAAAACACCAAGTCGATCACTGTCGGTCGTGGTTTGATCAGTGTGCGTGAACGAATCCGGCAGAAAAGGAAAGCACAACGGCAGGGCGGCGAAGTACTGCTGAGTCCTTCCAGAGGGTTCTAGGTTCCAACAGAACTTTGCATGAAACCAGTGAAGTCACTCAAAGTTCCAGGCAAGAGTCACTGGGTCCAGTACTTTGTGTTGGTCCTGAAGTTGCCAGGTTGGAGCCTCCGCTGCGTTTGCAGCTCCGTGGGAACCTGGTCTGGTCTTCGACCACAGCCGCTTGTTTGTGCAGTGCGCCATTAATCACAGGCAACAACAGGGTTCGGCTTTTTTTTTTTTACCAACATGACGCGACGTCACCAAGGGCTCGGCCGCTTTGCACCGACTGGATGGTACAAATACACACAGCGGGTATAAATACACAGAAGAAGTACCACCACTCCACTGAATCCTTCTAAACTTGTTTAAAGGGAAATAATTTCAAAGAAAAACATGTTTGCATGAAAACAGTTAGAGTTCAGTTGTGTCAGATGTTAAAGTTGATTGTTTTGTTTGTTTGTTTGTTTGTTTGTTTGTTTGTTTGTTTGCAGCACCAACGCACTACTCACTGGTCTTCTTTCTCCA
>JAUESF010000057.1:2009603-2020610 GCA_032274765.1 Malacoctenus tetranemus
TGGAGTGGCTTCTGCATACCTGCTATTATCCATTGTGTGAGGTGGCAACAACCATAAGTCACAGCCTGTTGTTATTTCCCCTGATTTTATCCTCTATCAGACAACTCAATTCACTGCTTTCTTTGTGTTTGTGTGCATGAGAGGTTTACCTGTGCATTTTTTTCAAAAAAACACAATAAAAAGCACTTTTTTTCAAAGCATTTACCCTTTTTTGTCCCCTACAGCTTACAAAAAGCTCAAATGCAAATTTAGCCTCACATACCTTTATGCTTCTGGCTTTTTTGTTGTTGTTGTTGTTGTTGTTTAAAGTGATGGCGCATCTGTACACAGGAACCAACCTCAGGCCCCATCCTCGGGGCTCTGCAGGGAGCCCCCTCCCTCCAGAGGCTAATTGCTCATTGCTAGCAGGTGTGTGGAAGCGGCTCATTAGCGCCAGGTGTGCGGCGGCAGGTGTGCGGGAACCGAGAGCCTGCTGCAGCTAGCAGCGCTCCTTGAAACAACAACAAACCCAGAATAAATCACACTGGAACTTCAGAAATCAAAAGGAAACGAGTAACGTGTTGCTACGACAACGAAGCTAATTGAGTGTGGAGTGGGAAACCTTTCTGGAAAGGACCAACTCGTCAGTGTTGCTCGACTTCAGTCGTTTTGAGTTGGTGCTGGCGATGGACAGTGACTTTGGTCACGTGGTCTCGGAGCGTCTTTTTTTTTTTTTACATCACGTGCGCTTGTTGCCTGAAAACTGCACTCTGTGTCGCTGCTCTCAAATCCAACCATCTCCTTACAAACACAGTGGGCGCTAAAGGGGTTGTTTATTATGATCATTGTTGTTATATGTTGAGGATCAGCGGAACCGGAAGAGGGACACAGGGGGGATTAGTGTGTTTACAACCCGCTGCAGCCCGCAAAACGCGCTCACGCGATTTGTTTATTTGTTGCGTTCGCAGGTTGCAATATCGCCCGTTATCGACCCCCGGTCTCCCAACTCCTCTGCTGAGCAGGGAGGGGGTTGGGTGGGTGGGGAGTGGGGGGGGGAAGAGAGCTGTCATCGCGGGCCAATAGCCGCGCGACATCCGCTCGCCGCGCCGGGGCCACCCACCATCTGTGGAAGTGGGACACGGGAACAGATGGCGCATCGGAGCCGGGCTGCGGGGCTGCTGACGCTGGCGATGAGGAGGATCGATCTATAAATAATAATTCGGGAAGGAAAAAGTGCCGCCGGGCGCTCGCGCAGGATCCCTGGCTGGTGGTGGTGGTGGAGGAGGGGGGGGACGATGCCGGAGTGATCGGGGCGGGAGGCGCCGCTTCGACCAGAGCGGAATAACCGACGCGCGGCGACTCGGCCGGTGGCAGCAACTTTAATCCCCCCTCCTCCTCCTCCTCCCTCCTTCGGACGCGTGTCCCCGCCGCGGCGAACAATGGTCGACAACCGCTACGCCACCGCGCTGGTCATCGCCTGCGTGCTGAGCCTGCTGGCCACCGTGTACCTGTCGGTGGCCGTCGGGACGCAGCACTGGTACCAGTACAGCAGCCCCGCCGTGCGCGGCGAGGCCAACGTGTCCGAGCTGCGCTCCCTCTACGAGGAGTTCATGGACGGCGAGTTCGACGAGAAGACCTACAGCGACACGCTGTTCCGCCTCAACGGCACCGTGGGCCTGTGGTGGCGCTGCGTGCTCGTCCCCGGCAGCGCGCACTGGTACAAGGAGCCAGGTGGGGCTTTTTTGGGGTTGTTTTGTTGGAAAGGGGGCGTGGGGGGGGCGATACCTGGATGCGCTCCTGGCTGTGGAGGGGCGGGTCAGTAGTTCATGCAAAGCTAGTGACGTCAGGCGTGTATTAGGGTCGCAGTCAGGTGTGTATTAGGGTCGCGTGTTAATGCTGGGCATCATGGAGCTGTCAGCCCCAGTTAGTGTCCCACAGCCGGTTTTATCCCCCTTTTTCACAACTTACTCGGATGTCTCTTCTATTAACCTCACACTGTAGCACTGTTTTGACTAGATGTGCACGTCTGGTGATTTTTCCTCCATGAGAAGTTTGTTAATCACCTTGCAGTTGTGTGTCAGGGGGGAGAATTGACCTTTAAAAGGAGTTATTTTGCAGTTTTTACTCCCTTTTTCAGACGTCAAGCTGGTGCTGGAGTGCCGGAGCTTCACGCTACCTCAGCAGTTCACCCCAAAGTACAAAGAACCGGGGAACCACAACAGTGGCGAGGACATGCTGCGCACCTGTGAGTCCCCCTCCCTTCCTGCCCCTTTCATTCTATGGCCACCTTCTCCCTAACTTGTTCTCCTCCCCCCTACTCCTCCTCCTCTGCTCGCGCAGATCTGTGGCGTTGCCAGTTCCTGCTGCCGCTGGTGTCGCTGGGCCTGGTGGTGCTGGCGGCGCTGACGGGCTTCTGCGCCTGCCTGTGCCGCAGCCTGGCCCCCACGCTGGGGATCGGGGTGCTCCATCTGCTGGCAGGTGAGTCGACGGAAGCTAAAGTGTGGACAAGACGAGACCGTACAGCCCGAGCACTCAGGGAAACGATTTGATCCCTCGCTCGTCATTTGAATGAGGCGCGTCAGAGCAGAGGCGACATGTAAACATCGGCGAAGCTGCGACGTATCCATGGTGACCACAGGCAACACACATGTCAACCCGATCTCCGGTGTCCCCCCCCCTCCTGCAGGTCTGTGCACCCTGGCGACGGTGTGCTGCTACCTGGCCGGGATGGACCTGCTCCACCGGGTGTCCATGCTGCCCGAGCGGGTGGACGGCTCGCTGGGCTGGTCCCTCTACCTGGCCCTCATCTCCTCGCCGCTCCACATGATGGCCGCCGCGCTGCTGGTGTGGGCGGCGCGCAGCCACAGCCAGAACTACTACCGCATGACCGCCTACCGGGTGGCGTAGGCCCGACCCGACCCTCGACCCCCTGTGTCTCTCACACACCACCTCCCCCCCCCCTTTCATACTCTACTTTTTACATGTTGCTTCTTCCTTTTTCTCGCGTACCGATCTCAGAGGAGCCACATGTGGGTTAATCTGCACGTCCGGTGGATTACAGCGCGCGGCGCCATCGAGTAAACGAGCCGATCTGCCGCTGCATTAAAAGATTTGATCTTTATCTTTATCTCTGGGGGGGGTTTGCGTCGTTGGTCCGTTTAAAAAGGTCGCGCAGAGCGACGTGTGTGCGATGCAACATATGTTCAGGTTCAGACCAACTTAACACCAAGCACAACGATAAAAACAACCCATCACGAGCGGCGTCCTCGGGTTAGATTTGATTGTTTAGATGTAAGAGGCTGCGGTCGTCACTGGGATTAGACGGAAAAGTGGCCGCAGTTCGCAGGTTTGATTCTGTTGCTTTAACCATCGATGCTAAAGGTAGAAAGGAGATTAAAGGTATTAGTCAGGGATGAAACTGATGCACTAAGGAGGGTTTTACCTGTGGTTTGTGGCTTCCTGAACTCCCTAAATGAAAAAAACCAAACTCCAGCGACCCCTGCTGGTGGAAATCTCTCAGGTCGCTTCTCCTCTGGGTGCAGCGACCCTTTAATTTCAGCCTTTTGTCGCCCTTAGAAAACAACAGAGCGCTGGGCGCACCTGCCACAGTGTTCCAGGGCAACAAACGGAGATATTGACTTTGAGAAGGCGGCGTCTTGTTTTTCTCGCGACTCTTTTGTCCGAGATTTAGTCACAGGCGTGTGTCACCAGGGAGGAGTCCGGTCAAGGGGCGGTGGGAGGGGGGGTCACAATGGCTCCTATGACAAATACAATCCTGTTATTATAAACACTCATTTTTTTCTGTCAAACTCAGTTGATATTTATTGATTTGTTTGCTATTTCTTATTGCGTATTTATGGTTACAAGTTGTTTCATTTATATTTTTTACCCAGCGTATTGTTTTTGTTTGGTATCGTCATGCATTGTTTTTTTTGGACTTTGTTTTGTAGGAAAAAGGAAAAATGAATTTAATCATCGTTGACTTCACACACGTATTATTTCCTTCTTTTTTAGTGAATTTGGTTTGTTTTTTCTATTTATTGTTATTCCTCCAATTCCTTCCTTCCTTTCTTTCAACTCCCCCCATTCATCATCTGGAACCATTGATTCAACAGGATTAAAGGGGGGATTATTAATCCCCGTTAGGCATTATGAATGTACTCTAAAGGCCATATTAGGACGAGCTGCAGTGTTCCTTTTGCACTTAAATTAATTTTTACATATCCTAAATATTGCTGTAGTCGTGGATTTCTATTTTTTGACCCTGTAAATATGGAAAGAGAAACACAAAAACGAGCACTTCTATGACCTGTAAAGGTCTTCACAGATATTTTAAGAAAAAACACACACACACCACCCTCATGAGGAATTCATCGCGATGAAATGACGTTTGTGGTCGGACAGACGTTGGTGAGGAATCAAGATTGTATTTCACTTCCTTTCAGCCTTGAAACAAACCCCGAAAAAAAAACGTGTGTCCCTGAACGCGGCGCGGCACAACGCGTCTGTCCGTGACCCCCTGCTGTGAAAGTGTCAACAATCGTGCACCTAAATATTGTGTGTCTGTGTGTGTGTGTGTGTGAGTTACATGCTGTCATTTCAAATAAAAGCTTTCGTTAATAAAAAGCAACTCGGAGCAGCGTCGTCATTCTTCTTCTTCTTCTGATGTAAACCCTCGCTCCTCCTGTTGCGTCTGCACGCGGACGGCGGGCACCTCGACGCGCCGCCTCCTCGCCAAGGACACGGCGATGCCCTTCTCGTAGTACGCGCACTCGTTGATGAAGAAGGGATACAGCGCTTCTCCGGCCTGGTACGGCAGCGTCTCGCCCGAGAACGTCTGGAAGAGCGGCTCGCCCGGGCGCAGCAGGCAGAAGTCCCGGTCCTAGGAGGAGGGAGGAGGAGGGGGGGGGGGGGGGGCGGAAGTCTGATGACTGAAGTCGACCGCTTCCTCGGACGTCACATCGGTGGGGCCCCTGAACGCCTCACCTGCAGCTGCGGGTGGATGGCGGCGGTGATGCTGCGCGTCTCGCCGTCCCTCGGGTAGTCGATGCTCCGGACCATGGTGTAGACCTCCACGGAGCCCCCCTGGAACACGGTGCCTGGGGACGAGAGCGCAGAGATGAGACCCCCACCCACCACCACCACCACCACCCCGAACGTCCTCGTTGGGAGCTGCGTTGCCGTGCGAGCGCCGAACCTGAGTTGAACAAACGCACCCAGTCCAGCATGTGCTGGACGCCCGTCTTCATCAGCGTGAAGATGTTGGACCTGACCACGCCGTGGGGCTGGGGGCCGATCTCCATGGCTGCCGGGGTTAAGGAGAGGGAGGGGGGTCAGTCTCTTATATCATGACACCTTCAGACGCACCTTTCTTTAAAGGCTGATCTCACCAAAGCCGTGTTTTCCGACCGAATCCAGCGAGTACGACTCTTTACAGGCCACGTTGTAGTGGATGAATCTCATCGGTACGTCTGGCATCGACCTCTGTAGGGGGGGGGTCACATGGTTTGCGTGCAGATCGTGATGGGGAGGGTGGGGGAGGGGGTGTACTTGCCTGTAAGTGCATGAAGATGTGCAGGCAGACCCAGTCGCGGTCCGAGTAGGCGATGAGGCACAGGCCCATGTTGGCGGTGGTGTTGTGGAGGTCGCACACCAGGTCCACGGCCCCCCGGGAGCCTTTGGGGCCCAGCAGGCGGTTCAGCTCCCGGGACCTGCCGATCTCATAGAGGGGCTCCTCCGATTCGGGGCCACTGGAGGCGGGGGGACAAACGTGGAGGGGGGGGGTTACCGACTCGAGTTTGGACCCCCGGACGCCGCTTCCTGCTGCTCCCGCGCGGGGCCTTACTTGAGGACGGCGTGGGTGAAGCAGCGGTTCAGGTCGGTCTCCACGTATCTCCTGCACGCCTGCGCCGCCCGCGGGTTGGCCAGCACCGTCAGCACCTCGCCGGCGGCCCCCTCCTTCCTGCCCTCCCTCACCATCTCCCTCACCAAGTACACGCCCGACAGCTCGTTGCCGTGGGTGCCGCCGCACACGGCCACCCGGGGCAGCCCCGGCAGGCGCACCACCTCGTCCACCTCCATCGTGCCTTGTAGCAGCGATGTCAAGCCCCCCGCCCACTCCTAAAGAAATCCTCAGTGAGACCCCAGTGGGGAGGAATCAGCTGGTGATGTCAGAGCGCAGCAGCACGATGGAGAGACATTGATCTGTGAAATCTTACCTCGCTTTTATGGCTTCCTGGAAACTGCGGTGGAGCTGCTACAGCCTGAAGCCCGGCCCCCCCCCCTCCTCCTCCCTCCCTCGGCGGTCCCTAAGCTCCAAGTAGCCTTAAATCTGATCTGAAGTCATCTGAACCCCTCCCACCCCCCCTTAAGGTCAATCAGAGCGAGCTATCGGCTCCAAACAGCTGCTGAAACGGACGAGGAGGAGACACAGCGCAACATCTCGCCCTCGGCTGTTACCTTTACGCTCCCCCCTCCTCCCTCTCCCTCCCCCCCCCTCCCACCCTCCCTGTCATTCACCCTCCTCCACCCTCTCCCTGGCTTTCATGCGGTTTTCCCCTGATTCAGCATTCCCGGCCCTCCCCTCCCTCTGTGCCTGCGCCTGTTGTCAGCCACCCCCTCCCCGTCTCTCAGGCCGCGTTCCCACCGCATCCTCCACCTCCCTCCCGGCCACCCACAACGGCTGCGGGGGGTACCTGGGACCACAAGCCCCTCCCCAACTCCCCCCCCCCCCTCCCTTTTTTTTTTTTTTCCTAACACCTCTCCCTTGTATGGGATGGTAGGTTCCAGGCTGCTTTACAGTGGGAAAAAAAGTGGCTAAAAATAAACCGGCTGGCACGAAAATACAGGAGAGGCGCCGGCGCCGGACGGAGGAAGGAGCAGCTCCTTCTTGATGCGGCGAATCAGGAGAAACCTGAGTCACAGCACATGAATCCAGAGGAAACATAAAGCATAGTGGCAGAAAAGCTGATTTTCCTTCAGGTTTAATTCAATCAGACAACTGAAAACAGCAGCAACTTCCTGATGGTGTTGGATGAATTCTGGAGAAACTCCCAAGTTAATTCAGTTCACTTTCACATCTGATTTCACAGTAAAACTTCTCTTCAGCGCCCTCCAGTGGAGGAACCGCTTCACTGCATCTCCAATGCAAAAAAAAAAACAAAAAAACACTCCCCCCCCCCCCACCCCTCTCCTTTAATTCTGCTATAAAGGAAGGTCACACGCCGGCCGTTCGTTCGACATCACAGCATTTATTTCAGGTCCTTCTTTTTTGTTTTTTTTCCTGCGTTAATACAAAATACTGAACAATGTCGCGCCGCCTCTCCCACTCAAGTAAGTAAACTCCCTTTTTATTTATGTTGTTGTTTTTTTTCCCTCTTCCAAGAGCACGAGGAGCCCCTCCCCAAAAAAAACCACAAGGAAAGAAACTACCTTACATTTATCAATACTATTATATGAATTTCTATACATTTATAAAATCATAGTTATTTGCAATGCTTTTAAAGTCTTTGTTTCTTTATTCTTCATTTTTAAGTACACTTACAAACAAAAAAAAATTATGAAATGCACACACACACACGCACACACGCACACGCAAACACACACACACGCGCTTCCACGCAGAAACGTTACTTCCCATGTTTTTGGTGTCAAAATGAACTTTGCATATGTGTGAAGATAAAAACCGGGTGTGATGCTCGCTTTGTCACTGCATTTGTGTCTCTATTTTTTTAAAATCTCGTGTTAACGTCAAAACAAACAGAAACCGACACACCACAGTACCCCACAGTTTTGTAAAAACCATTCAAACGCCGTGGAACTGGTTCGGCGTCGACCGGGATGGCAGAACGTCAGGGAAGTGAAAGTGTCCTGGAGCGTTTGTGGCTTCACACCGGAGCGTCAGCTGCTTCTTCATGAGTCGGGCACCGAGCGCTGAACTCTAAGGCAAAGCGAGGGGAACGTTGACGCCCCCCGCCTCCTCCCGACACCACCGCCTTCATGTTCTCCATCAGGAATAATACAAAAAAACCCTGCGGCTCCATGACGCTACCGTGCGGAACTCCACATTTAATCTCAATCTCCCTGTTTCATTTGTTTTTTTACTCATGCCGCCATCTTGTGTCATGATGGAAGAGCGGATAAGCAGTCGCACACTGACACACACACACTGACACACAAGAACCTTCACTTCATTACATTAAGACACTAAATCAGAGATAAACAAAAACAAAAATTCCTCGCTAAAGTATCGAAGGCCACCGGTTGACATTTTAATGAAATTAATTCGATCATATTTATATATAAATGTATATATTAACCAGATTTTACCCCAGTTTTCTTGATTTTTTAGAGGTTTTTTTCTCGTTTAAACCAAAGCGGATGATGCTGTGGACGACGACAGGAACACCACATGAACCTCTCCTGCCCCCCCGCCCCCCCGATCGGGGCAGATTAAAGGAAAAGTAAAAACGAGCCTTAAAGAGCGACGGATTCGGAAGCACTGCTCGTTGGTTCGCGTCTCCTCCTCCTGCCGCCGCCGCGAGCTCGACGCCCAAAGACAGCAACAGGAACTACACTCCTCTTCCACAGCTTTCTGATATGTGACAGCAGCAGAGGGGGGGGGGGGGTTCTGAGATAGTGTCCAAATCAAGACCGGGTTGGAGGGAGAGGGAGGGAAAATCCTGCTTTCCCGGGTGGGATCGGGTCGAGAAGGGCGACGGTCCCGGAGATCTCTTAGAACAGAGAGCCACTGGAGGGAGAGCGGCCGTCCCCGGCTTTGATGGGCACTCTCTTTTTTTTGGGAGGGGGAGGGAGGCGGAGGAGAGGAGGAGGAGGAGGGGAGAGGAGGGAGGGGGGGCACTTTGCAGTCAACGCCGGGGTCAAAATATGTCCGGGCAGTCCTCCCAGCTGCCCCGCTCCTTCGCTTCCCAGTAGCCGCCCTTGTAGACGTGCACCTGCTCACCTGTGATGCGGTCCTCGCCGCGCTCGAACCACAGCGCCTGGTAGTTCTCGTGAGGCGCGCCTGGAAGGAGAAGAGAGAGAGAGAGAGAGAGGGGGCGATGAAGGGCGAGCTGGGCGCGCGAGAAGCGACGGGGGAGGGAGATTGAACGAGGGATACTTGCTTTTCAAGGAAGGATCAGTAAGAGAATCCTCATCGACAGCTTGAGGAAGAGAAAAAAAAGGAGGAACCACAGAGACGTTTTACCCCTTCATTCGGATTTAGTGTTTTTTTCCCATGCGAGGAAGAGAGAGGAACACGAGAGCGGCGTGGGGAGAACGCGCGGGCGGGGGGGGGGCGGGGCCTCACCTTCTTCCGACTGGCTGGACGTGCGCTGGCTGGCCGCCTCGCGCTCCCGCTCGCGCCGGGCCGTGCGCTGCTTCTCCTCCAGCCGCTGCTTCTCCGAGTTGGCCTCGTCCCAGCGCCCGTCCTCCATCAGCCGCTGGTCGGGCCGCCGCCGGCTGTCGGTGGGCGCCACGCCGTCCTCGGGCTCGTTCAGGGTCAGCGCCAGGTCGGTGAAGAAGTACGTGGTCTCCGCGCCGTCGCTGCGGACGCCCGGGGCAAGACGAGCGGTCACTCGGACGCGTTGGCGTTTGACCCCCACCCTTTTTTTTTGGGGAGTGTTTGCCGGTCGCACTTACGGGAGGGGGTTTTTCCTCCACACCTCGCGGGCCTTCAGCGTTTGGTAGACCGTCTTCTGCTTGCCCTCGGTGCCGTTCTCGCCGCCGCGGCTGCTCTGCATCACCCGGGAGAACTCCATCTTCTCGTCCCACGTGCCCGACAGCACGTAGTGGGCCTTGCCGTCCTTGTCCATCACCACGCCCGTCACCTGGAGACGGGGGGAGACGTTCTTTAAAGCTCTTTGGCTTCTTGGCGTTCGGTCTCACGACCCTCCTCCTCCTCCTCCTCCTCTCTCACCTTCCTGGCGACGTCTCTGGAGAAGTAGCTGTACGGGGCGAACTTCAGGTGGCAGCGGTCGCCGGTGGTGTGGTTCACCACGTCGATCTCGCCGGACTGGGGAGGAAAAAGGAGGGAAGCTGGATCGTTTTGGGCTCGGAAGGAGTAAAAATGGAGGTCGGTGCAGCACGTTCTACTGCTGAAGCTATTAATAGCCACTGCACTTACATAACAGGAATAATTGGTTGCAAATATAACAAGGGTGAGCGTTATCGTTATGGTGACAGAAATACAAATAACGCTGTTGGTATAGATCCGACGTTGACGCATCTCCTGTGCTTACTGAGAGGATCAGGGAGGCTTATTCGTCTTAAGGCGTGTTGTTTCTGACAGCTCAGTGGCCCTTCACAATAAAACCATCCTCCTGTCCATCACACTTATTGTTTTTTCTCTCTCTCGGCCTGGGAAACGACGCACCAGGTCGAGAATGATGGTAGTTTTCACCTGGTCGATCCAGAGCTTCCCGACGATGATGTTGTGCACGGTGGTGGTGACTTTCTTCCACGTGTAGTGATTGTTGCTCTTCTCGAAGATGGCGTGGATGGTGCCTGCAAGCGAGAGAAGGGCAGCGAGAACCGGGAGCCTCCGTCAGAGATCGCTCAGACCGACACGTTCCTCCAGCTCATTCAGTTCGTCATCAGAACGTGTCGATCAGCAGCTCGCGTGGAGACGCTCTTTTGTTGGCCGCGCGGAGCGAGTCGCGCCTGGCTCACCTAAGGGCATGATGGAGAGGTACTTCCCCCTGAACTTGCTCGCCACCGTGATTTCCTGCCTCAAGGTCCAGCCTCGATCCGAGATGGCGTGGTGGGCCGCCGCGGGGGGGTGGTGGCTCACCTGGAGGAAGAAGAAGAAGAAGAAGAAGAAGAAGAAGAAGAAGAAGAAGAAGAAGAAGAAGAATGTTCCGCTTTGTAGTTACGTTATAGCGTCCTCAAAAATTGAACCATTTCAAAGTGAGACTGAAGTTGATGCATGTTTTAAATCAAAGTAGTAACAAATGATCGCCCTCGCTCCTTGTTCTGACTGACTACTGCCTGTGAGTGTGTTTTCCAGTTCATACTGAACCCTGAACAACA
>JAUESF010000057.1:2116756-2131088 GCA_032274765.1 Malacoctenus tetranemus
TGTAAACAAACTCTGGATCTGTTGTTTTTCCTGCCCTTAATATGAGTCTATGCTCAGAAGCTGTGATCTCACAGAAGCTGCAATAAAACCTGACTTTTGCTTGTTTATTTTTATTAATTTAACAAAGTTTTGATAAAGACTTTTTTTTATTTTACACTTGCTCACATGTAAATAATAAAAATAAGTGATGCACACACGTGGTGTCTGGCTGGTTTGTTGCTTTGAGGAGTCCACAAGTTGAACCGTAAAAAAAGAAAACAATCTGTTTTAACTTGAATTTGCTCAAAAAAACAAAGCACATTTTAACCTTCAGAAACTGTCCAATCAGAGAGTCTCACAGACGAGAGTTTAATTCAGATAGTTTAAATTAAAAACTGCAGAAACAGTGGAGGATTTGGTTGGAATCCGGTTCCATTGAACCTGGATCCAGTTGGCAGGAAAGAGAAAGTGTTTAAGGCTCCAATATGGCAGCCAGACTCAAATACACCCCCCCCCCCCCCTTCACCCCGCCCTCACTCATCTTGCCCCCTACAGACCTCACCAATCAAAAAGCTGCCAAACCGCACTCTTCCGGGGTCGCCGGGGATGACTGGAGCGCGCCTCGCCGCGCCGCGCTCCAGTCGCGGCCGGGGAGCGATGGTGATCGGAGCGCGCAGCGCGGACGCCGGCGCTGCTGCTGCGGGATTCTCGGAGGTGCGTGTGCGGGGGGGAGGTGGAGGTGGAGGTGGAGGCGAGCGCGACGCCGGCGAGCATGAGCAAGGGGGAGGACGCGGCGGGCCGCGGCGCATGCTTGGCGTTCACCATCGACAGCATCCTCAACCTGCGGGAGCGCGGCGGTGAGGAGGCGCGGGACGTCCGGAGGAGGCGCGACGGCGGGGCGGAGGAGACAGGTAACTTCCGACAACTCACTCCGAGCTCATTATCAGGACGTGTTTTTGACGCACTTGCGTCAAAGGATTACGTTCTATCTAATATCGCGCAGCTTCCTGGGACGTTTAAAAACGTGCACACGCGCGATTACGACGCACCAAAACGCATTCTGTCGCCCCTGTCCCCAGTGAAGCCGAGAGGACCCGGCGAGGACAGCGCGCCGCCGCCGCCGCCGCTGCCGCCCGCCGCCCCCTGTCCCGCGGCGCCCCAGGGGCCCGGCGCGGACGCCAGAGCCGCGGCGAAGAAGAAGACGCGCACCATCTTCTCCAAGCGGCAGATCTTCCAGCTGGAGGCCACGTTCGACGTCAAGCGCTACCTGAGCAGCTCGGAGCGCGCGTGCCTGGCCGGCTCGCTGCAGCTGACCGAGACGCAGGTCAAGATCTGGTTCCAGAACCGGCGCAACAAGCTCAAGCGCCAGCTGTCGGCGGACGCAGAGGCGCCGCTGGCCGCCGAGCTGTACGCCGACGCGGGGAAAAGCGCGCAGCTGCCGGCGTTCTACAAGGACGGCGGCCTGCTGGGGGGGTGCCTGCTGCCGGTGCCTTTCCCCGTGGCGTACCCGGCCGCCGCCGCAGCCGCCGCCGCAGCGGCCAGCGCGGCCGCGCCTTACGTCTACTTCTCCAACACTGGCAAATACTTTGGCCTCTTCGACGCGGATGGATGATTGGCTGCGTGTGGGTGCGTGGACGCTCGGAAGCACCCACACGTCGGCGTTCAGCTCACTTTCTCTCTTTTTTCTTACGGCAAAAAAAAAAACTGTTAAACTTTGGTGTTCGGACATCGACTGATTTTATATGCATGTGCCACTTTTTTTGGTCCCTCCCCTCATTAGGTTTACATTATTATTATCATTATTAATATTATTATTATGGCTGAAGACATTTTTGGTGCATGTGTTTCAAAGCCTCCGAGCAGTTTTACTTCATCTGAATGTAGCTCCAGAAACACACACACACGCACACACACACACACACATATTTATAATGGCCTTAAGTCATCCTTCAGACTTTGATGGGTTTTTTTTTATTCACTTCACCTTTTTTGTTGTTTTTTTAAGACTGTGGAACTGTGAAGAACAGTTATATGGTGATGACAATGATGAGTTTTTGCAATAAAAAGTAACATTTGCATTTTTTTAACAAGTGTTTTAACTTAAACTGGGGGAAAGTTTGTTTTAAACGACTCTCAAAGGCAAATTCTTTTTCAGATTGTCGATTTGTTTTCAAAATAAATTTAACTTCAGGTAAATAAAAGCAGATTGGAAAACATTTTTAGAAAATATTATACTAAAGGGAATAAAAATATTGTAATCTCTACTAAAATAAGTTTAGTGATTTACAGTCCTGAAATTATACTTTTCTATTTCTTAACTTTATTTGTTGTCTATTTTTTCCAAAGGACAAAGGTCAAAGTAACAAATAAATAAATGTTGTGTTGCTCTGAAAGTGGATTCACAGAGCAGACAGCAGGTCAGAAGTCTTCCTGCTTTGCCACATTCACACTGAGACCAAATAACTTCTGCACCGACACACCGGCTGCAACTCTCCACTTGATTTAAGCTGTGACCAGGAAGAAGAAGAAAACAACAAAACAGGAAAAGTTTCTGTTTCTCTGAATTTTAATGTAACAAGGGAGGAAAAAAAAGGTGCAATTTACCAGAACTTCAGACTTTTCCATTTAAACTGACTGAATTTTTTGGAACAATATTTAATCTTTTAGTACATTTTTTAAAAAATGTTTTTAACCATTTGCAGCTTTTTTTTAAAATTTACAAATACTTTGAGCTGGGAAGAAAATTACATTTAAAGATTAAATATATTTTGACTGAATCTTTCAGGCTGTCAATATGTTTTACTCCAATAACATCATCTGATGTATTTGTTGTTTTGTTTTTTACACAGTTTAAGTTACAGTTTTTTTTTCTTCTCTTGTGTTAAGTTAAAAACTGATGGATTCAAGTGGAAGGAGGCAGAAACGTAAACATGTGCAGCAGTAAACTAAAAACATTTTTCTTTTTTTAACAAGTGGATTTAAAACATATTTAGAAAGTAATTACAGTTATAGAACAGGCTCTGAATTTTAGTTATTAGAAATACATCAGGGAAGTGATTTCATCCAATCAAATGAGAGAGAGAGAGAGAGAGCGAGCGAGCAGTGTGTGTTGAGGTGGCCCTGCCTCAGTGCTCGTGGAGACGTTTCCTCCTGAAGGGCCCCGGCGAGCTGCACTTACGCGGCGTTTCCGGGTCACTGCCCCCCTTCAGCGCGCCGGAGCCTCTCGCTGCTCCCTCCCCTCGTCAAAGCCGTTCCAGCCCCCCACCCCCACCACCCGCCCCCCCCACAGCCGCTAACCTGTGCACTCACCCACTCAGTCGGCCCGCAAATCTGCAAATCTGGGGGGGGGGGGTTGATTTGGGTGTTTTATTTTGGTGATCATGACAGTTTGTGTCTCGAAGACTTGAAACATGATCAGTTTGATCAAGAGGTCAAAGGTCGAGCGCGTAATGGTGACAATAAGTGTGCC
This sequence comes from Malacoctenus tetranemus, assembly GCA_032274765.1. Lineage (NCBI taxonomy): Eukaryota > Metazoa > Chordata > Actinopteri > Blenniiformes > Labrisomidae > Malacoctenus > Malacoctenus tetranemus. The sequence continues at coordinate 2,120,205 of JAUESF010000057.1, forward strand.
GAGGATGAAAGATGTGGCGCTCTGGGGTGGATGGACGGGTGGATGTGGCACGGGGCGGGCGGGGCTTTGATACCAGGGGGGGTTGGGGGGCTTCACAGTCGCCAGACTTCCTGACTCTCCCAGCTGTCGGGACGACATGCGAGGAATCACCGCGTTGGCCTCAGCACTCTGCTCCTCCGCGACCGCAAGGTTCAAATGACCCCCCCCCCTCCCTCCACCCCCCCTGCAGTCCTGAGACAACACCCCCCCCTCCCCTCCCCACCCTCGTCTGTCACAGGCCCGGCTAGAAAGATCCATTAAAGCCTCCACCTGATGGAGGGAGGCGACCGAAGCCGGGGACGCCACGCGCCGTGAGGATACTTTGATACTCGCCCATTGACTATCTGCCAACCGGTTGGCTGCGAGGTCGCCGTGGCGATCGCATCCCGAGCTGTCAGCGCCGTCCAGGCACATGGTTCCAATCCTGGAACGCCGAGAGGCCCGATCCCGTCGTGTCAGAGACGCGTCGCCCGCGCCGCTCCTAACTCGATCCGAAGGTTTAATAGCTGTTTAATCGCCGGCCGATGATGAGCCGGTAATCCATTCTCACGCTGCGGGTTGGCTTGAACGTGGTGGAACACGCCCGTTTACCCCCCCCCTCCCCCGGGGGGGCGCCGTGTCTGTGCACTCGCAGACGCATATTCAGGCTGACGAGCAATTACGGAGGCGAAGGTCGCCCCGAGGCCGTTCTCTGTAAACGCGACTTTAATTCGGTGAGGATGATTCGATCGGAGCTGGGCGGCGACGGCGCCGACGCCGGGGAAGACCGTGGAACCGGCGCGCTTCGATGCTACAAAAACCCTCGAAATCCAGAGAATTTGACAGGCTAGATTTTAGAGCATCTTCCTCCTACTCCTCCTTATGCTAACGGCTAACTTTTGCCACGAGTTGAACTGAGAATTCAGAGTTGTCGTGTTTATTTTGTCTCTTTTCAAGCTTCAATTTTGCTGGTCTGGCCTAAACAGCATCCAGTGAAGCCCCCCCCCCAACCTAGACCACCCCCCTCCCCCCACAAGACACCTTCGTGTGTTCTGTGGTACCACCATATTCTCAGTATAAACGACCATCGGTGCTCCTTGCTCTGCGGTCCCTTCACAGGACCCTGTGACGCCCCCCCCTTTACAACATAAACAACACCCCATTCATTATGACTCGTAACGTGATCGTGACCTAAGGGAGCAGGACCCCCCCCCCTCTCCACCCCACCACCCCGTCCCCTCTGGCAGGCTTTCGAAGGGGGGGGGGGCTCATTGATCCATCGCCTTCAGTGGTCTGCAGTGACAGAGTGCTTCTGCAAATTGAATGGGGGCCGAGGGACCGCGGCGACCGCGGCCTGATGAAAAGGTCCCGCAGTGGCGGCGTAAATAAAGCCAAGAGGTCGGGACGCACTCATCTGATGTCTCTCTACCTCCCTCTCTCTCTCTCTTCTTCTTCTCCTGTTCCATTCCAGATTCAACTCCAGTATTCAAATTTCGTCTGAGAAACTTCAAGTTTTTCTTGTTTTTCAGTTGTTTTTAATGTAAAAGGACGTCGAGTTGTCGTGCTAAACACACCTGCAGATGACACGTGCATGTTTACTCTAGATATGCGTCATATTTATGTTTATTCCAGCGTGATTTCAGCTCCACATCGATCTCCCTGATCTCTGACTTCCTGCCATCACGACACCTCACGACAGATTTTCATACCAACGCCGTCTCGGGGGGGTTATGGGGGGGCCCCTGATATCCCTGCGCGTGTGACAACAACAAGCCGCGGATGAAAAGCCCTGACCTTCCAGGGCGCCCCGTCGCGCCCTCTGACTCGGGATCAGGTGTCGGCCCGCGAGCCGCGATGCGGGAGGTGGCCAATCAGACGGCGGCGGTGACGGAGGGGGGGGTGCATTAGGCCGCGTCCCCTCCTGTCTTTAAGCCCCCCCTCACCACCACCACGGACAAGCTCCTAACGGGAGACGCAGCGAATCGATAGTACAAGTTGGAGGAAACAGATACTTGAGACTAATGGACACTGGGAATTGCGGCTGATGGCTGCGAAGGGGATGGAATTCATATTGATACGGACATCACAGGCCAGAAGGGGCGGGGGGGCTCCAAGGGGGCCGTGGGGGGGGGGAGGTCACGGGCTGCTTTGACAGCCTACCCGCCCCTAATGGAGGCCTATCGACTGGATCGGGAAGGAGCGGCGGCGGCTGACATGAAAGCGGGAGGCACCAAGTCTGTGAACGCTCGCACGGAAACAGGAGGGGAGGGGGGGGAGGTGTGTGGGTGGGGGGCTTGTAACACGGGCACCTCTTAGTAGCACGTATGGATCTGATCAGGTCCTTAGAGGTCCCAGTGGGGAGCAGGGGGGGGGACTCTGGTGTTCGATACGGGTGATGAGGACAGAAATGAATGGGGACGGAAAGTTGAAGCCGTTGTCACGGCGCCGGAAATAAACAAAAAACTGCAACCGCGTCTTTTGTTCGAACCGACGCGTCTGATTGGTCCATTCGCTCCGCGCTCGCTCAACTTCCTGGCTCGCCAAAACGTCGCTCTAACCGACAACATGCAAGCCTTCAAAATAAAAGGCGGTCCCCCCTCCCCAAGGTTTTGTTCTGGAGTCGAAGAGGCTTTAATTTTGAAGGGGAGCTTTTAATTTGGAAATGAACCTCAGCTTTACTGATGATGACTGTGAGGAGTGCATGTACACTGCAGGGAGGGGGGGGGGCAAAGTGACAGTTAATTGACAGCTGGTGGGCTTCCTGATGATTTAGCAGCTCGTTCCAGGCGACACACACACACACACACACACACACACACACACACCCTCACTAAACTATAATAATCTGCTGTGTGAAAGCATTTCAAGCCTCTCTTCTGAATTGGCAGCCGGCACTCCCGGCTCGCCGCTGTCATCGCCGCCTCTCCCCCCCAAGGGACTGAGCAGCTGCGCGTCGCTCAGCTCATCCACCGCGACAGCGCCCCCCCTCCCCCTCCCCCTCCTCCCCCTCCTCCCCCCTCACACCCTTTCCACATCACAAGCCCAACCGCCCAGTCATGGGAGTTGATCATCTGTAAAAAACACACATATCACTGAGCAATCAAAGTGCCTGAGTGGAAACACAAGTCAGGCCATGGACTGCCGTCCCCCCCCACTCCCCTCCCCCCCGACTGGATTGTGGGCTAATAGCCCGAGTGGCAGCGCGCCAGGCAGGTGCACCTGCGGCTCTTAAACCGCCCGTGTCATCGCCGCGGTTAAACCATTACGCGCCGCCGCCGAGGACCAGGAGTGCTATTAACTCGCAGCTGCCGAGCGACGGTGACGAAGAGGAGCGCGGCGACGCTCATGAAGAGCGAGAATAAAAAGGTGATCGTTCGTCTAAACGTGTTGATTTGATGGAACTTTAGTCGAAAAATTCATCTTCTCTGGTTTATTTCTCACTGAAATCACAGCGTTGGTCAAAACATTACAGTGACGAGACGAATCGCAGCCAAGAGCAAGGTGGGCCTTTCAAAATAAAAGCACCAGGGACAGCTCCGACCTCGACGACCCTCGCAGCCAAGCGGCGAAGCCGATCCTGCGTCGACACGCAGATGCAGACGGTTTGCTCACTCGACGCGCGGCTCCGTCGCTCCACCAGCCCGAGGTTGAACCCCCCCCTCCAACGCGCCCCCCCCCTCAAAAAAGCCTGTCGCGCCGCCACTCGTCTGCTTTCCAACCTGCTATTACACGCTCGTCGGCTGGAGGGAGCGACGTCGCTGAAAGGGGGAGGGGGGGGGGGTCGCGGTCCTCCATCGCTTCAGACTGTCAGTGGAAGTCACTTTAGCTGTCCGTCAGTGGGACGTGGCAGCCCCCGCCCACCCACTTCCTCTTAATATGAATGTTCTGAGGGCTTTGAGACTGTGAAGTGTCGACGAGATCAAGAGACAGTTTCACCTCCTTCACTCCTTCATTCATTCTCGAGTCATCGTCTCATTCGTTCATCGAGATCTTCACTTCTTTCTTTTGTTCCCTGCCGCGTCGTATTGAAAGGAAGGACGGAGAGAACGTGCATTATTCACCGCGCCGACAAAAGGAGCGAGAACGAGGGAGGGGGGGAGGAGAGAGGGAGGGAGGGAGGGAGGGAGGGAGGGGGGGGGTTGTGTTTATTTTATTCATCTCCTAAATCCACAAATAGATAGCTGCAAAATGTTCCCCGTTAAAAATTCATGCCGGCCGGAGTTGCGGCTTTTCTCCCGGCTCTGAAAGGGTTCGGGGAAAAAAAAGATGGAAGAACAACGACCTTTGACCTTTGAGGTTTAAGTGAACGACTGGAACCTCCTCGGGTCCTGTTTTCTCCAAATCTGCTGGTCTGAGATCACAGAACAGGTGGAGATCAGACTCGGAGCAGATAGAAGCACCTCACTTTGATTTGTTTGTTTTTCAGGGAGTCAGAATCCTCTCAGTGACGGGTGGGGGGGGTGGTGAGGGGGTGGGGGTGGGGGCTTCCGACGTGTTGTGTGTTGTTTGTGTCTGCGACGAGTCTCAATCGTCCCGACACGCCGAACAAGCGCAGAATGAATAAATGATCGTCTCCTTCCTCCCTCAGACGAGCCGCTCCACGCCGGACTCAATCGTGTTGAAACTCCCTCCACACCGTCCCCGCCCCCTCCCGAAGAGGTGAGGTGGTGGTGAGGGGAGGGGGGGGGGGGATTTAGAAGGGGGGTGAACAGATTGTTATGTCACCATTAGGGGAGCTGTAATAAAGTCATATTCCCTCCTGCATTTTGCATGACTGCCGGGCGCTCCACTCTCGCCTGTCTGCTCCGCTCACGTCAGCCTCCTTCTAAGTGGAGCAGTGCGGGGCTGCAGGTTGTGTGTCCACCCCCCCGCCCCACCACTGCCGCCAGAGAGGGTCCGTGCCAGCTAGCGTAGCCCGATCACACTCGGCGGCGTGCAGTTTTTTGTCGACGGCACGGAGCGTCTGGGGTCTCATTAAAAACGCCCACATTTGTAAATTACAAAGCAGTTATTCATCAATGGGAGGAGGAGGAGGAGGGGGAGGAGTGAGGGGAGGACGAAGATGGAGATTAACTGTTCTTTGAGGAGTTATTAGAGCTGCAGGAGACGATGCAAAACCATCTCCAAAACAGATTTCTTCGACTAAAAGAGCCGGCGAGAACGGAGCGATGACGGTTCTCGCCGTTCCTCCGACCGTGTTCACGCCCGCAAGTCAGTTGGAGGAAAAAGTCAATGACTTTCACAAGTTCAGCAGCTTAGTATCACATCACATCACGCCCTCTGTGTGTCTTCTTCAGCCCGTCGCATCCCAAAATGGTCAAACTTTGCCTGTTTTTAAGAGATTTGCTGAAAAATCTGCTCTCACTCTGTGCAACCGAATCGACCAATCAGAAGCCAGCAGCTCATCAAGCTTCATCAAGTCCAAACTGAGTGTCATCAACAAGTAAAGGAGAACAAATCAACCAAGAGGAGACAGCAGAGTTTGTACATGTTCTTCATAAGAAACAATGCAGAGACAATGTTGCGTTCAGGGGCTCATATTTCACACGATGCGTTCAAACCCCCCCTCCCTCTCTCTCTCTCTCTCTGGCTTTGATTTGAGCCTGGACCAGCCACAGGACACAAGAAAGAGCAACAAAAAAAAACACCCCGGCGCATTAGCATGCTAGCCAGCCGCCGCCCGACGAGGCTTTACATCACGCTAGTTTAAAGTGACAGCGGCGCTTAAACGCCTGCGCGCGAGGCCGTGCAACAAGCGGCGGCCGCTGACGACCAACACATCACGTAGAAACCAGCCCCCGCGCGCACGCGCGCTCTTTTTCCATATCTGCCCTTCCAGTGTTTCCCAACGCTATAGGGTTTCACCTCGCGGCTAGCGACATGCTAATGCCTCCTAAGCGCCGCCGCTCCGTGATGTGGGCGCCGCAGCGATGCGGACGCTGCGGAGCCGGAGTGGATGTGGCAGTTACTGGCTCGCGCTGTCCGTTGGTCTCACAGTCAGCCGCCAACATCAGGCTGCTGCTCATTCAACAGCCGGTGCCTCTGCTTTATTATTACATTACGTTTCTCAAACACTCGGATTTTGTGTCTTAAACCAAGTCGACATATTTCTTTAATTCAGCCGCCTTTTATTCGGGACTGACGGAGAGGAAAAGTGACAGTTAGACTTTTGTTTCTAAGTTTTACTTCGTCAAAAAAGAAACAGGAAGCGACCATAAAGTTGTGTGGGGGGAATAAACAAGCTTATAAACAGTTTGCTAACTTTTCTCCCAGAAAACAATTTAAAAAAAAAAGTCAGTTAAAATTATTAACTCAATTTTTTTATTTAAAAACCGTGACCTTCACGTGGTCAACCGGTCACCTCAGGTCTCCGGCGTCCCCCCCCCACCCCCCACCCCCTCGCCGACTCGTAACGTGGAAACTTCCTGTTTACGCGGCGAGAAACGGACCCCCGACTGAACCCACCGGCGCGGGTAATTTGGCGTAATGACAGGCCGGGGCGAAACCTTTGGGAGAGCCCAGTTTGTGTTGTGACTGAAGCAATGATGATTAGAGCCTGTTCACATGTCAGCGGGGATTAGAGGGGGGCGGCGGCGCGGGTCTCCCCTCCGCGTGCGCGGAGCCTCGAGCGCCAGGGACCGAGACGCTCCGGTCCTCCTCGACGACACTGCAGCGAAGCCGGAGTGACAAACGACATGCGACGCGCGCCGAAGTCGAGCTTTCAGAGAGAAGAAGAAGAAGAAAGAAAGAGAGAGGGAAGGAGGGAGAAACAAAATGGCGCTGGCGCCACATGATATAGATTAGCTTTAGAGTAAGTCGCCCATTAGCGCCCGCGTTTGATCTCGAATGGCACAAATTGATCCAAGGTGACGAAACCGTGGCGTAATTATGATTGATGATGACGAGAGGGGGAAGCGATTGGTGCCTTTACATTCTCAGGGAGGGGGTGGGGGGTGGGGGGGTCGTAGCACCGGTAGCACCGTGGGAGCTGCGGGACCACCTGATTACCTCGGATAATACTTTAGGTTTTCAGGCTGATATCGGACCCCCGAAGGAGCCCAGCGTCGCTTCTTTTAGAGGGGGGGGGGCGCAGGAAACCTACAAAATGTGGAAGACATTACGCTAAACACATCCGGGACAAAGTAGGGAAAGGGGGTCAGGGCCCCTCCCCCTCAGGGGGGCCACACATTAGCGTGATTTCATAGAGGGAGGGGGCCCCGCCTGCAGAGCAACCCATTGAACTTCACTCACACCTTCACCACCACCAACCAGACGGATGTTGGGGAAAAAGACAGGAACCGGAATATCAACTTGGGGCCCCGAAGCTCTCAGCCATTTTTTTTTTTTGTTTTAGGAGCGGGACGGATTGTTTTGGCGTCAGTGTGACTCAGTGTCAGGAATAACTCGCTAAATAAAGAATAAAAGCAATCTGCTCCCGTTTCACTCGCACCACCTTCTCCCTCCCTCCCTCGTTGCCAGGGGGACGACCGAGCACATCTCGTATGCGAGCATCTCCGCGCATCGCTGCCCACTCTCACCCCCCGCCCCCCCCTTAGCTGGAATCATGTTCCACTTTAAAAGAAACCGTTAATTTTACATTTTTAATGCCCGGACGATGGCTTAAGTAAGTGAGCGCCACTTACTGGGAGGTGGGGGGCAGGAAGAGACTGGATGTCCTGGAAGGTCCCAGTCGCACTCCTTCGACTCCAACAAGACGCTGGTGAAAAGAAGAGCAGAGAGGTTGTTTATAGTGAAGCCAACAACTCGAAGAAACACCAACAACACAAAAGGGGCAGCCTTCAAAATAAAAGGGCAGTTTTTTTAATCTGTTCCAGACTGTAGAAGATGAATCCTTTGGTTGTTGTTTCATTTCCTTGAATAAAAACCCAATACAAGCAGTGTTTTGGGTGTCCCTGTGATATCTGGCGCCCCCTAGAGGTGGTGCCAGGTTGGGAATCGATGCGTTACAGCAAAAAGAAGCAATCAAAGTTGATATTTTCGAGTAAAATCTGTTTTTTCAGGTTAAAACAGACATTTCCGAGGTTGTTGCCGCACATTCCTGCACGGAGGAGCGGTCGGAGCCCCCACCCCATCCCTCGTCCGTCTCCCGGCTGATTGGGGCCGACGCGCAGATTACCTCTCGTTATTTTAAAAGAGAGAAAAGGGGAGAAAATGCGGGGATTAGGGCCTAATCGGATCTGCGAGACACACTGAGAAAGACGTCGGCGGCCTCTCTCAAAGAAACAGGCAGGAGAACGGCGCCGTTTGACACGTGACGCCTGACTCGCCGCGAATTAGCAGTTTTGAGCTTTGTGAGAACGTCGAGAAACCGGACGCCGCTCTGAAGAAACACACGGGGGCTGTTCACCTCCCCCGTTGCTACGAGCTAAAAGACTTTAGCTGAATTCTGCTCGTCCCTTAAAAACAAAGCTAATTAGCTTGTGCTGCGCTCTGTCACGTCCATAAGTGCAGCAGCTTGTGAGAAACAACACGGAGGGCCGGGGCCTCGGTGGGGTCAGCGCCCCCCCCCCCCGCAGCCCGGATCACGGGCACCAAAGGGATCCCGGGGAGCGTGCGTTGATGCGGCCTGACACCCGCTGCCACATTTAGCCGCGCCGACACCGACGCGCGGGAGGCTCCAAGCGCTCGGCTGCCAGATCCTCTGCCGTCTCCAAAGAGCAACCGGGAGAGAAACCACCTCGCTCCACTGGGGGGAGGAGGGAGGGAGGGGGGGGGGGTTTCTCATCACATAATTAGCTCGCTAACCCAGCAGCAGACCTCTCCTGTCTACGTGCACCAGCTTAAAGTTCATGTGCACGGGCCGTGTTTAATTAACTTGTTAGCATGGGGGGGGCGCTACGGAAAAAGGGGGGGGGGGGCACTGGCCTTTACGTGCCAGCGCTTGGTAGAAAAATCGCGCGGGGACTTGCCGGACACAGCCGGAAGCTAGCGCTAAATGTAACAGCTCAGATCCACAAAAACATGCGACCAATGGCCGGAGAGCGAACGCAACTGGTTTCATAGTCGTTGCTGTGAATCGTCCCAAACATTTACGTGCAGAAATAATGAACAACATGACGTAAATACACGTTATTGTCTTAATTTATTCTGAAAAAACTTCAATCATCAAGGCTGTGGAAGCTTAAATCATGTAGCACCTTAGCAGTGCGCCCTCTAGTGGTTGTTATAGTATAACAATTGGCTAAGAAAGGGTAAATAAGGGATTAAGCTGCTGAAGGAAAACAATGAAGATGAAGGAGGAGGACGGGGTGGAGAGATGGGCTGGGAAAACTCAGTTTTCCTTTCCTGTTTGTGTTCCGTTTCGAGTTGAAGAATTGTAGTATTGCAGAAAAAGACTTGACTCCAAACGTGCCCGTCGTTGACATCCCTACTCGGCTGTGAACATCTCATCATGCAGAGCTGTTGTTCCGGGGCAACCGCTTTTGTGCAAAGAGCAACTTTCGGTCAACATCAGTCTGGCATCATCATCCAGTGGTGGTGGTGGTGGGTTTTTGTCCCCTTTGGAGCGCCCATTGGCTCTCAGCGGCCAAATGCCATCGTGTTTTATTCATGTTGTGGCACTTCTGCCCTCTTTATTCTGGCACGGACTCGGAGCGATAAGAAGCCGCGTCCCCGCCATCTCTCTCTCTCTCTGTCTCTGTCTCTCTCTCTGTCTCTCTCTCTCTCTCCTCGCTAAATCTGTCAGCCAGATCGGATCTCCCGCCGTAGTTTTCGCCCGCTTTGGGTCCAACTCTCGGGGCAACAGTTGCATCCTCCCTCCGCCGTGAAACGCAGGGGGCGGTCGGGAGCGCGCCGGACGAAGATGGGCCGGGACAGCCCCCACCCCCACCCCCCCGCAGCCGCCTGGGGGTCAGAGGAGGAGGGGGGTGTTATTCCAAGATCGGGCCGGAATCAGAAGTTTTGTCGGTTCCAGTTAACCGGGGCGCCGCTAAATGGCTTAAGCCAAGCATCAGTGCACCCGGGCAGAGCGCCGCGATGCCGCGGCGTGACAGCTAAAGTAGCCGGGGCGCATCGCGGACATGTACCCAGCCTTGAGAGCGCCCCCCCCCCCTCCGGCTCTCTCTTCTCCATGACTGACTCTTTAAGTGTTTTTTTTCATCCCTGGGACACGGCGATAATGTGCATTAAGATCAAGAACACTTATTTCAATTGTGCTTTATGTTTTATTCCGCCTGGAAATCTGGCAGCGTCTAGACGGTCGCCTCTTCTTCTTTATTCCGCTCACATGGGAGGATGTCGGATTACTACGAGGGAATTTAATACATTTTCCCTGTTGGAATTGCAAAAAAAAACGGGAGCAGGATGACTTCCTCGAGGCATTAAGATGACGTCACGTGTTTTTATACGTCTATTCAGCAAATTACACTTTTTTTTAATCATTCTTGAGATAAAAAGACACAGTGATGCATCATGGGTGCTGTGATTAGCTCCAAAGCGTCACACGCTCTAGAAATGGTTTTATTTTGAAGGCTCCCGGTCAGTGTTTGGCTTCACTGGAAAATCCACGATTGTCAACAGTTCTTTCAAAATTCATGCAAACCGGGTTTATTTCGCGTGCGGATGATTCGGACACTCGGACCCAGACCATCCGCGTCACACCGCCCCGCTGCGCCCCAGATTCTTCCGCCCTTGTAGGGAGTTAATATTCAATAAATCAATGCGCTCTCCTGCTTTATTCATGGGCTGAATTATGCACGACGTGCGCCAGTGCGTCGCTCACCAGTTAGAGTCGCTGGGACTCCAGTCCAAAAAGTCCCAAAAAAGGAGGAAAATCAGGGTTAATTGGTGCGGCTCGGGGGGGGGGGGGGGGGGGGGGGGGGGGGGGGGGGGGGCGCGGGGGGGGGG
>JAUESF010000057.1:2195869-2206866 GCA_032274765.1 Malacoctenus tetranemus
GGGGTACAGATTACCACACACACACACACAGATCCTGATGCTATCTCGGGTCGCTGACTTCATTCTATCTGGTTGATCCTTCGCAGTTCTAATAGTTGAATTCAACTTTTAGATGATGAAGCAAACACTTGCAGAGGGAGAGCATGGAAGCTCCACGTTGACGGCTTTCACCTGGAATCGAACCACACTCCTCTCACTGTGAGGTGACAGAACTAGCCACTGTTCCACCGCTCCACTTTATGCATTAAAAGCATTGAAATAAAAGATCAGAACTTGGTTAAAATGAGCAGTGAGAACCGGTTGGAACCAGCCGGAGGGTAATGTAAGGCCCTCGGGCAGCCCTGTAAACATCGGCCTCCTACATCCTCCGCGGCGCGGCCTTATCGGCCTCCCATCTGGAGCGTGGAGGAGGGCGTAGTGGAGCCAGGGCGTGTGTGTGTCTGTGTGTGTGTGTGTACATACGTGTGTCGCCGCATGTTGTCAAGCCTCAACAATGATGATGACAATGCCGGGCAGAGAGGCGGCACGTTTAATTGGGCTGCCTTGAAGACACACACACACACACACACACACACACACACACACACACACACACACACACACACACACACACACACACACACTTAGCCTAAACAGCCCAATAATAGTCGCACAATATAAACCCTCCCTGCTCGCATGGCTACAAATACCCCCACGCTGCTCGGAGACGCAGAGGCACAGCTCAGGATCTCAGAGGACACGAATCAACAGAAGACCACAAAGGGTGAGTTGCTTTATTTTGAAATTCATCTGATGGTGGGACGCGCACACACTGAGGGTCTCGCCTGCTGTGCACAGATGCTTTGCTCCAGATGTTTGCTGCCCGTCCTGGCTCTCTACCTGCTGCTGGAGGAGATGTCCGCAGCCGTCCTGCCAAAGAGAGTGAGACGGGTAAGCCGGGCAGGGGGGGCCCTCACTGCACACCTGCATCAGTACCTGCCACATCCCTACTGCAGTCTGTCTGACCCCTATGGGGGGGTTCACTCGTTGTTCCACAGGAGGTCGTCTGGAGGGACCAGGAGGACTTTTACCGCCTGCCGGACCACTTGGATGTGGGGGACCTCTCGGTGGGGGACGCAGGGAACGTGGGCCGGGACGTGGCGGGACGCCCCTCGCACGCGGACACTCTCAGCGGGCCGACAGAGCAGCTGGTGGTGCACCGGCAGAACCAGTACCAGTACAACCGCAAAGCCAGCGACAAGAAGTGAGCAGAGACTCAGCAGCTTCACAGCCGCACTTCAGAAAAAAGTGACGTTCATCAACTAACGCGACATTTGCATCAGATTCCTGAGTCACTATGATAGTAACATTTTGGTTTCATCATTTTGATGCACTCTGATCATGTTACAAGCCGCTATAGCTCTCATCTCTAATGATATATTCATGTAAAACTTAATGTTCGTGATGTATTTGATATTTGTAGCATTCTTTGACAAACATACTCAATGTTAAACCTGTTTATAAGTCATTTTCATCAGTAGGACAGAAGATGTGAGACAGTAATGGGATGAACACAATTCATCTCTCTGGACTGTGTTTTTTGACTGTGTGCAGGAGGAAAGTTGCTCCTCTGGACTCGATCGGCAGCTTCCAGATGGCCAGTTCAAGGACCAGAAAGGTGAAGGGAAATTAAAAACTTTATCGGACTCTAAAATTTAAAAGGAGAGTTTTTATTTTATTTTTTAATGTGGAGCCTGGTGCGGTTTTAACCAACAAAGCCCTTTGTCTTTGGCAGGACGAGCCGGACGTCCACAGGAGAGACTACAGCGTCTAACTGGACGACTCCAACTGCTGCATTCTAACTGCTCGACGAAAAGCCGAGTTTAAACATTTATACTTATATTTATTCGTTTATTACTAAACCATCTGATGCAGGCAGGTCCAGGAGAGCTCCTCCCTTCCACTGTTTCAGAACCTTGGGCGACTCCCTGCTCCGACACACCTGAGTCTAACGAGGGCTCGTTAGCAGGCTGCTGCACAGCTGGATGACATCACACTAATTAAGACCAGGTGCGTCGGAGCACAGCAGAGGGGACGTCTGGAGCTCTGAGGAAGGAGGGAGAACCTCCAGGACTGGAGGTGGACTCCATTCACCTAATGTGATGCCTGTCAAACATCCCCCCCTACTGGTGACAAACACTACTGCGTGTGCATACATGGAATAAACATTGTGGAAAAAAACAACACAAACTTGGGTCAAAGTGTCATTTTTGATGCAAAAAAAAGAAAGGAAAATGCACGACTATGTTCCCAAAGACTTTTATTTTTCAAGCTACAATTAAAAGAAAACAGACTGCAGAAAATATAGAATTTGCTTGGGTATTCTCTCTTCACTTTAACATATGTACAGTTGTCAAAGAACAGGATATGTACACGGATTTGAAAGTTGTGTGGAGAGTGCAACTGCTACCGGAGGCTTCCCAGGACTCTCCCCAAAAACAAACAATTTAAAAAAAAATGAAACAAAAACAAAAACACATGGTAAAACCAAATAAACAAAACAATGCCACAACCTACGCAGCCTCGACTTAATTTCTCTGTACACTACAACATTAGTTCTCGATGTGAGACAGCCTGAACGTCCTTTCTCTGCCGCGGGCGCATCTCTAATCCCCGCTTCTCAGAAAGCTAACAAAAAACAAACAAGTACATGAAATAAAAAACAAACAAAAACAAATATTTTACAACCATTCATAAACAAGCCTCATCAGAGCCCATGTGACAAAGCGCTGTAATCCTCCTAACAGCCACTTTAAACCCCTCAAACGACTCGATAACACAAGAAAAGTAACAAAAAAAAACAAAAACCGACTAGCACTCGACAAAAAAAAAATTCAACTGCTTCCAATGTAAATGTTGTTCATCGTAAACGGCTATCAATGATTTACAAGCCAGACAGTGAGAAACATTAAGCGCTCAATCGTGAATGTACATAGCAGAGTGCAGGTTTGATTCGGCCGCCAAACGCCACAGAAACTAGAGTGAGGGCTCGCGTTTGAGAAGGTGCGCTGCTGAAAAGGGGTCGCAACAGAAAACGTAGCCACCGAAACGCTCCTGCAGAGTGACGAATCTTTGAATTTTAATCTCTGAGGAGGAGGAGAGGGAGGGGACGTCTTCTCTTAAAGAGAACCACCGGTTAATAAAAAAGGGAGCTTTCACTGATTTGTCCTCGAATAGAGTTGTGTGCGGGACACCGATGCAGCAGGTTCCAATCAAGCCAATCAATGAGGGAGAAACTGGTGACGGGCGAATGACCCGAGCGTCACTCGCTCCTGTGCTGAACGCTCGCCGAGACTAAGAACGAGAAAAACAAAAGAAAAAAAACGCAAAAAAGTGGAGGGATAAATAAGAACGGTTGTGATTGTCAACGGAAATCCTACAAACTGGCAAATACAGTTGCCATCCTGCTCATAATTCAGGCTGTTTTGGCTGTAGGCATCGAAGAAAAAAAGAAAGAAAGAAAGAAAAGTGTCAAAAGACGACAGCAGAAAAAACAAAAGAATAAACCGAAGGGTGAGTGCTTCTTCCCGTCGTCTCCGCCTCTAAGTGTCTTTTTTGTGTCCCGACCGTCGCACGTCCCTGCACTTGTGGCAGTAAAAGATGTCGGGCACGTTGGACTTCTTGATTTTGGCGCACGACAAGTGCACCCAGATGCTGCACTGGTTGCACTCGATCATGGGCCGCCCCGCGAATGGCTTCCCGCAGTAACACGTGATCAAGTCCCAAGAATCGTCACCTGGGGGGGAGGAAGAAGAGGTCGGTGAGATCGGTGAGATCGGTGAGTGAGAAATGAACCGCATTGGTGGTGAGATGCAGCCGGGACGGGTGCGTGCCTCCTACCTGACTCCACCATGATGTCTTCGTCGGCGATCCAGGTCTCGCCCTCGCTGGAGCTCATCTCCGCGTCCCTGATGGCTTCGTCCGGCTGCCCCTTGCCCAGCCCCTGCATGCTGGAGGTGGAGCCCCCGTGCTCCGACAGGTCCTCCCTGCTGGCGCGCGCCTCGCCGTGCGTATTCCTCGCCTCGGAGTCCGTCTCGCTCTGCGGCGCCGAGCTCTTGAGCTTCTTGGCTTTGGGCTGTTTGGAGTTCTTGCTGCGCTTGATGCGCGCCCGTTTCTCGCCCTCGCTGCTGCCGCTGTCCGCCGCCGTCATGGCCGAGCCCAGCGACAGCTTTTTCAGCTTCTTGTCCTTCTTGCGCTCCGCCTTGGAGCTGGCCTGGCTCTCGTATAGGGAGTCCTTGAGGCGCATCTTGTCCAGCAGCGTGCTGTCAGAGTGCATGCGGCGGATGTTCTTGCCCTTGTTGGCGCGCGCCTTGCGCACGAACGTGTGGATGGTGTGGATGTCGGAGTTGCCGTCCCCCCAGGGGGTGCCCATGGAGCTGCTGCCTCCCCCGCCCCCGTCTGCCGACAGCCCCGAACTGTGGACGGAGCTGGAGGACGTTGGGGACCATGAACTCTCCTGCGAGACAGAATTCAGGGATCACTTGACATTCGAAAAAAGTAACTATATGGATTTTCAGACAGTGACTTTTGGAAGCAGCCTACCTCTTTGGGACTGGGGATGTAACCGGCATAAGCCAGGACGAAGCTGCAGAACTTGTTGAAGTCCTCGACAGTCCTCTTTTTCCTCTCTGGGGGCTACAAAGAGAAAAAGGATGCTCATTAAGCCTCAGCAACACATGGCAGATAACCAGGCATTCATAATCACAGTAGGAAATACTCACCAGAGGTTCCGTTTTACATGACAACAGTGAATCTGTTGAGAGAAACAAAACACTTGCGATGAGTTTCGTCCAATCGGCGCTCGTCAAATTCAAAAACCACACAGAATCACATCAAACAGCTGCATCAGGGGGTGCTGAAACACCTGGACTGGACCCAGTGCTAGCATGAGGTGCTAATAACCCAACAACCAAATTAGAATTACTTGCAAAGAGCATGCAGGTCTTGTGTTTGGCATTGCTGGATTAGGCACTAAATTGCGATGACTGACGATATTAAAGGCATGATAATTCCCTAAGTCAAGCTCTGGGAGGTGATGATGAAAGTCCATGTCCTCCGGCTACGACATGTAACATCACTGCTTTCACACAATAAGCCCACAGTGTCCAGTTTGTTACCCAATGCCATGAAACAACCTCCATCAACAGAATTACATCAGATGAGAAATGAGCAACAATTGTTTTCAGGGGCACTTCTCAGCAAGCTATTGCTCATCTATAGCAGGAACCACTTGCTGATGAAGCAGATACGTGACAGGTAAAGTAACTGTATGAACTTGATCCTCGCACTAACTGTGAGAAGGAAAAGGTGAACATGTTTCTCAGAGAACAAAGAGTGAGATATGAAGTATGTGTTGCTCAAGTGGTGCCCAATCCTGGTTTTCAGCGAGAGCAGTAGAAACCGCTTCATTACCACGTTTAAGACACCACAGCACATCATCCGGATACTGTCACACAGTCGATAGCTTGAGGATCTCAATCTAAAACGTTGCCAATGAAAGATTTCCACACATTGTTGCCTCTCCAGTCTGAGCGTTGAGCTACCTGCTAATCTTAGCTGACATTGACAGGGGGAAGCTAACAACACGTTATCCAGCCTGTAGCCTGGGTCGAAAACGCGTCTGGGAGCGGTTTTCTCCATCACAGTCACCTCCCGCCAGCTTCACCGCTCGTTAGTAGATGATAAAAAAGTGACAAGGTGGAGAGTTGGGACGCGGTGGCTGCACGTTAGCCAGCACAACACGGTCCTCGAAATGGAAGTGGGAGGCTCGGTAGCTAAATTAGCCCAGAATTAGCAATGTGTAGCCTTCGCGATTATTCGGGCGTGTCGCGTTTGTCAGCGCTGGAATCGGAGTCGATTTGAAGAAGGGACGTTTTCTGGTCAACGGCTGAGTGAACACAGTCTACAAATCAACAAGCCGTCGGTTATTTTCACTTAGATGGTCGGGTAACGGCAGCTATCCGGCTACTAGCAGTAAAGCTAGTAGGTTCGGCGCGATAACCAACTTAAAGGCTAACATTGCGTTAGATAACAGTTATAAAGGCGTTACGTGCAATTTGTATCGGGATTCACGTTGACACAAATTTAAAAGCACTTCCACGGCAGGGAAATGGGAGATGAAACCCAAACAATGCTCTTAATTCAGCATACGCAATGGAACGTAATGCTAACGTTAGCCATAACTTGCACCCGGTTACCCGCAAAAGGACATATTTCGACATCAGACAAATGGACAGCACTTGAAAACGGACGGTTGGGTGTGTTTCGGTCCACGACGGGGGAACGTACCTTGGTGTTCGGACATTATGTCGAGCATTGTCGCCTCATCGACAAGGCCTCGAGTCGAGACAGAAGCAGCAGGCGAGCTAGCCGGAGAGCCGCGGCCGTCGCTCTGCGCTTTCCCCCCGGCGTGGCTGCACCTTACCGCCGGGCAACTTCACCAGCAGAAAGCCGAAAGGCGCGGGGAACCGAGCGGGGGATCCAAAAACTCCACCGGTGGTCGACGTCGACCGCTGTGGACCCCCGGAAAGGGACCCGCAAAAAGCGGCTAACGTAGCAAGAGCTTGCCCACCTCTGAACTGTCGCCACACTATTAGCCTGACAAAATACTAATTCCTCGGTCGCTTAACGTGCTGCACTTAAAGCTCCCTTTGCTTCGCCAATGCAAGTATAACCTAACAGCACTCAAATCTACCGCGACTGCAAACGGTCACCAAACTACTAATTGAAGATCCATGACTGGAAGTTCTCCGGTGAAGTTTTTTTCGCCTCTCCGCTGCGGGGATACAAAACGAAGGAAACTGGAGTTTTTATTCCGCACGGTCCTCTCCGTGCGCGGCAGAAGCCTCTTGAGGCTGCCAGCGAAGTGTTCTGCGCGGTGCATGACGGGCAACGTAGTTCTTAGCGGAGCGACGTCGTGGCCCGCGTCGAGGCTTTCTCGACGAGGGAGCGAACGACATTTCCCGACGCCGAGCTCAGAACGTGCACCGGTGGCCTCTGGGAGGTGGAGTCCCGGGCTCCGTGTGACCTGTGTGTGCTACTCGGCGGAACCCGCTGAACTTGGATTCCGCCCGCAAAAGCTCCATATTTCACCGTAACGTGGCCTGCGACGATCTCAGGTATTCACTGTTGTTCGCTTTGATTGACGTCGTCGTCCCGTCATGGCGTGACTCAGCGGGTTTCCCCCGGTTTTGGTGTTTGAACAGGTGGTGAGTCAGAGGCATGCTAACTAGCTGGAGCTCTCCTGATCTCCCCACTGTGCCATGTTGTCGGAGCTGCTGCAAGGCAGCGATAGTGGAGGCTTTCTGATAATACAAGGTGCGTTGTTCCGTCACTGCGTTGCTAACCAGAGCTCCGCAACACTCGCGTGTCAATTGGAACTGACGACGTAACGTGTGATTTATCGCCACGTCTGTAGATTCTTGCAGTTATTCTGGGCGAAACCTCCTGAAGAGCTTCATCAGCTCGGCACTGAGCAGGTACTTGATGACTGAGCGGGGTTACGTTGAATTACCACTTGACAAGTGTGTCCACCATGAGGGTCAACCACGCTGTTGCCATATGAACTGGTGTTGGTTTGTTGTGTGATGAACTCAGGGAGGAGACTGTCCATGTACTTGGCTGTGACGTCAGTGAAGAAGAGCTGAGAGATGGACTGAGAGCACCAGGCCCTCAGAGGTGAGCAGACATCGACTCTGACATTGCTGTGTTTTGGCTTTTCACCGTCATGGAATCTTTATCCCCCCCTTCCATCCCAGGCTGCATTTTCACGATGCATACTCGGACCCCCTGGGGTGGACGGACCCCTCGGCGTTCACGGTCAGCAAGTTCTGCGCGGAGGAAGTTGCGCGGCTGGTGCGACAGACGCCACACCCCAAGCCGGCCGTGTTGGTGATCGACTCCCTGACGTGGATTCTGAGACACGTGGATCCGCCTGCTGTCTGCAAGACTCTCCAGCAGCTCAAAAAAGGTGTGTGGGGGGGGGGGTTCAGACCCCGCTGTTGGTTGGCTGATGTTCATGTGGAGTGGAGCTGGACCATACTGAAAAAGAGTGATCCCCCCCCCCTCCCTCTTTTCATCAGGGGGAGCGGTCAGAGCAATCGTGGCCCTGCTCCATGCAGACATGCATCAGAGGGGCACGGTGGGGAGCGTCTGCCACTTGGCGACCTCGGTCATCGCCGTGTCCCCGGGACCGAAGGGGGACGAGGCGCTGGCGAGGATAACGAGACGCTCCAAGTCCGGGAAGGTCATGCAGGACGTAGGTGGCGCTCCAACGACATCACCGTTTCACTTTATGGCGTTTTTTTTAACTTATGGCTTTTTTCCCCTCCACTCTTTCCGTAGGAGGCGATATTCAGCATCCAGGAGGATCTGACAGTCACCATCCAGAACAAGCCCACCCGTCTTGGACTCAAACCGACGGACGCCGAGGAACAGGTGCACATGCAGAGCATGTGATGGATCGCCACGGTAACGATAGCTTGACCCACGATGGCTGAAAAAGTCACATTTCTGTGTTTTTTTCCCCCCCAGACGGACCCAACAGCCAACTTGACCTTCAACCTGCGCCTCTCCGACACTGAGCGCGAAGCCAAGGAGAAGCTTTCGCTTCCTTTCATGTTCAGCAAAGAAAAGTCCGAAACAATTCTTTCATCCAGTGTCTTTATTTTTCTTCCTTCTTTAAGACACTTATAAAGCTGCTTTCTTTTCATTTTTTCCCCGTCCTGCAGGAAAACGGCTCTGCTGCACTCAGGTCAGGGCTTGGGCCGGATCCTGTACGAGCCCGATGCCAACGACGACTACGACCAAGAGGACCCCGACGATGACCTGGACGTGTAGGGGCCGACCCCTTTAAAGACGTGCGCCTGGACGTCACAGAGGCATTCACCCAAGTTTCTTGCTTCACTTTTTGTTTTGTACTTTTTGAATTGGATAAGCTGTCACTTTTTACTTGTTACTTTTTTCATTAAACTCGACTGATGCACAACTCTGCGTCCTCGTAGTTGCCGTGACTCCTCTCTAGGGGTCAGTCTTAAACACAGGCCGCTTGTTCCTCAAATGCCTCTGAGGGTCCTACTGTGTCAGGGGGGGGAAAAGAGGATATTGTTGCTAAGAGAGATCACGGGATCCCAGATATAGCATCACTTCCCATACATTAGGAGCTGCTCTGAAGTGTATTTGCATCACCCTACAGCACAGAGAAGTGTTTCCAATGACTGGTTTTCTGACACACAATTTCACATAATAAATGTAACACAAGCTTCAAAGAACATTGATGTGAGTGCTGGAGTGATTGACAGGACCCGGATTGTGGCCAGCAAACCCACCAGGGTAATGACAGATTTCATCTTTAGTTTCACGGTCAAAAGAAACACAAAAATCACGCTGTGAATTCAAATGCAGTGTCTGACTTTCATTGAACACACCGCCGTTTACAGGTGACACGGTGAGGCGGTTTGTATGCATCAAACTCAGCAACACATAAAGTTGTATTAAAGTAGAAAAAGAAACCATGAACTCCTCCGCAGCTGGTTAATTTGAACCTAATTTATGGTTTAACCCCGCCGCTCGTCCACGTCTGTTTGTTTTCTTTCCACGTGGACGTGCTGCGCGCAACCGCAGACCCAGTCGCGGAAGTGACGGCAAGGCGGCGATGGCGGCTCGCAGTTTCATTCCGGATTTCCACTGGACTACAGACTGATTTGAACCGGACCGGTCTCGCTTCGGGGAGCTCCCACGGAACCGTCTCACGTCGGAGGCCGCGCGGACCGAGGTGGCGGTGACCCGGCGCTTGTCAGCGAGCGGCCCCGCGGCTTTTAAGGGGCATTTTCTCGTCCTCGGTTCAAGGTGGTCACCCTGTCGAGCTAGCGGTAGCTCGGCGGCTACGAGCTAACGGTAGTCGGTGTACAAACGGCTAGCTCCTGGGCTGCGTGCTAAGGTCCATACAGCGGCAGTCGACGTGCAGCGGCGCTTTTTTTCCCCCCTTCCCTCCACGTCTCCGTCTGTCTGTCACAGCTACGATGCGTGTGCACTGAAATTGGTGCTAATTGGGCCACAAGTGTGCAGAGCGACGTCCTCACACGTTTGCTTGGCCTCTCGTTTGAATCGCTAGTTTGGCGGCTGTGGCTAAAAGACGGTTTTTTTTTTTACTCTGCCACAGCGAGCAAGTCCCTCCATTATTTATCCCGGCAACCTGGGGGCCCTGCAGCGGGCTTGACCGGTCAAGAATTAAAGTCGACTTGCTGTTTTTTTTTCTTTTTTTTTGGGAGGTGGAGGGGGTATCTTTTTTTTCCCCTCGCGCGCTCGTCAACATGCTGAAGACCCGGCAATGTTTACATGGCATCCGCACTTTTCTCGGCGTCACGTCCAGAATATGGGGCTTCTTCATGTACATCCTCAGGAAGCACTTACGAACGGTGAGGCTCTTTCTGTCACACACACGCGAACCCAAGTTTCACCAAGTTTGGATGTTGCCATGTCTGACGCCGCATCCGCTCGCGAGGATGCTCGGTTGCCTTTGACAGAGGAAGAAGAGCCGTTTTTCTCTTCACCCGGGACTACGGTGTTCTCTCACTGCTGGCGTCCTTTGGCACAAAACAACCTGTTTCCATCAAATTGCTGTGTCAAAGAAGCCTGGAACTTACTGTCACCATCACCAGGCGTGATCACCCAGCACACCTTGTGTAGAGGAGTGTCTTTACCTTCTTTTTTTTAATGTCACGTCCAAGTAAAAGCCAACAGTGGCGCAAAAAATGTAACTTTTAATTTGTAGAATCATCATAAATGAAATCTGCAGGCTTCTGTCTCCTGTAAACAATCCTAAAGTTGGTAAAAACAGACAAAAGCAGCATCGCTTTTTGTTTCACTCGAGCATGTCTTTCCTTGTTAACTCAGTGGAAACAGGTCTCAGGTCAGATCTGTGTGTGATGTTTGAATGCGATGCACCTGTGGAAACTTTC
>JAUESF010000057.1:2206966-2220679 GCA_032274765.1 Malacoctenus tetranemus
TCTTATTTTCGACGACGGTCGCCTGAACGCAGCATCTTGCACACAAAAAAAATAGGCCAGAGTGCACAAACGCTGAACCGGCATCCAGTTGTGGCGAGGCCGTCGCGGCAACGGCGCGGGTCACCTTCAATCGCACACAAACGTCTCGATAATAAACATGGCATTTGAGGTGACAGAGGCCGCCCCCCCCTCTCGGCTTGTAACTTAGACTCGCACACAGGTGCCGTGGGGTCGTTAATAGACATGCATGTGTGGTGTAATACGAGTGGACTTCGTCTTGAGCTCCCTATCGGACCAACAAAGCTTGGAGGAGTGCCCCCCCTCCTCCACACCCCACCCTGCGCCGTGTTGTAATCGTCTTGTGGGTCCGTGGTGGTCTACAGGCCGGGCGGGGAGCGAGGAGTTCAGTCGGTGTTGTGGCTAAAGTGAGGGGGATTACGGCAGCACAGAGGGCGCACTGTTCTCCCCGCGCCTCTCGGTTCTCGAGCGCACGTTTGGCCCCTGTTTGTTTGCAGTCGACGATGCACCGGGAACCGTGTCGCGGTTAAGGGGGGCGGGCGCAGCAGGTGTGATCTTATAGGTGGGTGCAGCAGGTGTAAAGGTTGTTTTTTTTCTTTCAGTTTGAGTCAAACTCCCTGCGACTCCCTTTGTTGACGGTCCCCAACCGGACAGAGCGGCCTGATCCAAACAATTTGGATCAATTACACCGTTATTGGATTATAAACATAGGTCATAATCCCGTGTAGGCGAGTGTCAACACAGGGCGGGATGCTTGTTTATTAATCTCACTCACATGCACGTTGCGTAATGGCTCTGTTTATTAGTCTGGCTGCTGCGGTTACTGTTAGCGAGCGAAGGGTCAAGGTTTAGCAGGTCGTGGATGAAAGCAAATGATTTGGAAGTCAAGTGGAGCTGAAGTTGTCAGTGGTGGGAGTCGTAGGGGTCCAGATGGACGCTCTGGGAGGGGCTGGGAGCTGTGGCGAGGCTGCTCCCTGTGGTGCCCAGCAGCTGCCACCACCGGCAGGCTTCCCCCCTCGGGCACACACTCTGCCAGGCAGCAGCGGGGGAGGAGGAGGAAGGAAGAGGGGAGCCCCCACCTGTCTGAGGCTGAGGTCCCAAGCAGCCCGGGCTCTTGTCAAAGTCACCCTGCGAGTCTCCCTCCGTGCATGTGCTCCTCTGACACCCGCCGACAGCTGGGGGGGATAAAAATAGCCCTGTGAAGGAAAGTGCAGAGCCCCCCCATCCCGGGCAGGAGCAGCACCGGCAAGGGTCCTCGCTGGGAGTCGCGGCGAGGAAGAGAGGGGGCTGCTGGGAAGGCCGGCCGGCCGGCTTCGCCCCGTTCTCTCAGTTGGGACGTCAGCGATCGGGCCTCCTTTTTCTGACCTCCCGAAAAGCACGAACGCAACACCGTCGTGCCCCGGTGGAGACAAGATGGTGACGAATATTAGCAGCTCCAGTTTAAATGTCAACAAATAAACACTCGGCCTCAGGAATCACTGCTCTTATCTTTGGTTCAAAGTTTTGCCGGTCCCTCTCTGGTGCGCTCTGTTTGCCTTGCTTTGGTGTCCTGATCCATTGAATGATCGTCTAAGTGCTTTTGTTTTGTTCTCACCTCATTCCCTCGCAGATAATCCAGTATCAGACGGTGCGATATGACACCCTGCCTCTGTCGCCCATCTCCAGAAACAGACTCAGTGAGTACAACGCCTCCGACAACAAAAACAAAACACCTCATGTTGTCTTATTTGTGAAAACACTCGTGAGGAAAAAATATGTTATTGTGTCAGTTTATCAATAATGGAGGGGAGGAGGAGTCGCAGAGAGTCGATTTTAAGATAAAAAATAGTCAAAACAACAAGACAGTTTTCACATAATCAACAGTTAGTTGGTTAAAAAAAAGGTGAGTAAAGGAAACGAGCTGCGTCAGCCTGGGTCTGAGTTATGGCTGCATGTGGTCATTAAAGGTGTTCAGCACAGTTGCCCTGTAATTTCAGCCTTCATTGTCCCGGTGAACCTGTCAGGCCACACTCGTCCCCTGTTGTGTCCTCGCTGGCTTGGTTTTTATCAGCCAGCCAAAACACCAGCGTTCCACCTCAGGTCTCTTCCCGCGTCCTGGTTTTCACAATAAGATGCAGTGAGAGCCCCCCAGAGTCTCTCTCCGCCCCCCCAAAACAATCAAGTCGTTCAAGCAGCATTTTCACCAATTAACAGTCAGATCTAGTTATTGTGCTGTGACGTGGAAGCGTTGAGGAAGTGTCCCAGGCGCACTGGTCCGCAGGCTCTGAATGAACTTCCCTTCATTCAGTGGGTCGCACCATCGTCTCAGAGAGACGGGGGGGGTTGCGTTTCAGCCTGACTTCAACGGCCGGGCGCAGCGGCGTCGCCATCTGGAAACAACTTCGACGCGTCCCCGAGGAATAATTGAGTCTGCAGCCACGGAGTGAAGTGGAGTCGGAACGAGCCGTGTGGCTTTTTGAATCAAAAAAAAAAAGGGGGGGGGGGGGTCGCCAAAAAAGAGAGGATTGGGCCGCGCTCGCGTCTTGACTTCACACGCCTTCACGCGTTCGTCCTCTCCATTGAAAACCCAGATGCTGTAAAGAGGAAGATCCTGGTTCTGGACCTGGACGAGACGCTGATCCACTCCCACCACGACGGGGTGCTGAGGCCCACGGTCCGGCCGGGCACGCCGCCAGACTTCATCTTAAAAGTACGGTGGCGTCCGCGAGCACTGCTGACGTTGGAGCAAAAAGCCTGTTTTTTTCCCCCATCCAATGACCCACCCCCACCCCTCTTTTTTTCCCCTCCTCCATGCAGGTCGTCATCGACAAGCATCCAGTCAGATTCTTCGTTCATAAAAGGCCGCACGTGGACTTCTTTTTAGAAGTGGTGAGCGCGACGAGCTCCGAGAAAACCTGCACGCTTCCCTCGCAAACTTTATTTGCTCTGCGCGAGGATCTCTGGCAGCTTAAGTTGTGTACTCAGGCTGTCGTGTGTGTGTGTGTGCAGGTGAGCCAGTGGTATGAGCTGGTGGTTTTCACAGCCAGCATGGAGATCTACGGCTCGGCAGTGGCAGACAAACTGGACAACAACAGGAACATCCTGAAACGCAGATACTACAGACAGGTACGGCCCGGCCCCGCCCTCCACGTTTGGTCTTCTCGCTCGTTGATTGTGTGCTGACCTTTGACCTCTGTGCTCTCCTCCCCCAGCATTGTACATTGGATCTAGGTAGTTATATTAAAGATCTGTCTGTAGTACACGACGACCTGTCCAGTATTGTTATCCTGGACAACTCGCCTGGTGCTTATCGGAGCCATCCAGGTGAGACCTCTGCACCCTCTCACTTTAAACAGCATCTTCAGCTGCTCCTGTTTGACACACAGTCGAGTTTTATCGCACAATCAAAAGAGAGTGAACCCCGCGACGCGTGTTGAGCTTGTGATGAGGCGTGAAGCGGACATGGAGCCCAGCAGCCTCTTCTCACCACACTGCTCGCATTGTTGAACAGGGCGCAACAGCACATTAAACGTGAAGCCCTGCCAATGTTCACTGGCCTCCTCTAAGTGCCGAGACCAATCGGGAGCGTGGCCATTTCTCGGACCCCACTGACTGGCTGTTGTTTGTGTTTATCCCCCCCCCCCTCTCCCCCTCTCTCTCTCCTGCCCTCCAGACAATGCAATACCCATCAAGTCCTGGTTCAGCGACCCTAGTGACACAGCACTTCTTAACTTGCTGCCTATGCTGGATGCACTAAGGTAAAGAAGGCGCGAGAAAGCCCAAGCGAGTTGAAGACAGATACGACTGAGTGTTTTCGTGGCTCAGATCTGGGATCTGTTAAAAGGAACCCAGAGAGGTTGTGTCATGAGTGACCCTGTGTTTCTCCGTCCCTCGCGCAGGTTCACCGCCGACGTCCGCTCCGTCCTCAGTCGAAACCTCCACCAGCACCGGCTCTGGTGATTGGCCGAAACCTGAGAGGCGACGGGAAAGGGGGGGGTGAGAGGAGGGGGTCCCATCGACCAGCCTCGTCCTCTCTGCCAGCTTCCACCCTGCCCTCCGCCCCCCACCCGGCACAGGCCGACCCTCCTGGACCCTCCCGAAACGCCTCCCTCGTAGGGGGCGAGGGTCGGATTGGGGGGAGGCCAGCGCCTCACACGGGACGAACAGTAACGGGATCACCACGGGCCCAGGAGCTACCGGAGAGGCGGGGGGGGCAGCTTTTTTTTTCTTTTTTTTCCCCTTTTCTTGATACTTTATTTGTATTTTTTTTTTTTCCAAAACAAACGGAGCCTCTCTGCCTTATCGCTCCTGATACTGACTGTGTGCGTACGGAGGCGAGCTCGTGTCTGTGAGTCGGAGCACGCTTGCCGAGTTCGTTAGTCCTTTTTAAACTTTTTTGAAGATTGCGATGGGGGGAGGAGGGGGGGGGGTTAAAAGAGGATCAGCAAAGCAACACAGACACATTATCTCTTCTTCTTCTCCTTCTCCATCTTAACCTCTCGGACTAATAAAGGGCAGGGGGGGGGCTTGAAATTAAAACGCCCCCCCCCTCCTGCCCTTTTTAGATTAACTCCAGGCCCCAGCTGTGATGTATTGACTCTTGAGGTACATTGTCCCCCCCCCGTCCCCCCTCCTCAATTACAGGATCGATTCAGGTGATGTGACTGACGGACTACTGCTCGCTACACACCATCATTTTTGTTTTTCCTCCTGTTTTTTTTTTTCTGGACAGTAACAGCAGTCAGCCCCCCCCCTCCTCCTCCTCGCCCCTCCAATCCTCGGCCATCCCTCTTTTCCCCTCCTGATGGGACTCAGTGATAAAGACTTGATTTAAAAAAACAAAAAAAAGAGTTGTGAGAAAGAGAGCGAGATACAACAAAAAAAGAAGAAAAGAATGGCTTGTAATGATCTGTGGACTGCCGTGCCGCCTTTCCATATCTGATTGTTTCACTGTCACCACGATATATAATGACTTCTGCATTACATGAAAGTTTCTCCCTCCTTTTTGCCATTTGATGCCATCCTGATTTCATCTGATAGGAATTGCACTTAATTTCCCCCCTCCCCCTCCTTCTTATTTTTCCGTTTTTTTTGTTATTTGGTTTCAACTCGCAGCCTTCGCCCCGTTAACATTTTTATTTTTCCTTTTTTTTTTCTTTTCTCTCTCCAACCCCACTCTGTAGGGGTCCATCTATTAGACCCTCCATCTTTAAATGCCTTCTGAACAATGTCGGTCTCGTTAAGGCTCACAGCAGCTTCTTATTGGCTCTGTCTCCAGGTCTGTGTTACTAATAAAAAACAAACACTCGTCAGTATCGACCAGTTTCCCATGCAGCTCGTCTTCTTTTGAATGCACAATAACCCTGCGGTCTGTTCTCCTCCTTTTCCACGTCTGAGGTGTAACCCTCTTGCAGCATGTGGGCTCACTAACTTGGGTGGGATGAAGGGCTGCTGAGAGGGGGGGGTTGGTTTTCTGTGAGAAGGCAAACATTGGTTTATGGTGTGCTGCCACCATGTGGTCTAACAGGGGACTTCACCCACTTGTATTTTTTTCTTTCCTCAGCTAAAAACAGTCAGTGACTATATGTAACATTTAAGGACCACTGCAGTGTCTTTATTTACTACTTGTAAACAATTCTAGCTCATTACTCGTTGACTAACCAACTTTTGTTGCTTTCTTTCTTGCCCTCTAAACACAGTATTAGTGGTTGGTTAGTGAAACATCACCGGCAGGTGCGACGCAACACATCAAGCTGTGTGTCGTATTTTTTTTGGAGTCGAGTGGAATGTTTGACATTGCTGGTCAATTTTGTTTTGTTGTCTTTTTTAAAAAATATATATATATCTACATCAGGCAGCAGCTGTATTTGTTGAGTTATGTCTCAAGTCGCACTTGAGGAAATCTGTACATTTCAGTAATATCACTTTAAGATCTCACGACACTGGATTTCGTGTCATTTCCACGTCCAGTGTCGCCCAGCTTCCACACACCTGGCTGTGACGAGCTGCTCGTTATCAGGCCCCTCTGACGACGCTGATTGGATGCAGGTGTGTCGGAGCAGAAAGTACAGTGTGTGGTTTTCTTCTTTCTTTCACTTTCTAGTCTATTGTCTGTGAAAGGCGTGTCCTCGTACAAGGGAATTTTTCCCCTCCGTCCCAGTTCCAAATTTTCATTGTCCACAAAAGATCATAAGACACATCACATGAGCCTGTGAACCGGGTTGTTAAACTACAAGTCTCTCAAGTAATAAATAGCTCAACCGGTTCTCATCTAACCTCTCAGATTATAGAAGATATAATAAAGGCACATCCGGCCTTCACAGTGAATTACCTGCATGAAACTAAATCGAAATGCCTTTCAAATCCTTTATTTTATGCCAAAAATGAACCTAAATGTTAGTAAGACGTTTGTTTATTAGAACTAAGTGTTCAAATAGTCAATAAAAAGACAGGGTTTTTTTTTCCAGAGACATGAAGAACAGGATTATTTGGTTGCAGAAAGACGTGATTGTGAAGATCCAAAGCCCTGAAGCTGGCTGACGTGTGGAGAAATCCAACCAGTTGTTTGTTTTTTTGATGTGCCAGCAAAACAACCCGGAAACTTCAAGCCAGACTGGTCAATAAGTGAATAATCGAGAGGATTAGAAGCAGGCTGGTCAACACTTCGACACATTGTGTGAAGGCTTCAGATTTGGTTGAGTTTCGCTTTTAAAGGTAATTTTCAATGAGATGTAGCCTGTTTTTTGGGCTCCAGCCTCTGACTGCTGGGCCTCGGTCATATGACAAGGACAGATGCCTCCTCACTGCCCTACCCAGCGTCTCCCTGCGCGGCAGGGTGATAAAAATAAAATAGATCCTCGCCAGCGTTGCGTCATGTCGATCAAATCGCTCCCCGAAAATGTCCAAATTGAAGTAACAAATGTATTTATATCGACAATGATTGTTGCTGCACATTCGAGGTGACTGTGGTCCCGTTGGGGCGTAAAGTCCATCCGACGAATCTGCCTCTCCGCTACGTCACGTTGTTATTGTATCCTTCCGCCGCAGTCGCACTAGGAAAACAGCTGTGGCGAGCTAAAGCTAAGTTAGCGCCGTTCGTTTGTGTTTGTGTGTCAGCAATTTGAGTCGTTCCGTGAAGCAAAGCGCCGCCGTTCAACCAAGGAGTGACCGACGTTTGGTGTCTGTCATCTCTCTCAACCATGAAGTTCCAGTACAAAGAAGAGCACCCCTTCGAGAAGAGACGGTCCGAAGGCGAGAAAATAAGGAAGAAGTATCCGGACAGGGTCCCAGTAAGTAGCTAACGTTAGCGCCTTAGCTCCGTTTTTTTGTTGTTAGCAGTTTGACGGCTAGCCGAATTGCTTCACCCGGGCCCGGGTTATGACTATCGGCTTGTTTTAGACGTCGGGGTGCAATTTAGCACATCATCCGAATCCGTAGCTACACCCTTTATCATATTTTAGTGTCCTCGTTTGACTGCCAGGCTAGTAAACAGCACACCTAGAGGTTACCGAGACTTTCGGCCCCAGTGAGCAGGCCAGGTACTGCTAGCTCCGTACAAGTCTTCCGCATTTTTTTTCAAGAAATCATTTTTTGAAGTAGTAACACGACCCATCGTTTTTGGGGTGGTCAGATAGGTTCCCGGACAGTGCTTGCTGGTGTGATTCGGCCTCCTGGGCGTTAGTTCCAGGCTGTATGTCGAAACGCAAACACCTTTTTTTAAAAATAGTTGGCGTCAACAACCAGGGCACTTGTTTACGTCGCCCTGGCTCCCGGCTTGTTCAGTCCACGGCCTCTGGAGCGGTGCCACCACCAACTCACTTATTGGGTCCGACGTGGCCAAAGTCCCCCCCCCCTCCCCACACCTCCGCTGTTGGGGTTTATCATCCGATCTGTTTTTGTTTTTTTTGATTGAGGGAAAAACGCGTTTGATGGTGTGAAGCGAGGCTGCTGTCAGTCACCCACCTGTGCCAGGCTGGGGTGTCGCTGCGATTCTCCACATTTGTCTCCACCAGATTCAATAACACTACTTATTTATTTAAACTAGCGTTTATATCTATTAGACCCACACTTTGTCTTCCATTTTTTAAGTTACATTAATGTATTGAATTGTACAAATAATTCATTTAGCTGACGAGCAGCATCTTCTGCCAACCACTTAATCCAATGCTGGTTTGGGTGTTTGAATACGAAACAAACACTTTCTTGATTGTTTTGTTTTAGTGTGCCTGATCATTAATATGAATTATTTATTTCTGTTGTCAAACCACCCAAAAATAGAATCACACTGGGGGGAAACCGGGCTATAAAACATTGCCACATTAGCTGCTGATTAGCTGCTCATTTACTCCTCATTTCAGCTGGCTGTTGTGATAGAAAACAGGATTTTACGATCCTTAATTACAGACTGGAGAATGGTTTCATGTGTGTGGCTCATCACGAATCACCACTCAGTCAGCAATAGTCATGACTGGACAGTTTGTGTCAAAATACGTGCGGTTCTTTCTGATATTTCAAAGTCTCTGGGGATGGTTTCAGTAAAGGATCCAGGTGCTTTTTAGGAAGTGTGACTCGTCTGGAGTGGAGTACGAGTCAGATCTCGCTTGGCCGCCTGCGCGGAACGTTTTCAGATCCGTTTTTTTTACTGAGTAAGACGTGATCCAAACACTTCCCACTCCATACAATCACCCATTGTTGTGGTAAGACGGTGTGATTAGTGACATTGTTGGCCGCCGACTGCTCAACGGCTCCCTGGTGCTCCGCAGGTCATCGTGGAGAAAGCCCCCAAAGCCAGAATAGGAGACCTGGACAAGAAGAAATACCTTGTCCCCTCCGACCTGACAGGTCAGGACCGACTGCACGTGACTCCATGTTTACACCCGTGTGAATCACCTCAAAGGTCTAAACCAGCGTGTGTTTCCTTTCTTGTTTTTCGGTCGTCAGTGGGCCAGTTTTACTTCCTCATCCGAAAAAGAATCCACTTGCGAGCTGAGGACGCGCTCTTCTTCTTTGTAAACAACGTCATTCCACCCACCTCCGCTACCATGGGAGCGTTGTACCAGGTGAGACCCCGACTCCATTTTTTATTTGCACGACAGACCCGCTCTCATATTGTGTTATTTTTAACTGTAATCCTGAGTTTCATCATTTCTTTGCCTTTCAGGAGCATCATGAAGAGGACTTTTTCCTCTACATTGCCTACAGTGATGAGAGTGTGTACGGGAGCAGCCAAAGGGAAATCTGATCCCACCACCAGTCCGGGGCCCCCCCCCACCCCTTCCCCTGCCCCGCCCCTCCAACCACTATCCACCTTTCTGAGACCTCCACCATTCATTCATTTAAATATTAAATCCAGCTCAGCAGCCTGAAGTTCCCAGAGTGAATATGTCAAAAAGCACTTTCATCCAACTGATGCACCGCCCCACCTCCCCATCCATCCACGTCTTTATTATTCTGCAGTCTGAATTGTATTTGCCTCCTTTTTTACTTTTCTTTTCAGTAGCAGGTTCGAGTCAACGGTCTCATGGCCAGTTAATTTCTTTTCCTAGTGTCTGAATTGATCGGAGCGTTCCGGTCGAGCAGAAGAAACAACGTTAGCACTAGGCAGTGAGTGTAGTTAATCCAGGGTTAAGGGAAGAAAGGCTTAATACGGGAGTAGTTCCAATCTGCAGTTATTGACAAAGATCAGAATTCGTGGTGGTCCCGGGTTTTGTTGATTTGCAGGAGAAAAAAAAAACAAGTGTTTGGTTTTGCTTTCAAGAATTAAAAGTGGAGGAATTGGTCTCTGGCAGAGTGAAGGATGACTGTTTAGAAGCAGTTCTTTTCCACAAAAAAAATGAATGTGGCTTGTTTTTCTTTATTTTTTTAATTCAGCTGACGTATAAAAGTCGGTGAACTAGCAAGGAGTAGAATAAAATTCAGACTCAACAATCATCCTCAGCTTTCAGTGGTAAAACAACTATGTTGAACGCTATAATATGATTATTGTTGTTATTGTTATTTTTAGACGCCTCTGTCGAAAGGTATTGTAAAGCTGAGTGTAAGTTTCTTTTTCTTTTCTTTTTTTTTAAGTTTGTCTTCCTTTTTTTTATTAAAAAAAACAAAGACAACGATCTGAACTCTGTATACAGCTGCATTACTGGCTCTTTCTCTCCACCCATGACCATACATGATAAAATGTGATTAAAAAGCTACTCGTGTGTTTTTTGTCTTCATTGCAAGTATCACAGGGTCACAAATCACACAATGTTTTGTGGTGTTTTTTGCCCTCCCCCCCTCTGGTGACGTGGTGTTCCGGTAGGAACAAATGATAAGGGCTCCCTTATCATGTGAGGGGAGGCTGCGGCCGCCCAGATAACGTGGGCCTCACTGAGGCTCTATTCTAATGCTTCATGTGTTGCAAAGTCGACTGTTCACATCTTTTGGATTAGAACAAATGAAGGTTTTTGACATTGGACATATTCAACATGTTGCGCTAAAACAAGATAATTGTTCTGTGGGTCGACAGAAAGATGAATACTTCATTAAAATAGGAACTTTTATCTTTTCTGTCCAAGTAAATGCCATTAAAACCTGACGTTTGCGGCGACACAAGCGTTAAACTACAACCCCCAGAATGCAACGCAGCGGGATCCTCGCGCACTTGATCTCGGAAGCGCAAACATCTCATTCCGGGTCAAAATCATATCGGTCTGTTTGTATTTTTTGGAGAGAACTTTTGCTCAGTCTCGTTCCATTTTGAACACCGCGAGGCGGCCCCGTTTTTTTCTAAACGACTCACAAAGCAATAAAAGTAAGAGGTTTCATTGTTAAGTCGAGGAGCAACTCGGAAGTAACACGGGGAAGCATAAAATGCACAACGTAAAATGGGCTAGCTAGGTGTTGCAAACATTTGCTGTCCGGTGTATTTAAATCAGTTTTGCAAGTGATTGATAATACTTAGTACTTAACATTAATGTCTTCAACGTGTATGTTTCGGTATACCGCAATTTGAAATGCTCCGCGGGTTGCAGAAGCTAAAGCTAGCCGTGCTAAGTAGCGGCTAGCTGTCAGAGAGCTAGTTAGCAGGGCCTTTTACCGTCCCGCTACGCTTCGGTGGACAACCAACTGTAAATGCTCTGCTGTCGGCGGTGCCGGTGGACGCACGTGTAACCGTCTCAAATGACACTTTTGACCCAGCTGGCCCCCCCACTGCCTGTCACCATGCCCGCCCTGCTGGAGAGACCCAAGCTGTCCAACGCGATGGCAAGAGCCCTCCACAAACACATCATGAGGGAGAGGGAGCGCAAGAGACAAGGTGCTCGTAGAGACTCTGTGTGTGCGTGTGTGTGTGTGTGTGTTCCTGCAGGTCCTCAGTCTCTACAGGCACATTTGAATGTAAAAAGAAACTGTAACGTGTTTTGCTTCATCAGAGGAGGAAGAGGTGGACAAAATGATGGAGCAGAAGATGAAAGAAGAGGAGGAGAGGAAGAGGACGAAGGAAATCGAGGAGAGGATGTCGCTGGAGGAGACCAAAGAGCAGGTGCGACCCGGGACCTCGTGGTTTGCCGTCCCCGTCGCTCCGGGGGTCGGCGGCGCGCCTCATCGTCCGTCTCTCTGCCCAACTCCAGGTGATGAAGATGGGCGAGAAGCTTCAAGGCCTCCAGGAGGAGAAGCACCAGCTCTTTCTGCAGCTCAAGAAGGTTCTCCACGAGGAGGAGAAGAGACGCCGGAAGGAGCAGAGGTAGTTCCATCCGTCTGGGAGTCACAATCCCTCTTAGTACCACGCTGGGGTCTGACCCTGTGCCTCCTGTGGCTCCTCAGTGACATCACCACGCTGACGTCGGCCAGCTACCAGGCCAGCCTGCCCATGCATGCGGGACAGCACCTGCTCAGTATTCAAGGTGAGCTCCAGTGAAGCCTCCAGAGCGAGGTCGTCGTCGTCACGTGGCCTTGACCCGTTTCCGTGTCCTGTTTCCAGGCAGTCCGGTCAGCCACAGTCGGCCCGGCGCTCTGCTGGGAGAACGGAGCAAGCAGCTGTTCCCGGCGTCCGTGATCCCCGTGAGTGCGGGGTCCTCCGATCTGAGAGAGGGGGGGGGGCTTCGTTGATTTAGGAGCTAAAAAATCCCACTTCTCCTCTTCTCCCTTCCTTCCTCCCAGTCTCGCCACTATCAGACCCCCGGTTTCAGCTCCGGCTCGGCAGAGCACGGCCAGTTCAGTGGGAGCCAAGGCGTCCACGAGCCCTACGGGGTGGCCCCGGCGCAGCACCCCTCCACCTACGCCCCCGGACCCTCCGTGCCGGTCAGCTTTGCGAGCAGCTCCCAGATCAGAGGTGAGAGCGGGACGCGGCTGATTGTTTCTGTGTCACGTGTTGTGAGTTCTGAGTCGATGAGCGGTGTTTCCCCCCTTGTAGGCGCGTCTGCGTTTCAAGCCATGCAGTACCTCCCTCACCAGCAGGCCGGCTACCCCGTCCACAGCCACTTCACTTCTCAGCCTGGTGCGTTCATGGACTGTCTCTCTTTTGGGGTGTTGTTTGTTTGTTTGTGTTTTGTCTCCTCACACCGACTCGTGTGCCCCTGTAGGATACATCGGGGCGGGCATCCCTCTGCAGAAACAGCTGGAACACGCCAACCAGCAGTCGGGCTTCACTGACGCCGTAAGGCCGCCTCGCGTTCAGGGGGACTGATGTCTATTGGTTGGATTTCAGACCGATTAACAACAAGGATTGGTTGTTTATTTCCCCTCAGGGGGCTTTGAGGCCCATGCACCCTCCAGCCATGCACCCTTCCGCGCCCGGCCTGCTGCCCACGCCCTCCATGGCGGTGCAGATCCCCACCGCCAAGGTGAGTCCTCGAACGTCCCAATAAGCACGGCTCTGTTTTTAAATCAGATCGTCTGACGTCCCGCCTCTCCATCAACCAGGCCCCGTTCCAGAGCTCCCCCCAGGGCGCCCCCCGCCACAGCTTCCTGCCCCACAGCCAGAGCGGCCAGAGGTTCTACCACCACGGGAAGTAGCGCCGAGGGGACGCCCACGCTTGGACGGATGCAGGTTGTTTTTGGGTTTTTTTTGGCCCCTCCCACTACGATCCGATCATTTTTTTTCCTTCCTTTTGTATAGTTACTTTGTTTGAACTTTGACCTTTAACACCCTGCTTTCTTTTTTTTGAACACGGATTTTTCGTACCTGTATGATAGCTCACCCTTTGGTTCGCTCACGCGCGACATTTCTACTAACCTGTGTAAAAAAACAAAACGTTCGACTGGCCTTTCTCAAGTTGATATCACCCCCCCACCACCACCACGTCCAATCAGAGCCACCATGTCTCACGGTGACGTCCGGTTTCACTTTGTTTTAATGTCGCTGAATAAACAACAACAAGTCACATCCGAGAGTTTGTGCTGGTTTTGTGTTTTCGCAGGACAGAGACAAAGTGGACGCGATGTCGGGAACCTCTGTTTATTAGACAAGTTTCAGGGGGTGATGAAATAAAGAGCCTCGACACAACAAGGCGGATCTGGAGTTGGGGGGGGGGGGTAAAATGCGGAACATGTGAGTAGATATATAGAAAATAAAACAAAATAAAGCGGTGAAAAACATCGTTTTTCTCAGCTACACGACGTTTCTGTGCACCCAGAATCCTCTTTTTCTTTCGATCTGACATTGAACTCATCTTATTGGGGGGGGGGGGCGAAGAAGCATCAGAGGAAGGTGTGGGGGGGGGAGCGAGAAATAATAGTTGG
>JAUESF010000057.1:2320731-2331977 GCA_032274765.1 Malacoctenus tetranemus
TTACCAGTAAGCTAACGTAGCCCTAAGACGAGATAAACACCCTGCTCTAACCAACTACACATTATTAAAGACGTGTCAGCGTCTTTAAAACTATAAAGACATGATCATTTTTTTATCTTGTTTAATTTGAGGTGAAAACTTTGTGCGAAACAGTCTAATTGACATGCTAATATTTATCCACTGATAGCTTGCTCCTGTATCCGGCTGTAGCTTCATATTAGCAGCTCCGCTGTGCTAACAGCACATTTCCCCCCAAGAAAAACACTTCTCTGAACTAAAGGCGTTTAAATAGACTGTTGCCAAAGTGTCGGTGGTCTTTGCGTCCCCACAACCTCTCGTCGTCGTTTACACTCCCCCAAAAAACCGTCGCGTCTGACCGTGTCAAGCCGACGGGACCTCCACGAAGGCCAACGAAACCAGTAGCCACAAGCTCACCTGTTTGCATCCCCACACACACACACACCGCACCGCCGGTGGTGTGTTTACATGTGAATGTTCTCGATTAGGGCTCCGCTTTACAGACATTTACCCGATTTACACTCGTCAAAATGTTTTCATCAGCTTTGATTGTACTCGAACTGCTTACCGTCGTTTTTCAATCCAAGTGGCCAAGTTGCTTGAATTTACAGTAGAGCATTAAAAAGAAAAAAAAACGTACACAAGTCCAACGTGAGTAATCAAGACGCTCGGCAACGAGTTCCTCAGAGCAGCTGCGGTCTGACTGATGGGAGGTTCAGGGGGGGTCCGGAAAAGTAACAACTTCCAATCAAAATAAACAAAAAAAATGTGAAAAAAGATGAATATTTGGGCTGTTTATGGCCCAGTGCTGCTTTGTACAATTTTAATTTGTATTATTATTTTTTTGTTTGTTTTTTCTGTATGTTGCGTTGTACAGGCTGTTACATAACAAATCATATCTTCCTGATTTATAAAAAAGAAAAATAAAACTGACAAGACAGTATGCACAGATGAACGGGTGAATTGTTTTAATTATGCCATGAAAAAGAGGGAGGGAGGAGAGGGGAGAAAAAAAAGACCAATTCTGATGTGGTTTTTTTTTAACTTCCTTTTTTTTCTTTAAATTTTTATTCAGAGTAGGAAAAAAAAAAGAAGTCTGGTCACTGACAAGGTTATTGCAGTGTTGCATACTTACTCGATCGCACCAAAAAAAACGCTGTCGACTCGCTGCTCTTTAAGGCCAATAGTGGGATCTTTCATAGCTTTTTGTTCAGTTTTGGAACAGAAATGATGGCTGCTCTGCACACACACACACACACACACACGTCTATATATATGTCACGCGAGTAAGAAATGAGGAGACTCAGAGGAGCAGCAGCTGAAAATGAACTAGTAGTGGGCCTACAAACATGAACCTGCTTTTACACTCTTGCTGCGGTGCATAGTCGGCCTCAGTCGGTTATTTTAAGCCAAGTAAAAAAATTTTTACTCTTGGAAACAAGCCACTATGCATGAAAATGTTCAGAAATTCCTCTTGCTGAAGCTGGAAATTTTCATTTAATTAATTTCAAGTTTGGGCAAAAATGTTTCGTTTCTCTTGCTACGAGACGCTTTTAAACTCACGACGAACGGAAGGAAGTCGAGTGGCGCGAAAACCTCCCGACGCTCTGAAGAAGAGAGAGAGAGACAGACCAAGACCATGTCAAAAGTTTGGTTCAGCTTCATTCAAATATACATCTTCATTTTCCACGCTCGCAACACACATACAGTCTTTCAAAGATGCCAGAAACCAACAACAAGAACAAAAGAAGAAAAAAAAACAAACAAAACAAACAAAAACAATCCCACACAGTTTTAAAAAAATAGCGAAAAAAGTTCTTTGTACACTTCGACATAACAACTGTTGACATGTCCCCCCCGCCCGCCCCGCCCCGCTCCGCCCCCCCAACCCGGACGCAACAAACATTCGCTCCCAGTGGGGGTCGCAAGCTACAGTGAGTGCTTTTATAAAAACGCATGGTCACAGTAGTTCAAATAAAATGGCTCCTTAGTTTGTTTGTTTTTTGAATAAATAAAACAGTTGTGACACAAGAAAAAAAAACGACCTTCAGTACAAACAATCGGCTCAGGACTTCTTTTGCTCCATCAAGGTTTAAAAAGACAGTCAGACTACAGCAGCTGTTGTTGGGCTTTGTTGTTTAGTTTTTGCTCCCAGCTTGGAAATTAAAGTAAACATTTAAAAAAAACAAACAAGAAGGGACCTACAAACACTTGTGGGTGAAAAAAAACCGCTCCTGAACCCACCAACACACACACTGAATCACACACACACGCCCGGCTCGTTGTTGCCCCCTCCCTCCCTCCCTCCCTCCCCCCTCGCTGCAGCACATCAGTGACTGCGAGCCGATCGGACACCTCCACGTAAAAACCTTAAAAGACGAACTCCTGTCGCGCTATAAAACAGAGACGCTCCGCTCTCGGGGGGATCCAGCCGTCACGACTCGTCGCTGCGTGAAAGCTTCTGGGAGGGGGGGGGGCGGTGGGGGAGGAGGGGGGTGACTTCACGGACGCCCAAAGCTGACCCGACGCCCCCTCCCCTCCCCTCCCCTCCCCACGCTTCATCCGGCTGACGCATTCGGGAAAAAACAATGTCTGACGTACCGCAGTGAGATGAAAAAAACTCAGGAGAGTTTGGAGAGGGGCGGGGGGGGGGGGATAAAAGCGACTGGCCGGGGGAGGGGGGGTGCAACCGAGGGGCGGAGCAGTAACAGCAAAACTATGAAGAGAGCACTCAGCGTTCTTATTTTCTTCTCTCTCTCAGAGGGGGGAGGAGGAGGAGGAGGAGGAGGTACTACCAGGAGAGGACAGCTGAGAAGGACTCATTCTCCCAGAATTCATTGTGGCTGGTTGTGGGAGAACAGGTCGGGGTTCACAGAGAGACGAAAACGGGAGGTCACTACAGGGAGGAGGAGGAGGAGGAGGAGGGAGGCGAGCAGCAATTTGATCAGAGACTGGTTTCATCTCTTATCTACTTTACAGAAGTGTTTTGGGGGGGGGGGGTATCCTCCACGCAAGCAGCTTCAGAACTTCTTGGGGCCCCAGGCTGAGGCTTGCTTGGGGGCCACGCCCGTCCCGAACGTGGGGAAGTCCTCAGCGCTGCTCATGTCAGGAGCCTGGAACAAGAAGAAGAAACGATGGGACGTTTGCCCCAGACTCGGTGGGAGGGGGGGGGGATTCGTTTCCGCGGTCGTCCCACCTTATTCCCTGCCGCGTTCCAGGGGGCGTCCCGCACCACGAAGCCCTTGGCCGGACCCCCGCTGCTGTCGTCCTCCCTCCCGGCTCCCCCGCCCCCGCTGTACCGCGACGGGGGCTTCATGTACGCCGCCAGGGTCTCCGTCTCAGTCACGCTGAGCATCTGAGAGAGAGGAGCGAAGGCCGTCGTCAGAGGAGAGCCCGCCATCGATAAACACGCTGGCCTCAGCGCGCCCCCTGTGAACTCACGTATTCCTCCTCCAGGTTGAGCAGGTGGTCGATGGCGTTGTCCACAGTCTCCGGGAGGCCCGTCACCGTCACTTTGTCGGGCTCGTCGGACCCCGGCTGTGGAAACCTGATGTCCACCTGCGCGCAAACAAAAAAAAACCATCAGACTGTGACGCTCGAAAGCTTCGTCTTCGGTCGCCGCGGCGACCGGCTCCTTC
Organism: Malacoctenus tetranemus; assembly: GCA_032274765.1. Lineage (NCBI taxonomy): Eukaryota > Metazoa > Chordata > Actinopteri > Blenniiformes > Labrisomidae > Malacoctenus > Malacoctenus tetranemus. The sequence goes on from JAUESF010000057.1 coordinate 2,324,388, forward strand.
GCCCCACCTTGAACTCCTCCATCAGCTTGCGGATGGCTTTGCCGCGGGCGCCGATGATGCGGGCGTGCGTCCTCGGGTCCAGGTGGACGTCCTGGCTCACCATCTCCTGCAGCTCGGCCACCAGCTGCTGGATGGCCTGCCGCGCCTCCTCCACGTTGCGCTCGTACCCCGAGATCACGATCAGGTCCTGCAGGAGGCCGAGGAGGAGGGAGGAGGAGGAGGAGTGTGAACGACAGAGAAGAAGAAGAAGAACGCGGGAGGCGGCGCTCGGCACGCACCTGCTGCTCGTCTCCTTTGTCGGGGAACTGGATGCTGACGTCGTGGTCCTTCCTGATCTGGGAGATGACTGCTCCTTTGCGGCCGATGATCTTGGGGTGGAACTTGGGCTCGACTGACATGGTCACTTTGAAGCTGCGCAGAGCCTGAGGGGGACACAGAGGTCTCACTCTTCAGGGTCACGTGACAACGAAAGCAAGCGTGTGGGAAGCGCGTTCGTACCCTGTCCTCCTGCTCCGCCTGCAGCTCTTTGACCCTCTCCAGCAGACCCTGCTTGGCTCGCTCCACGTTAGCCACCAGGCCCGTCACCTTGATCACGTCCAGCTGCTTCTCGGGCTGCGGCACCCAGATGTTCACCTGCACGAGGGGCGGTCGAAACGAGGTTTTTAAAAATGACCTCTTCTCACCACACGGAGGCGCCAGAGAGTCGGCTCACCTCATACTCCTCCATCATCTTCCTGATGCCGCTCCCCTTCTGGCCAATGATGTAGCGATGCAGCTCGTACGACACCTCAACATCCTCCGTGATGGGCACCAACGCCTGGAGGAGGAGGAGGAGGAGGAGGAAGAAGTACACCGATTAAACCGCATCGACGTCAGACTGGAGCGACGAAGATCGAGCCCCTCACCAGCAGCGCAGCTTTAGCCAGCTCACACTTTTCGGCGCGTCCAGAGATGGCGATGATGTCACACTTGCGGGGGACAAACTCGGCGTCCGGACTGACGTCGCCGTTCTCCTGAGGTGAACCCTCCTGACCTGCAGGGGTCAGGAAAAACAAGAAATCCAGGATTAACCTGCAGCTGAGCCTCAACACGCAGCGCCGGGGTGTGTTTGATTCTCGCACCTGCGGCGCCGTCGTCCCTCTCGGGGAACTTGATCTGGACCTCGTGCTCCCTGGTGATCTGCTGGATGCGGCAGCCTTTGGGCCCCATGATGGCGCGGTGGTAGCGCTGAGGGATGGCGACCTCCACGCTCACCTGGGACTCCTGAGAGAGAGAGAGAGAGAGAGAGAGAGAGAGAGAGAGAGAGAGAGCAGACGAGACAGGCAGTAGAAAATGAAGGTACATCATTGTTTGGGTGTACTGTTCCTTTAAAGGTGCAGAGCTCGTCTCCCGTCTCCTACCAGGTCCTCGATGATCTCCTGGATGCGTTTCTTCGCCGCCTCCACGCAGTCCTTGGCCCCCTTCAGGGTGACCCGCTGGCTGTTGGCGCCGGTGCGAGGGAAGCTGACGGCCACGCCGCCGTACTCCTCCGCCAGCTCCCGCAGCACCTGGCCCCTCCGGCACACGAAGTGGCGGTGGTGGCGAACGTCCACCTCCATGCCGTCTTCCACCACGTCGTCCTTGGGAGGGGGACAGAAAGGAGGAAGGGGGGTGGGAGGGGTGTGGTGATCAGACTTACAACCAAACAAATAGTCCCCGTCGCGACAACAACATGCGAGTAAACGACCTGTTTACCAGGTTTTTGACCAGGCTCTCCAGCTCCTTCTGAGCCTGGCGCACGGCCTCCTCCTTCCCCACGATGGTGATCAGCTCCTGCTCCGTGTCGTCGGGCGACGGGAAGATGATGCGCGCGCCCGTCCTGTCCCGCACGCGGCGAATGTTGGCCCCGCCCCGCCCGATCAGGAACTTGTGGTACTCCGGCTTGGCCTGCAGCTCGGCTGTGAAGTTGTTGACTTGCTGAGGGAGCGACGGGAGACACACAGGACGTGAGGATGCTTGTTTTTTCCCCCCTGACACCCCCCCCGGGCGAGGTTTTGTTTTTGCCCCCCCCTCCCACCTTCTCCTCGGCCAGCTGCAGCAGCTGCTTCTTGGCCTTCTCCACCTCGCCCGCCGGCCCTCTGATGGTGACCTTGTCGGAGCCTGAGCCCTCGGAGGGGAAGTGGATGTGGACGCCGCCGCAGTCTTCCATGATGGAGCGCACCAGGCAGCCTTTGGAGCCGATCAGGGAGTTGTGGAGTTTGGCCGGGATGGCCACCTCCGCCTCCTTAATGTTCGCCTGGGAGAGAGGGAAGGGAGAACATGAAGACACGCTTCGTTTTTTTCCGTCTGATGATGATCGAGAAACGTTTTGTTGTGATTCAGCGAGAGGTTGTTGTTGTTTTTCCCCCAGTGCAGATCGTAAACGAAGGCCCGTGTTGATTGGAGGAGTTAGTACGGTTTGTGAGATCACAGCAAGTCAGCAGGTTGTTATTGGAAAAAAGAAGGAGGTTCGACTACGTCCAAACACAGGCTCGCTTCAAACCTCGGCTCAGGCGGTTCGACAGGCGCGCCGGTCATCATTCGCCTGTGACGACAGCCAAGTTGTTCGGATCTCGTGGACAAAGTTTCAAAACACGTGTCACAATAAATGTCTCGATTCACACACACACACACACACACACAATGAGTGGTCTCACCAGCTCTCTCTGGATGGCGAGGATTCGGTCTCTTGCGGCCTCGCAGTTGACCTTCTTGCCCGTGATGACGATCATCTCCGAGTTGCTGTTCTCCGTGGGCAGGTCGATCTTGGTGTTGGTCTCCTCGCGGATCTGGCGGCAAGCAAAAAAAAATATTCCCACTTTACTTCCTGTCGCAAACGGTGACAAGAGGAGCTGGTACTGACAGAGCTGCGGGTCACTCTAGCGTCTAGTCGGTCCGGCTAAAACGAAAGCGGATGAGTCACTGAGACGGTTTTTTCACCTTCTTGATGTTTGCGCCGCCTTTCCCGATGATGTTCTTGTGAAACTGCTTGAAAATGGGAACTGAAAGCGAGAAACTGTTTTCAATCTGTAAAAGAAAGAAAGAAAGAAAGAAAGAAAGAAAGACACCAGGGTCAGAGAGGTACAAAAAAGAAGACAAAGGACGAAGCGGTGTGAATAGAAAGGACGTTGGTTTCACCAGGTCTGCGATGATTTTCTGCAGGAACTTTGCACATTTCTCCACCTCGTTTTTCGGCCCCCTCAGCTGGACGATGTCGCTTTTCTGCGACGGGTCGGGGAAATTGATGATGACCTGCGAATCGAGGAGATCGTGCTGAGTTGCGTCGAGATCAGAGTCCAAAACAAACCTCCAGGGGGGGACGACGCCCACCTCAGGAAACTTGTCCCGAACTTCTTTGATCTTCTCCCCCTTCTGTCCGATGATTGTCCGGTGGAACTTCTGCTCCACGATCAGGTCTTTGGTGCGCTCGTTCTCCTGCGAGGAGACGGAGGGGAAGACGAGCGCGATGAGTGACGAAGAGCTTTCGGACGTTTCGACCAAACGAGCCGAGCCGAGCCGGACTCTCACCATCCTCTGGACCATCTCGATGAGCTCCCGGCGAGCCAGCTGCACTCCTTTGGGGTCCCCCTCGATCCGCACCAGGCCGCTGCGCTCCGAGTCCTGGGGGATCCGGACCAGCACTTTGTACTGCTCCTTGATCCGATTGACTGCACGGCGAGAGGGCGGAGCCTTTTGTTACCGAGCGGCTCGAACGTCGCCCGGGTTTGGGACGGTGGGGTTCACTCACTGTTGGCGCCGTTCTTTCCGATGAGGTGTCGGTGGAAGCGCTGGTCGATGATGACCTCGGTGTAGTCCATCCTCACCAGCTGCACAGAGGACCGCCATGTTTTCATTCGTCACATGTCACGCGTGTGTGTGTGTGTGTGTGAACGCGCCTGCTTGAGCGCACAACTGACCAGGTCCTTGATGATCTCTTGGATCTGGGCCTGAGCCTGCTCCACCTCCTCCGTCGGCCCCTCCAGGCTGATGCGCTCCTCGCCGTCCGTGAACTCTATGTGAACCTGCAGGCGTGATGAAGACGACGACTCGAGTTCAGCTTAAAGACCCAACGTCCAATCGGGACCCCTCCCTCTCGCCTCCTCCTGGACCCTCCTCCTGGACCCTCCTCCTTACCCGCGGTAGCTGCTGCGTGATCCGCCCGATGTTCTGCCCTTTCTTGCCGATGATGAAGCGGTGCAGCCAGGCCGGCGCCGTCACCTCCACCACCATCACGCTCTTGGCCTGTGGGGAAACGACGTTGACGTTTCACACTCTTCTCCCTGAGAGCATCAGCTGGGCTGTCCCCCCCCGTCCCAGCCCCCCCCTCCGCCCTCACCTTGGCGTAGACCTGCGTGAGCGCCGGCCCCAGCTTGTCGGGCTCCCCCCTCAGGATGATGGTCTCCGAGCCGGAGTCCAGCGGGGGCATCTCCACCGACACGCCCGTGGCCTCCAGGATCTCCTGCAGGGTGTTGCCCTTGGGCCCGATGATGTACTTGTGCTGCGACTTCTTCACCTCCACCGAGATGGTCGTGGTCTTCCTCTTCTGCGGGGGGCGATATTAGAAGTGATGGATGGCACGTTAAAAAGGCGGAGGGGGGGGGATGACTGACTGATACAACAGCAAATCGACGAGAGGAGAGTGACTGGCAGGAAAGCGAGACGGCAGGAGACAAAACGTGTTTGTTTTGTTGCCCCCCGCCCCCCCCCTCCCCCCTCATAAATATGCACTAAACCACATTAGCATTCCCATCCTGTTGTTCCCGGGTGAAATCCAATTTTCTCCCCGCCTTGTCTCCGGCTCGCCTATCGCCGGAGCTCATCTGGAAACGCACACACTTCCTCCTCCGCGTTTCACTCGTCCATCTCCGGGAGGTTCTGTTTTTGGAACTCGCAGGACCGGAACAAACGACGGCGGGCTCCAGAGCTACAGGTGAGGTTCGAGAGGGAGGGGCGAGACGGGCGCAACCGTCGATTGACGGCGCGTGCGGCGAATCTCAAGCCCGGTCTGCGCCACGACGACGACAGATGGTCGTCGTCAATTTTCACGGGGAAGCGACAGCTGGCACGCGACACCAAAACTCGTGAAGTTCAGCTCGCCCCCCCCCCCCGCGCTCACCTTATCGTCGTAGATGGCCCGGATGCGGCTCAGCGCCAGCGCCACGGCCTCCTTCTCGCCCGTGATGACGATCTCGTCCTTGGGCAGGCTCGGCGGAGGGACGCTGATGCGCGCGCCCGTCTCCTGACTCAGCTCCTGTACCAGCCGGTTGTGGGCGCCGGCGATGAAGGGGTGGAAGGCCTTCTCCAGGGACAGACGCTCCACCGCGCGCTTGTCCTGGAGAGCGGGCGAAGAGGAAGAGGAGGAGGAAGAGGAAGAGGAGGGAGTCAAAATTCAATTTGGATTCGGGGTTTTCGCCGCGTGTTTCCGTGGGCGACGGCTCACCTGCTCGGCGGAGATGAGCAGGATCTCGTGGCGGGCCTTCTCGATGCCCTCCTTGGTGCCGGTGATGCGGATGCTGGCGCTGGGGTCGTCGGGGCGCGGGATGGCGATCTTGGTGGCCGTCTTCAGCTCCAGCTCCTGCAGCTTCTCGCCGTTCTTGCCGATGACGAAGCGGTGGTGCTCCTTGGGGATGGCGACCGTCGCCGACGCCTTTTGGGGGACGAGAGAGAGAGAGAGAGACAGAGAGAGAGAGAGAGAGAGAGAGATCGCGTTTAGAAAAAAGGACGGCAATCGATAGCGACCGACTAAATCTAAATAAGTCGTTTCCAGGAAGCTGAACTCAAGTGGAAGCGCTCGGCCGACCTTGCGAAGAGGACAAACAGTTTTTTTTCTCGCGCTTATTTATCAATAAGTGCAGCGCGGCGAATGCAGGTGGACCTCAGAGCGGCGACTGAAGTGGAAATCAGCATGTTTGTCGGCGGAGCCCAGAAAGGCCGCCCTTGGGAGCTGACGGTCATTATTCAGCTCAACTCTTTTTTTTGTCCCGAGCCGACCTGCCTGCACAGATAGGATTGTTGGAGCTGCGGAGGAGTCTTTACTGGAGGGTGGAGGTGGAGGGGAAGTTGGAGGAGGATGTCGGCTCGCTGCCCCAACGGTGAGAAACGGCCTGTCGGAGTTTCTTGCGCTCGGTGGCAAACGAAGGTCTGGGTGGCTCCGCCCTTACCTGCGTCTGCAGCCGAGCCACGATCTCCTTGCGAGCCTTCATGACCGAGTCCAGTTTGCCGGTGACCATGATGGACAGGCCCTGGTCCTTGGCCAGGGACAGCTCGATGTGCGCGCCCGTCCGCTGCATGATGTCCAGGCACACTTTGGCCTCCTCGCCCTCGCCGAACTGGCTGTTGTCCTTGTAGCGGCGCTCCTCCAGAGGCACGTGGAACACCTGACAAAAGGCCGAGGGCGAGGTCGGGTCATTTGCCTATTTCGAGAGCGGCAAGCAAAGCAGCCGCAGCGCCCCCTCGCTCCCTCCGCAGGCTTCCTGACCTGGGTGATGACGGAGGCTTTGATGGGCCGGATCTTGCTCCCCCACGCCGGGGCCGGCTCGCCCGCCTTCTCCCCCGGCGCCCCTTTCTCCGGCAGCGGGGGGAAGGCCTCCAGATAGGTGGGGATGTAGGCCTCGTCCTCGGGGACGCAGCCTGGGCCCGGAGATCAAAAAAAAAAAAACAAGAGAAGAAGAAGAAAACAGTTTGCTCCAGGAGGATCGCTCACAGCAAGAAGTGATGATACAGCACTGAGAGGAAAGACACCGGGACTTGAACTCGAGAGCGAGAAACTGCAGTCGCTTCAAGACCACGTCACAAAACACTGAGTACGTGTTATGAGCTTAAAGAAAACCTGAACCCGATGGCGCTCGAGCCACCTCCATAAAACCCTCACCGACGTGTACCTGGGATCTCCTGGTCCTTGAGGCCGCTGCGGTGCTCCGCGAAGCTCTCCGGGGTCAACACTGCCACTGAGCTCATGGTTCAAGACTTATTCCACTATTCCTGCAGGAGGAGAGGGGGAGAAAAAAAACCTCGAAGCTTTAGACTCTCATTTCCTTTCATTGGCTGGACCACTCTTCTTCTTCTTCTCTCCCCGTAAAGCTGCGCGCTCGCGCTCAGGGATAAGTCCCCCCACAAACCCCCTGAAGAGCCCTGCTGCCTCTGCGGCTTTGCCGTGTTGCTCCAGAGCTGCTCTCCCACACCTGAGATGCTCCAATTAGCAGCCTGCAGACAAACACGCCGCGCCCCCCCCTCCCCCCTCCGGAGCCTCGAGGCTATCCTCAGTCACAAACACTCGCAGCGGTCCGGGACTTCAAAAAAACAACAACAACAAACTGCTGCTCGCATTCTTTGTGATGAGCAATCACAGGATCGCTCGCGTTTCGACGCCGGGTAAAAGACAAGTCACAGTCTTTACCTGCGCTGTGAATAGAGCCAAGCTTTCAGGGGGAGGGGGGGCTTACCTGCAAAAGGTCAATTGCCAGAGAGTCCGTCCAGTTAGCGGCTACCGTAGGCGCTTCAGTGTGAGAGTGTGTTTCAGCTCCTGAGAGAGAGAGAGAGGGGGGGGGGGAGTGAAAAGTGAGCATATGAAAT
>JAUESF010000057.1:2365621-2379944 GCA_032274765.1 Malacoctenus tetranemus
CGGACTGCTGGCCCCACTGCGGCTGCGCAGCCTGCACCGACTGCAGCTCGCCTGCTACTGGTTTCTACTGGTTTCTATCCACCCCGCGGTCACCGCTGGTTCCGTGCCGGCCGCCACCGCCGCCGCCGCGCCCGGAGCCCCGGCTCGTTGTCCGGTAACGGCCGCTGCTGCGGGCCGCCGCGCTACTCACGTTTGCGGGCCTCGGCCACCTTCTCGGCCGCTCGCTTCTCGGCCTGCAGCAGCTGCTGGATGCCCTGGGACTGGCTCGCCATGTCGGGGGCGGAGGAGGAGCGGAGAGAGCCGCGGACAGAACCGGAGACAGAACCGGGGGCAGAACCGGAGACTCGAAGGTCGACGGAGGATTTGTCTTCTCCTTCTTCTTCCTCTGTTGACCGCAGTCAGCTGACGAGTCGTCACTGCGCAGACAGGTCACGTGATCCCGTCACGAGGACGGGAGGGGAGCGCTGATGCGCTGTGGTGAACCCGGACAGCAGAGGGCGCCACACACACACACACTCCTCCCCCCCCCCTCCTCCCTTACCTCTGGTCGGTGCCATTGTTGGCCGGGGTCTGGGCGCAGGTCCACCCCAGCGTCAACAGGACGAGAAGGCACGCCGTCCACTCCCTGTCGTCCTCCATCCCGCTGTCAGAGAGAGAGAGGGAGAGAGAGAGAGGGAGAGAGAGGGAGGGAGACGCGGCACAGAGGCGTGGAGAGATGGGAGGGGAGAGAGAGAGAGAGAGAGAGAGAGAGAGGGATGGAGGAGAGAAGAAAGGGAAAAGGTGGATCGAACAGAAGGGTGTTTGAGCGCAGGGAGGAGGGAGAAGCATTAATTGCAGACTAAGCGAGCAAACAGGGCGCATGTTCAGTCCTGGAGTGGACCGACTGTACACACATACACGGGAGCGCTTGTTTTACATGTAGCAAACTGGAGCCTCTGTGCTGCGTACGCGTCGCGTCCACTTGACCTTTTGACCTGCGAAGGGTCTCCAGGAGACGGAGGAAAGAAGACGAAAGAGCGCGACACTGGGTCACCGCGTCCTCTTTTTGTTCGGGCTGCGGTCGGCCGAGGCCCCGCTCCGCTCCGCCCGGCCGTGACCGCCTCGCAGGCGGCAGCGAGGGGAAAAAAAACACACACCGAAAATAGCCTGCAAAAGAGATGGAATCATGAAACTTAACTGGGAAACAAACACAAAAAAGGAGGAATTTAAAAAAATAAAAAAAAATAAAAAAATAAAAAAAAAATCAGGCTTCACTTTTCAATTGTTTTTTATTGTCTTTTTTGTACAAATAATTCACAAAAATTGTCAGAAAAAAAGAAAAGTCAGACACCACTGACGCCATAAAGCAAAAGGTTACCACATGACCAGAACGGTGCCACAGAGAGGACGAGAGGAGGGGGGGAGAGAAGGGGGAGGGGGAGGGGGAGATAGGAAAACACTCTCCAAAAGCTCCTCCTCGTTTACTCGCGATACGTCCCCCCCGCCCGCTCCCCCCCCCCGAGTGAAGGCATCGCCTCTGTTTTTTTTTCTTCTTCTACAAAGTGCCTGTGCTTCGCCGTTAACCCTTTCAACACCGCGGCCCAGAAGTGACACGATTGGGGGGGGGGGGGGGGGGGGGGGGGGGGACGAGTGAAAAGTGTCATCAGACTTTAAAGATAAATTACTCTCATTACTTTGCTTTCGTCCAATCCCTGGGCTCCAGCCTCTCGTCCCTCCCTCCACGCGCGGCGTCCGGCAGTAGAAAAATAAAGACACTGTTTACAAAATAAACTGCTGCTCACTGTACACTTCTTTTCTCTCTCTCTCTTTTTTTTATCGTCTCTGGGAGCGATGGAATCAAAGCAGGTCCTGGAAACATTCAGCGATGAGGGCGGGGCACGGGGAAACTCCCTTCTTTGGCCACGCCCCCCCCCTCAAAAGGGACAAAAAGCCTCACCGTCATTGTCATTCCTCTGTCAGACATTCAACCTCTCATGTTATTATACAACTCTTTCAATAAATATACCAGGAACAGCTGAGAGGAGGGGGTTGTGAGGGGGGAGGGGGGGCGACAACACTGTCTCTCTGTCTTTACAACCACGTGTGCGGTGGGCTTTCGTGCCCACTGTGCAGTGCCGGCGAAATAAAGTGGCCGAGCCGGTGGCTGTGCCGATCAGCGCGCACTTCGTGGAAGGTCCCGGAAGGTGCGGAGAAAAAAAGACCCTGGTTTCTTCCCGAAAAACACACGAGTGCTCGTGATCTTTGCCCGCCCGCATAGAGCGCGGGGGGGGGAGGAAAAACACGGACGGACGGACGGGGGGTTCAAGTCTCCGGCTTCTTGTCCGCGTCCTCCGACGTCCCCCGCTGCTCCTCCACCGTCATGTCCTGGCTGGCGTCCCCAGCTTTGGCGGCTCCCTCCTCCTCCTCCTCCTCCTCCTCCTCTTCCTCCGTTTCCTCGTCGTCTTCCTCCTCCTCCTCCGCCCGGGCGGGGTCTCCGGGCGGCTTCCCGGCGCCGCCGCCGCCCTCCGGGGCCTTCAGCACGCCGCACAGCTCCATGTCGTGGATCTCCACGTCGAAGGGGGCGGCGGGGGCCACCGAGGGGGAGGACTTGCAGCCGGTGCAGCCCTGAGACGGAGACGCGGGATTAAGTCGAGAAACTTTCCACACTAAATATGTTTAATTTCCTTTATTATTATTATTATTATTATTATTATTATTATTAATAATTCTTTACTGTTTGCACTCACTGAGATGTTGATGGCTCTGGGCAGGCGGCCCGTGCGGATCCAGGGGTGCACCTGGCTCAGCTCCCTCTTCTGCTCCTCGGTGAAGCGCGGCTGGTGCTTCTGGAGGTTCCTCAGGGCCTCGCGGTCCTCCCGCAGCACCGTCTCCATGTCCCTGCAAGGGGGCGACGTGGAGCGACCAGACGCCATCAGACCAGCTGAACTGGACCTTTAAGTTCTGGGCGTTTTCCAGTGTTCGCTCAGTCGCACTTTGCCCCGCGTCGTTACCTGACAGGCAGCTGGTAGGTCATCATGACCTTGTCGTCCGTGTTGGCCATCAGCAGCCAGATGGGGTCCTGCAGGACGCACTTGATGAACTGCTCCTCGCCGCCGTTGCTGCTGCTGCCGCCGCCGCCGCCCCCTGCTGGCTGCTTGCGGGAGTGGTCGTTCTCCGACGAGTCGATGCTGCCGAAGTACTTGCTGGTGTGGCTGCCCTGGCTGCTGCCTGTCGGGGAAGTAAAAGAAACCAGACGGAGGCGGTGAGATGGATTCGCGGGCCGTGGGACATTGAACGCGTCGCGACTCGAGCTGGACTCACTGGTGCCGCTGGTGCCGGACGAGCTGCAGCCGTTGGAGCCGGAGCCGGAGCCCGAGGACCTCGTGCCCGAGGAGCCCGAGCCCGAGGCGGCCGACCCGGTGCCCGAGCGCGAGTCTTCCTGCAGCAGCAGGTCCAGCAGGTCGCTGGAGGTGGACATGGCGTCGTTGTTGGACTCGTTGGCTTCGCCCTGGCCGAGCGAAAAAAAGCTGCGTTAGAAAAGTTTCGATTTTTTAATCGAAGTGTCGCGTTTCGACTGTTTTTGCCTCTTACGTTCTCGTTCTCCTTGGACGTATCGTCGGAGCTCCCCTGATTGGCTGAGGTCTGTACCCCGGCGGCGCCCCCCTGCGAGGAGGGCGCCGCCTGCTGCGACGCCGCCAGCGCCGTGGCCACCTCCAGCCGGTTGCTAGGCGACTCCTCCAGCTGCAGCAGGTTGAGGGGCGAGGAGCAGCGCGACTGGAAGAGGGGGGACTCGGCGCCCTCGCGGTCCGCCGGCGTCTGGCTGTACGACTGCGGCGTGCTGCTGCGCGACGGCGCGCAGGTGCCCGGCACGGGCACGGCGTGCGCGGCGAGGAAGGGCGGGGCCGCCGGTGGTGGCGCCGGCGCCGCCCCGGGGTACGGGAAGTTGGGGTTGTAGAAGTGTCCCGGGGCGGCGCCCGGCTGGGAGATGGGCGCCCCCATCGGGGGGAACATGTAGTTGGGCAGCACCAGCGCCATCATGGGGGGCACCAGCGGCGCCGGGGGGAAGCGCGACGGGTCGGGCACGGCGAGCGGCGGCTGCATGGGCGGGTAGACGGGGTAGAGCGGGAGCACGCCGGGCGCGAAGGGCGCGGAGGGGAGGCTGGCCTGGGAGCCCACCGAGGGCCAGGAGGACGAGGTGGTGGGCGGGCCCAGGGGCACGCTGAGGGGCAGCGGCGCCGCGCCCAGCCGGGGGTCCCCGCGGCTCAGCGGGCTGTGCTGCTCCGACGACTCCTGGTGCTTGAGCCGCTTGCCTCCGCGGCCGCGCCGGTGCCCGCTGCTGCCCCCTGCTGCCGGGTAGTCGCGGGAGCAACGCACCCCTGAGGAGGGAGGGGGAGAGAGAGAGAGAGAGAGAGAGAGAGAGAGAGAGAGAGAGAGTCAGTCGGGTTCAAAGCGTCGCGGTGGGACGCAAACGCTCGCATGCGCGTGCACGTGACTCGAACCTCGTGACAGCGGGTTGGCGGTCGGCGTGTGGCAGCGCACGGTGGAGGACGCCGTCTGATCGAAGACGCGCAGCTTGCTGAGGTCCTTGAAGCGGTGGAGGAAGGCCTGCTCCTCCTGCTGGGTGTGGGCGGACAGCACCTCCTTGGTCAGGCCCAGCCGGCCGCCTGCTGCTGCTGCCGCCGCCATGCCCCCGCCTGAGCGGCGCCCGTCCCTCTCCGGCTGCTCGGTTTGGTGGAGGACGGGCGGGGGAGGCGGCGCGGGGGGAGGCGGCGGCGGCGGGGGTGGAGGGGCGGCTGCGGCGGTGGCGGTGGCGGCGCTGCTCGCCAGGGGAGTTGGGGCGAAGGGAGGGGGAGGAGGGGGAGGGGCCAGCGTGGGCGTCGTGGGAGCCTCCTCCATGACGATGTCTGTGGGGAGGGAAACGACGAATCAACATCTCGAAGTTATGAAGTCGAAATATTTAGTTTTGAAGCCAGAAAAGGTGGAGGCGAGAAAAAAGCTTCGGAGCGAGCGGAGGTGAGAAACAAAAAACAAGCCAAGAAAAGCAGACCACGACAGGAACCCCCCCAACGGAGCTTCTCCACGCCCACCTGACTCGGGGGGCTTCTTGTCCCCCACGTGGACGATGGTGCTGCTGAAGCTGCACTGAGACGTGACGGAGGCGACGCTCTCGGCCTTGGTGGCCATGGTGAGCGGGGGCAGGGACGGCGGCTCGCCCACGAGGTTGACAGAACCTCCTGTGGGGGAGGGGGTGGGGGGTGGGGGGGCGAGTGGAACATCCCCGTGAATACGTTGCACGGCAACAGGGTTTCGGCCCTTTTTACCGGTGGTCTGCTGCCCACTCACCTTTGGCGCTGCCGCTGGCTTCCTGCTTGTCGTCGTCGGACGTGGAGGACGCCGTGCAGGAGGAGGAGCCGCACTTGCGCTTCACCGTGTTGGGAACGTTGCAGCTCTCCAGGTACCTGTGGGGAGCAGGGCGAGGGTCAGCGTCGGAGGGCGGGGGTCAAACGGGGAGGGTCAGGAAAGAAAAGGGGGGGAGGGGCTCGTGTCGGACCGTATGATGCTGTCCAGACAGTTGATCTGCTGGTAGGAGTAGCCGGCCGGCCCGTCCTTCTGCACCAGCGGCGCCGGCACCAGAGCCTTGGGGGGCTTCGTCATGTCGGCGATCAGACCGCGGATGGGGTCGCTGTTGATCGCCCGGATGCTCGCCGTCCCTGAGGAGGAAGAGGAGGAGGAAAGACGTAGTGAGGTCATCGTTTTGGACGCTTTGCAGTGAATCGCGGTGGAGGAGGGGGGGTCGGGGGGTCGACCGTACCGGCGGGGGCGTTCTTCCTGGCCGGCGGGCGGTGCCGGGACTCGATGAAGACCTGCTGGCCGTTCGTCTTCACCATGTGGACGTCCTTGCAGATCTGCTGGAACGTCATCTGGGACGGACGACGCAGGGAGACAGGGGTGAGCACGGCCGCCGGGTTGCTCCTTAAAGGGACGGCGCACCCAAAACGAGTCCAGACTCACGGGCTTGTGGAGGGCGACGGCGGCGGCGGCGGCCGCCGCCTCGTCGGCGGCAGGGCCGTTGCTGTCGCTGGACGAGGCGGCCGAGGCGCTCAGGTGCTGCTGGTGCGAGCGGCGGGACCCCCGGGAGCCGCTGGAGCCCAGCGAGCTGTAGCCCTGCGAGCTGCCGCTGTGCACCGGCTGCACCAGGAGCCGGTGGATGCGCTCGCTCAGCTGCACGATGTCGGGCGTGGTCGCGCGGTTCTCGCAGCCCCGCGGCGTCGTGAACACGTCTTCGTTAAGGGGGCTCCTGGAGACGAAGGAGGGGGGTTTAACGTGTTACATCGGGTCTGTTTCCTAGGTGACGCTCGAGCTTGAGGGCGGGGTCTCGCGCACTCACGTCCTGACTTTGTGGCGCCCCACGATGAACGCCACCTTCCTGCTCCAGGGGTTGACGAAGGACGACCAGCTGGTGTCGATGGTCAGGTACTCGCCGCTGCGGGCGCACATCCGCAGCGGCGTGTAGTCGATGGGCTGCCCGGCGAACTGGAAGACTGAGGAGAGAGAGAGAGAGAGGGGGGGGGAGGGGGCGGAGCCAGACAGCATGAGTTCAGAGGGTAAAGTCGCAGGCCCCCCTGCACCGCCACAGCATCAGGTCGTCGGCGGACTCACTCTTCTCGTGAATGGCCACCAGCAGGGGCCGGTCCTCGGGGTGGATGTAGAGCAGGGTGGGGGTCCCCACCAGGTCCTGGGGCAGGTAGCCGAGCAGCGGCACGGCCCTGCAGGGGAGAGGAGGGGGGGCGGAGGGGGGAGGGGGGGGTTACACCGCCGCCACGAGTAACCACACTACAAGTTACCCAAACAGACACTGGAGACATGCCCCCCCCTCCCCGCCTGTCCTCTCTCGCCGGACCACTGACCTCTCGTCCACTTCCTGGAAGAGGCAGCTGGGAGTGTGGCTGGTGGTGAAGATGCGCTTGTCCGGAGGGATGCGGGGGGCTGATGGGAGACGCGACAGACCGACATTAACATTCCCGCACGGATGGAGGGAAAAAAAACCACACAACCCCCCCTCACCCCGCCCCCCCCTTTCATTTACTATTCCAACAGGTGGCCGCTCATTCAGTCGCCTGTCATCCATATTCAGAGGAATCTGTCGATCGCTTCAGCCAAGTTTTTATGTATTTTTCAGACCTTTCAAACCCGGATTTATGATTTTTCACGACATTTTAGGAGAATTTTAAGGCCTTAAATTCAAAATGACTGGATTTAACTCGCTGATCCACGTTTACTGCGAACACTGTGGTGTTGTGATGCGACGACGGCGCCGCGGTAAATACCCTCGTATCCCGAGTGGACCCTCTCGGCGATGAGCAGGCAGCACGGCTGCGGCTCGGCGGCGTCCGAGTCGCGCAGCGTGAGCTGGTAGGGCGTGAGGCGGAACGGGTAGTAGCGCATCTCGCCGCCGTGCGTCCGGTCGGCGCTGATGCGGCAGAACATGGACTTCTCCTGGGTGCAGTCGACGGGGGGAGGAGCTGAGGGAGAGAGAGAGAGAGAGAGAGGGTTACCACGGAAACCTGGCGCGGGAGCCGTCTTGACGCCACGTCCTCCTTTTCTCCTTCTCTCCCCCCTCGGGGCGTCTCACCGGAGCCGATGCAGGAGGCCCACGGCGGCAGGCGGCACGGCGCCGTGCTGCTGTAGAAGGTGCTGACGTCCTGCGGCGCCAGCAGGTCGGAGAACATCGCCCCCTGGAGGCACTCGGGCTTGCAGCGCAGCAGCGACGAGCCCTGGGGCGACACGTAGACCACCTTGCCCGACAGGAACGACACCGCCATGGAGAAGGTGTCCTGAGGGGGCGGGAGGACGAGGGACAAGTTCACCGACACGTCCTCCGTGTTTGGAAACCCGAGTCGAATTTTCAAACCACTCACGGTGTTTTTCAGCGTGTACTCCGACGTGATGTTGTCCAGCTCCTCGATGGTGAACGTGGACAGGTCCAGGCTGCAGCCGTGACACTCCTCCACGCTCCACTGGTGGTAGTACTCCTTGTTGGCTGGAAAACACACAACGGAATGAGGGTGCGTTCCGATTCTCTTCCTCATTCCTCAACCTTAATCCTTAAAATGCGCACTCCCGTGACGACCAAGTCCCAATTCGTAGGAAGGAGCCATTTCCTTCCACTACCTCCCTTAAAAGTAAGGAGTACCCAGAATGCATTGTGCTTTTACATGGCGAGCTACAAATGTCCATTTCTTTGTGAATGGAGTTCTCTGGTGTTCTCTTAGTTGAGGCCTCACCTCGGACCTGCCGGACGCACTGCAGCGCGTACTTGAGCGCGCTCAGCGTGCTGGAGTGGCCCTTGGACTTGCGCTCGGCCGGCAGCCGCAGCTTCAGCTCCTTGATGGCCTTCATCAGCTCCTTCTGCGTCTGCACGCGCGCCGACTGGTCGCTGCTGCAGCCCGAGGTGGACGGGGGGTCGTGCTCCGAGCTGGTGGACAGCAGGCTGTAGGCCAGCGAGCCGCCGGGCGGCGAGAGGCTCTGGGAGTTGGAGCTGTGGAGGGAAGAGGAGGAGGAAGAGGAGGGGGAGGGGGGGGTGAGTAACAAAACTGACTGCGGAGCCCGGAGCCTGGAGCCCATCCTGTCCCGTCCTCACCTCTTGTTGCTCTCCGTGGTTTCCAGCATCATGCCCGAGTCCTTCTCGTTGGACGAGCTGTGGCTGTGCGAGCTGCGCGCCGACTGGCGCCCGCGCGAGCCCTCCTCCCGCTCCGTCCCGCCCTCGCTCTCCCTCTCGCCCGAGTCGTTCCCGCTCGACAGCCCGTCCATGTCGTCCGAGTTCGGGCCCCGCGACGAGCCTCCTCCTCCTCCTCCTCCTCCTCCTCCTCCTGCCGCGGCGCTTTCCGGCTCCCGGGTGGCTGAATTGGCGCCGGACTCGCCGCCGCCGCCACCCTCCTGCGGCTCTATCGCCGCCGCCTCCCGCTCCCCCTCCTCGGCCCCCGCCACTCGACCTCGAGCGCTGCTGCCGGGCGTCGCTTTGGAGTTGTCATAACTCATACTAGTGTAGGATGAGTGCTGGCGCAGCTCGATTCAGCCGAGGCAACGGAAACGACAACAAAGGGAGACGAAAAAAAAAACAACACAAACCAAAAAGCAGCCGCTGGAGTTTTTAGGTGGGACTACTGCGTATCGACACGTGAATCATGGCTGCTGGTGTGTTTGGTATGAAACTAAGGAGAGAATTTCATTGTTTTGGGGTTTTTTCTCCTGCAAGACGAAGCGCGGGGAAGCCTAACAAGGCTCTGTGGGGGTTTCGCGCCCCTCTGAGTGGACTTTTTTCGTCCGAATATCAAGAAAAAAAACCCAAGTGTCACTCAAAAAGGCCGCGCTCAAAGTGATGAGTCTCTGGTTACGAAACAACCTTGGCACCAAGCGCTCCGGCAGATGGGACGAGAGCGAGAAAGGGAGAAAAACACAAAAAAAAAAGAAGAAGAAGAAAAACAGCTCTCTGCGCCAGCGAAGAAGCCTCGCAAACGAGTCCTCACCTCCTCGGAGACGCGTTGCGCTCGGTGCTGAAGGCCACCTAAAAAAAGGAGAGAGAGAGAGACAAAAAACACATTAGGAGAGAGTGATAGAGCCAGTCACGGCCTCTCCCCGTAATCTCCCAAGGCCCGCCGCCTGCACGGCCCTGATGTGTTCAGGGAGCTCGCGGCCGTTTCGAACTCGTCGGGGAGGAAAAAAAAAAAAAGGAAGAAGGGAAGAAATGGCTTCGATTTGCGCGCGGGGTTGGCGATAATCTGCTGCTATTTGCATGCGGCAAAGTGCGTCAACTCCTAAAAAACTCCACGGGGACGTTCGGGCCCCGCCGTCACGGCAACGGGCCCTTTTTTTAACCCCCCTCCTCCCCCTCCCCCTCCCGGCCCGGCGATGACGATCAAAACAAACCGGGTTTCGATAACGCTGATTGAAAAGCACCTCCGGGTTTATATATGGACCTGCACCTACGCAAGCCAGAGTCCAGGGCTATTTATTGCCATGGCGACAGCGACACCCCCCCTAATCCTTTAAGACCTGCAGACGCAAAAACCGCGGGCTACGACGTAGGACGCCCGCCCGCCCGCCCGCCCAATCCTCTCAAGACTGTCCCGCCCCGGGCCGCTGGCCCACAGCCCTCGTTTAAACACGCCCGGTCGGCAGGTGCGCGGCGCTTTGGGACGAGCTTTGGACGCGTCCTTTTTTTTGGGGACAGCTCAAGACGTCCAAGCTGACCCAGGGTCCTGACGCAAGAGGCCAAAGGGTCCTGGTGAGGAGGGGTGGGGGGGGAGAGCTGCTGATCAGGTGGACTGCCAGTGGGCAGTGAAGCCGACCGGCGCCACCGGGGGCTGCATCTGTGGGCGCTTCAAGGGGTCAGCGCGCCACCCTCCAAAGTGGTTGACCAGCAAAGGGGGTGGAGGTGGAGGTGGAGGTGGAGGTTGGTTTTGAGCCGAAGGAGTGGGGGCGGCACAGGGCAGGCCGGCATCCATGCGTGCTTCCGTGGCGACAACGAAAAAAAAGGAGCAGCAGCCAATGAGACGAGAGGTAAACAATGGGGTCCTTCCCACGCGAGCTTGCGAGACGTTCGGGTCAGCGGGCGCGCGTGGGGTGTAGTGGGGGGGGGGGTCACCGCTGGCGTGAAACGAGCATGGGCACGCGTAGAACTCCCCAGAGCAGACCACCGGACCACCGGACCGCCCACTCACAGGAAATGCCCCTTCCGCCTTAAAAGAAAGCTTCAACCTTTGTTTGTCGGGGGGGTTCGCCAATCTGCCCGGCCGTCGTCCAGGCAACCGCCTCAACACTTCTTAGGGGGAGGGGGGGCAAACGCGGCCCCCCCCCAACAGCAGATACAGCGAGAGGTTCGCTGCTGATGGGAATAACGCGTGTTCGGCACCATCGGTCCACACCCAGTCACAGCACATGATGCCTTCAGGGCCTTCATAAAGCAAACCAAAGGGAAGGAAACAAGGATGCTATGGGGTGGGGGGTGGGGGGTGGGGGTAGACATCAATTCAGGAAGTATGTCCAACAAAGAGACATGTGTCTCAGAAGAACGTCATAAAGAAAGTCTGCTTCATGTGTTCTGGGCCCTGTCCAAGTCTATCAACTGAGGTTACAAGTCCTTATCAATGGCGGCATCACGATATGAGCAGAGCTGAAGAGACCGACACAACACTGCAGCAATAAAAAGGTAAACATGAACGGCGTGTAATTAGAATGCAGCGTCAACCTCACCTGGGCTGCCAGAACGCACGAGCCCGAGTCGGCCAATCAGATAACACCGGGAACAGCCGTATTGTCACTGTGTCGCGCGACAGGCGGCCGAGCCTTGCGCGGCTCCGCGGGATGACAGGAGCGGTCCTCGGAGGCGACGTTCACCCGGAGTCCGGCTCGGCGTCGCCCGGACAGCTTCGTGCGGTGCAGACGCAGGCTCCGCAGAGAGGCGCGGCGAGGCTATGCTAGGCGACGTCCGTCCAAATTGCACCAACTTCGCTTCCACGAGCTCAGGGCACGCGACGCCGCGGCTGCGCGTTTCAGTAGCAACACAATGAACTGAAGTGGAGGCGCTTCGTTTGTCCCACCTGCTCGCGCCTGCACACACACACACGCGCGCGCGTATGGACGCTACGCTCGGACTGGCGTCGCCCTGTGGCACACATACACACAAACACACACACACGGTTACCAGCAGCAGCCGTTGCTCCAGCGTGTACACGCGGCACGTGTCCGCGGCTGTGTTTTCCGCGAGCTTCGCCGGCCTGTGATTGGTCGGCGCGGCGGACCAATGGAGGAGCCTTTTGGCGGAAGGGACCGGCCAGCCACTCAGACCGAGGGGGGAGGGAGGGGGCGGGGACGGGGACAGCAGACAGCACCGGGCTCAGCTCCGCCCGCAGCCAGCCCAGCGCCCCCCCCCCCGCCCCACTGAGCCGCGGATACTGTACCGAACATAATGTCCGTCTACGAGACAAAGAAGCACGCGTTCAGCAGGAGGCGGGTTTAAAGGAATGATAAAAAAAAAAGAAATAAAGATGGCGGCCTCTTCACACTACAGCCACATGACTTCACGCTGAAGTTAAATCAGCACAGATTCAAGAGGAGCTCACCTATGCAAATGTATAACATGCAAAGCCCTGAACAGAAAGGCCCCACCCTAAGGTGACACCCCCCCCCCCCCTACCCTCTTGCAGTGAGGTGACAGCACTTTGCCACTGTGTCCATAGACATGATGCAAGATGATAAATAGAACCTAATCATTGGGGCCCCAGTGACATCAAAGCGGACCCCCCTCCCCCCATAATACTTAAAATTATTGTTGTCAGCCCTGGTTAAGTTTGCTTTGTTTCTTAAATGACCTCTGATGACCCCGTGACACCTGCATACTGAGGAACTGGAGGGGGTGGGGTTACTACTACGACTACTACTACCGCACACACACAAAGTGTGTGTACATCTTCAAATTTAATTACTTATTTTTTAAGGGGGGGGTTGTGACAGCAGAAAGCAGTGAAAAAGTGACGCCATTGTCAGTGCCCCCCCCCTTCAAAAACTTTGGGGGGGGGGGGTGACTTTTGGGCTATTTGTCAGTAAGCGGGGGAAAAGTTGTGACCTGTTTTTGTTGGCAAGCGTTTGAAAGCAACAGGGACCTGAACCCCCCCCCCCTCTCCCCCCCTCCCCATTCTATTTGGAACCACTGGCTTGTTTTCGTGTCCTTCCTGAGTCCAGTCCAACAACATGTGATAGAGGAGGTGAGATATGGGGTGAACCCCCTCCCCCCCTTTTTTTTTTATCTCAGTCCGATTTGTTCATTCAAAAAAAAGCTCCTGTGACCTTCTTCTGTAGCCCCCCCAACCCCCACCCAATCAACTTCATGGGGTCAATGGACGAGTTTAAAGCCGCTTGAAATTGGGGAAAGGGGGAGGGGGGGGGCACCTGCCTCAGGGGGTGGGTTTTGTATTCCTGGCAGATCCCCTTTCTGGATCTGGGTGCTCCACAGACCAGGGTGCTGTGGTGGGTGCCAGGATGCCACACCTCCCACGCTTGGAGGGACACCAGAAAACCGGGCACACACACACACACACACACACACACAGGAAAAAAAATGCTGCATGAATATTCATGCGCCTCCACAGCTTCATGCCTGGTGGCATGTTGATGTGATTTGTGACACAAACAGAGCGTCATTTCACAGGCGCGAGGGGGAATGAAACCAAATGACTTTTAGGATTTAAAACAACAACAACAACAAAAATCCCTTCAACCAGTGACACCATTTGCATTTGGAGCGTCAACATCGTGACTGTTTATGAGCGCGCATCAGGCGCTTGCGTTCTGTCCCAATAACCAATAAAGAACAGGATCGATCCACAACGTCGGACGTGGATCCTACGCATGAGGAGCCCCGTCACATGACCACGATCCACGTCCAACATTCAGAAATGATAATAATAATAACAGTCATAAACAAACAAACAAAATGACGCTCTTGCCAAACAGATGTCGGCAGACGCAAAACAATTGTTTTGTTTGGAGGTGTGGAGTGTGACGGCAGTCTGGTACTAGAACCGCGACGCAGCAAAGCCAAATCCCCCCCAGCAAACTCACCTTTTCAGAAACAAACTGGGGGTGTGGGCGGCCTCCTGGAAGGTCCCGAAAAAGAGTCTGCGGGTGAGATGCTCCAAAGTGTCCAGAGGAGTAAATCCCGGCGGCTGCTCCGGTGTCTCTGGGTCGCGATCACCGTCGGTTGTGCAGACATTTGTTGTTTTTTTTGTTGTGTTTTGTTTCCTCCCCCTGTACTTCACTCCTCAACGGTGGCGTACACGCAGGAACACACGTGCAGAGGACATGGACTGGCGTGTTCTCCACTCCCATTGGCCGGCGCGCTGCCCCCAAAGCACCGCCCTGCACGGGCTCCGATTGGTTGAGAGGGGGCGTGGCCCGCCGCACGGGGCCCGGCAGTCACGTTGAGAGGTGAGTGGTGCCGAGTTCATTTCCAAACACGCAGGGACACTGGGGAGGGGAGGGGGGGAGGAGGGCGTCGCCCGCGAGCGCAAGCGGAACGGAGCGTCGCCTCACGGCGCCGTAACGCTTCGGAAAGCGCCGCACGGACGTCGCCGCGCTGCACGCCGCACAGAGGCGCGAAACGCGGCGCCGAATTCCTGGCGCGCCGCCGCGCCTGAATTTACGGCTGCAGCGGGAGCTGTGCATGCTCGCTCCAACGTGACCGGGAACACGGTGACGTCCTGTGTGGCGCGCGTCCGAAGGCACGCGGCACAAAAAGGGGCGGCCGCTAGGAGGGGGGGGGGGGGGGGGGGGGGGCCCACAACAC
>JAUESF010000057.1:2457848-2470787 GCA_032274765.1 Malacoctenus tetranemus
TTACTCTTTAGAGAAATTTGAGCAAATGTGACTTTTGGTGTCAAATGAGATTCTTCTTTTCACACAGCAAATCAGCCAGGAAGCTTTGTTGAAGCAGAAACGACAGCAGTTGGAGACGTGTTGATCACGTGTGGTTTATTTTGGGCCTCGCTGTGGTTCAGTGGTATGAGCGTCATGAGGATCCCTGGTTCGAGTCCAGGCTTGGCAGCGCAACCTGTGAGGCCTGCGTGTTTCCTCGCGATGCGTCAGCTGCGATTGTGAGCGAGATGCATCAAAACATGGAAAGGCTTCACATGATGGTCGGCAGCTTTTTTCAATCGCTCCTCGGTCGAAGTTGTTTGCGCAACCTGCAGAACGTCCGACTTCTGTAACGACTTCAGACAGAACGGTTCGTTTCGACACTTTATGGGACGGAAAAACTCCGGGTCTGACGCATGAAAGGTGCGTTTATTCAAGGGATTCGGGGGGATTGGCGTTTGGAGTCGGTGATTATTCATCAAAGGAGCTTTGGGGAGACTCTGAGCGCCTGAACTAAACTCTCTTTTATTCCTCCCCCCCCTCCCTGCAGTCCTGAACGGGCCCCCCATGTCTGTAAAGAAGGAGCGCGAAGTGGAGATGCTGCTCAACCGACGGGAGCAGCGCAGCGGAGAGGTCATCTGCATCGACGACTAGACCCCACACACACACACACACACACACACACACACACACGCACACACACACACACTCTAACCCATTTGCCGTATAAGATTTCTTTTGTTCTGTATCGGCGCCGCTGACACACACACGTCCAGTATTCCGACTCCTTTGACTGACCGAGGGTGAAAGTATCGACCCGTCGGTGATTGTGTCCTCTTACGCACACGTGTCATGTACAATGTTTTTTTTCGCTCTGCTGACAGGTACTGACCCCCCTCCCCCTCCCCTTCCCCTTCCCCCCGCCTCCCCCCTCCACCCCCTCTCAAACCACACACAAACACGCGCACACGTGCACTTACTGTCCACGCACGCACACGCCGGCAGTACACGCGACTCTGTCTCATAACTCTCTCGTGACCTTTTTTCTCTCGTCTGCCTCAAACCATTATACTCCTCATGAGCGGCCTCCTCACGCGGGCCTCCTCCCCCCCTCCAGGGATGCTTCTAACCTCTCACACACACACTCAAACACACACATATACACAAAAACGCTAAACTCACCTCAACCCTCCGAACCCTTTTAGACTCTCAGTCGTCCGTGTGAACCTCCCTCTGCCCCTTTAACTCTCCACAGGAAGCTGCATGTGAAGTTAAACTCATCGCCGCCATCGCGCTCCATCCTCCCCCCCTCCTCCCTCCCTCCTCTCCTCCCCCCTGAACGCATGCTCTAATCACAATAACGCTGTGTCGTGGAAAAGGAAAACAAAAACACGTAAAAAAAAAAGACACAAAGCAGGTGGCGTGGAGCCGTGCCTCCAGTGCTTTTAATACTGTTTCTAAGTCTCAGAGAGGCGCGAGCAGCTCCAAGCACGGCTCCAGCTTCTCCTCTTCCTTCTTTGGCTTTGAACGTTTTTTAATCTTTTACTTTAACAAAGGAAAGGAACACGGTACAGAGATGAAAGCACCGGCCGGTCGATCTGATCCAGGACAGTCCCACCGTCTCCCGCAGTCCTTCGTGTACAGAGCTTGGAGGTGTTTTTTTGGGGAGGGGTTCGTTCCAGAAAAGGCGTCGTGCTATTTTTCAGAAACCTCCTTTGAATGTTTATAACCTTTCATAAAGCAAGTCAGTGTTATTAAGACCCCCCTCTCCCCCATCCCCACTTACACCTGATCTACCACGCCCCTCCTCCTCCTCCTCCTCCTCCTCCTCCTCCTCCTCCTCCCCTTTACTCCTCCAACTTTCTCTTTCTTTCCATGAAAATCCTGTGATATACTTTGCATATTTAAACAGCTCATTCGTGTTCTCTTGTGTTTCCACTCGCGCCATTCTGAGTATTGTCGATGTCGTTCTCGCCGCCGCTACCCGAGAGCTTCTACCAAAAGAGACTTTGTTTTTTCTTCTTCTTCTTTTTCTTTTTCGTACGCCGACACAACTACACGGCCGCCGCCAACGAAGAAGTTTTGAGCGAACTTCAGAAGTAGATGTATCACGAGAAAAAAGACTTTTTTTTTTCCTCTCGCTTTACAGTTTAGATTTGGGGCTTGCAGGTGACATAACATATATAGAAACTAGGCCATATGTTACCCGAAATGCTTCTAGGAGCCACCAAAAAAAGAGATGACGCATACTATCTAACGCCAGTGAGAATACACTCCTAGTATCTGGAAAATCCGAGGCTGGAAACTCATTTTATACACCGCATCGTTTAAAAAAACCCTAAAAAAAAAAAACGCCTTAATGAACCACGCTGAACAAATGTAAAGTCGCTAAAGATGAATTAAGAACCTGATGTCAACCTGTAAATGTTGTTTTAAGTTTAGATAAAACCAGAGAAGAACACTAATTAGCTAGCTGTCCCTTTCTTCCCGTCAACGCGCCCGATGACTTTCCCAGGAAGTAGTCCGAGTACGAGGTTTCAAAACAAGAGTTTTGCGACCCCCCCCCCCCTACACCCCTCCAAGCTAAAATGTTGGAGTAAAAGAAAACAACCAAGCACTTAGTTTTCGTTTTGTTTCCACTTTTTACTTTGTGTTGATTTCTGGGTATCTCGTGTCACTGTGTATGTCGTGGTGCCGATCAAATGACGAGTGAAAACATGTCGATGATGACGCAGCTCCTTTTTATTTTCTCTCCTCCCTCCCCCCTTCCTCCTTATTTTTTTTGTTTGTAATAAAACTGAATGAAACGATAAAAATCAGCCGGCTGGTTCTCCTTCTGTGCCTGCTTCCTGCTTCCTCTTCTGTCACAACAGCCAATCAAACGATCGGATATTTGAGCTCAAATCAGATTGTACAAGAAAAAAATCACATCGACCAAAAACAGATTTGTTGCTTTTGAACTTTGATTCTTGGGTTATTTCTTTCCAATGTATCCTTAAACGATCTCCTCTCGCTTTTATTTTGAAGGCTCCCTCTCTGGCTCTGGTGCTTGGGGGCCGGCGTCCTCAGAGCGTCGGACGCGTCCCCTGCTCCGACACACCTGGACTGAATCAGCGTCGTCCTGCTCTGCAGCTGCCTGCTAACGAGCCCTGAGCCGGATCAGGTGTGTCGGAGACGCCCGAGACTCTGAGGAGGCTGAGAGGCCAATCACAGGCCAGAGCGGGGGTCCACCAGCAAGCTGAGGGGCAGTTTGGGGGCCTGCAAAGATCTGTAGTGGGGTAAAAGCTAAGAATGTACAGAAAAAGTGTTTAAAGGGGCCAACAACAGGAATGTAAACAAAATGTAAACATCTAACAAAACACACAACTCCTTTATTTTTTAAATTTCTGTTTGTTTATGTTTAAATAGTCTAAGTATTTGTTCAGTTTGTTGTTGTTTTTTAATTATATGGACTTATTCATTCTGTTGAAGTGACATAATTTACAGATGTGTCCAATAAATTAACAAAATAAGAGCTTTTGGAGAGAAAACAACCCCCCCCCTTCATTGCTGAATCATGCATTATTCAGAGTAAAAGCAGGGTTATTACTCGAGCCTGTGAGGGACATTTTGCAGCTTGGAGGGCTCAACCCGTTCTGGAGCCTCTGACTCAGCGTTCCTCGGAGACTCGGCGCTGCTGAGTCAGTCGGCCTCGGCGGCGGCGGCGGCGGCGGCGAGCTCCGTGCCGAGGCTGCGAGCTGCTGATGTGGGAGGTTTGTGCGAGCATCGATCCGCCGTCTCCTCTTCATCACACTTTCCACGGCGACCCGGAGGAGCAGATGGTTTGTGATTCACCATGACTAAAGGTTGAAGAGTCACCCCGCTCTGTTATTCACAACAGACTGATGCCGCGCGGGTCCACTATTTGCTGCCGTCGCACCTTCACGGCCCCAAACAGATCCTCAGCTGACTCAGGACAAACTCACTCGTGCTCCACTCTCCTCTCATTCTCACATTTTGCTTAAAAACGACATTTTTAGACGCTTTTATTGTCTTTTATCAACACAGGACACTGAAGTTGATCGTCTTCCACAAGCTGCTGAAAAGAAATGACGTCAAACCTCCTTTCACCTCCTGTTTTCTACTGAACGTCAGTCCCACTTTCACCTCGGCTCGCCGCCTGTTTTCTTGCAGCTTTTGTCGTCGTTAAAACGCCGGGGGAGTTGTTGATGTTTGTGAGTGTTGTGTTGTGACAAAAAGCCTCAAAACAGGAGAGCCGCGTTGCCATTAAGATCAAAACAGTCAGCTCGAAGAAGCCCACACACACAAACACACGCGCACACACACGAGGCAGCACCAGCACACTAATAACGCGGCGTCTGTTTGTGATTGAGAGCCACTAATGAGCTCTTTAAGTCCGTCGGCTCTTGTAAATGTTTAGAAAACAGTGAGAGTGAACGGCAGCGTCGGAGGTGCGCTCTGTAAAACAAAAGGACTCTCACTTCATTGACCTCCGACCCCCCATCCCACGCGGGCAGTTGCTGGTTCAGTGCCTGGCTCAAGGGGTCCCACATGTGAGGGAAACGTTGAGTTTCAGCCTCGCAAACGCGTTCAGAGTCCTCCATCGCTTCAGAGTCTCAACGATGATTCAGTGCTGCTTCAAATAAACCTCACTGATCTGTTTGAACAGACATAGAAAAAGTGGCTTTCCAAAAACAAGACGGAATATTTATTCAACAACAATTATGAAAGAACATTCGGGCAACGCATACATCATCGTTCTACTTCACAAGAGTTCACAACATTCTCGGAGGTGCTAACAAACTTTGACAATTTACAAAAATAAAACGAGGAATCGGTGCAAAGGAAGTGTGTGTCAGACTGTGTGTGTGTGTGGCGACGAGAGGGTGGTGGGGAGGAGGGGTGGGGAGGGGGGGGGGCTGCATGTTTTTCCTCAAAGACTTTAAGCTGTGTGGTTCAGGTTCAGATTCAGGAAGTGAAAATTTAGATGGTTGCTGCTGCTGCTGCTCTGTGTGTGTGTGTGTGTGTGTGTGTGTGTGTGTGTGTGTGTACAGAGAGGACATTCAGGGGTTTGTGTGTGTGTGTGTGGTCTGATTGGTGCTGACAGGGAAATATGAGGTGCAAAGGGAGGGGGGGGTGAAGAGGGGGCGACAGACACCCGACGGGAAACGATGAGGAAATCAAACAGGATCCAAACGTCTGCGCTTCACTTTTTCTTTTTTTTTCTCTCTCTCTCTCCCTTTTTTCTCTCCGTCCATCTGAAAACATGAAGGTTTGGCTCCAATTAAAAAACACTCGCATCTCCGCAGTAAAGTGCTGAGGAGAAACCAGTGCGGTCCGTCCACAAAAACTACTTATAAACAAGAGTGGGAGTGCACAAAGCCGCGGCTCGAAATACACGCTGTTTGTATTGTTGCAGGGAATCTTACGGAAAGGCAGCAGCGAATGAGAGAATGGAAGGAATTTCATTCCCCAAAAAAAGATGGATATAAAAAAAGACGGAGTGGAGAAGAGACTGAGAACCGGCCCGAGATCTCCGGAGGAGCTGCAGATTTACGACTTCACAGACCGGACTCCGAAACGAAGGTTCCACCGAGTTCGGTTTCCCACCGCGGCCTCGGTCCAAATGAGCAGAACTCGGGGGTTATTTTGGCCTGGAAGGCTTCCGTCCCGACAGGACGTTGGAGCGGCTCCACGGCAGCTTTACAGTGAGGACAAACTCCTCATGTCTGGCTTCCACCGATTGGATCAGACGATCCTGCTGGAAGTCGACGCGACCGGTGAAAACCTCACTTCACTTGCAGGTCACACGCTGTTCCCCAGCAGCAACGGCTGGTGTCAAATTACAAGCAATCAAAGGCTGCAGGTGGAACCGATCAGTGATGGAACGGAGACTTCCTGGAGCTTTCAGAGGGGAGCGAAGACGCGGGGAGTTTTGAGGAGCTGCAGCAGATCCAGGACCAGATCAAAGGCAGCGTGGTAACGGCTCTGATCTCAGTTCAGATCGAAATCAAAGCGATTATCAGCCCGGTCGCTCCTCCTCCTCCTCCTCCTCCTCCGAGCTGCGAGTCCATCCCGACAGCAGTTCAGTTTCGACTGGATTCCCTCACAAAACTTGAACAGATCGGAGCCTTTTTTCAGCTTCTGCGTCTGTTTAACTGTAAAACGAGCAGATCTCCAACAGAGCGCGAGAAGATGACGGCTGAAAGACGAACATTAAAAGCTGCTTTTCTTGCACCTACGTTTTTCCAAAACTTTACAGTCATTTCATAAAACAGGACAACAAATTCACATCCATGTTTGAACTATCTAATGTCAGCTCCAGGCTTGATGCGCACGTATAATAGATATATCTATATTTATATATATATATGTGACATATGTTGCATTGCAAAAAATCGTTAAAAAAACAATATAAACAGTTGCTTGAATCATGAGATTGTATAAAATATCGACGTGAACCCGAGGAGGCGTTTGAAGAGTCGGGCGCTCGCGCAGCCGTGCGGTCCTCACAAGTGAGTGAAAGCACAATTTTATTGCGTGATACCGCGGCGACGGCCGTCCTCCCAGGAGTCCTCAGTCCTTTGCTCTCTGCTGTGTTCAGGCTCTTCATCGACAGAGCGAAAGCGTCCGTCACATCTGTTCCCCGGGCTGGTCCGGGCGCCGCCGCTCGCCCGCGGGTCCTGGCTTTAATCCAAAATGGTCGCGCCGAGTCCAGAGGGAGAGAAACTCCGCAACGGCTTCCACAAATGTCAGGTTTGTCTTTCAAATGAGCGTCTACGGGAAGGAGCTGCAGCAGTATGCGACGCCTCGACCGCTTATGATGTTTTCACCACGCAGAGAAAAGAAAGAAAGAGAGAGAGAGAGAGAGTAAAAGATGCATCTGGACAAAAACAAGTGAACTCTGTTGCTCTCAGGAGGAGTTTGTGAACTCGCTTGGGAACAGGAAGCTTCCAGCCGAGCCTCAGTTGACTCTGAAGATGCTGAAGACGTGCGGCGAGGCGGAGGTGCTGCCCACGGCGTGGAGCCGGAAGGAGGAGCCCGTGATGGCCTGCAGCTCGGCGCCCCGGTCCAGCCGCAGCAGGCCCGACACCTGGCAGGGCTTCAGGAAGTGGAAGGGGTGCGGCCCGGCCGACGGGGTCGTCCCGTAGCCCTCCATGCACTGCAGCTTCTGGGGCCTCTGGCCGCCGGTCACCACGTCCAGCTTCACGTACTGCGACTGCTGCTCGTTGAACAGCACCTGAAAGAGGGGGAGGAAGAGGGGAGGGAAGGGAGGAGGAGGGGGGAGTTAGAGAGAAAACTAAGCAGAGCACCTCAGTGTTTCCAAGTGTCCTGATCCCGTGACTTTTGTTTTCTTTTTTCCTCGCTTCAGTTCGATTTTCTCCAGACTTCTGTCAGCGTGACAGGACGAAGGTCTGGCTACGTGAGATTACTCGAAACCCGATATCCAGCCCCTCCAAAAATCACCCCCCCCCCCATCCGTGCGGTGGGACTGCCTCGACGAAACGGGGACAAAGGGACAAAAGTCGGGGGGGGCGGCGATATCGCTGAGGTGTCACGAGAACAGTTCAGGGTCTGTTTTTAATCGTTTTCGAGCCCGAAGACTCGAATTCATGTGATGAAAGTCGGTGTTTTTCAGCTGGAACTTGTTTTATTATCTTCCTGTTTGGAGTTTTTGGTGTCAATCAGCGGCCATTGGAGGCACCTGGGCCCATCGCGCTCAGCTGGCTCAGTCGTCAGAGCGCCTACAAGAAGACGTCCTCGCGCAGCGGCCACGCGGGACTCAACACCTTCAGTTGGCTCTCTGTGGTCGTGGGGGAGGTTTCAGCTTGTTTTGCCAGTGAGATGCAGAGAAAAGGACGCAGCAGCGTCTGCAGCTCCAAGTAGAACGGGGCAACAAACCAAACGCTCACCTGGCAGAAGAGGAAGTAGACGCCAGCTTTCTCCACGACGAAGGTGCCGTGCTCCTTGTTGTAGCGCACGGCTTTGGTCATGTTCAGTGTCCTCTCCTCCCAGCCCTTTATCACGCCACCTTCTCCCACTGTGGCACACACACAGGAAGGCAACACGCCGGCTTATTCATCAGACCGGAGATCCCAAGATTACCCTCCATCCCTCACTTTTTTACGACTCTTACCTTGCTGAGAGGAGACTTTGGTTACTGGTGGAAAGTGGAAGGAGACATTGAAAGAAAAAAAAAGGGGGGAAAGTCAATTAAGATTTTATGGGTGCAATCTTATAGGGGTATATGATTGAAAACACTTCAGCAGATGCTACGCGAGACGGCTACAGGGGATCTGCCAAGCCACTTACTCTCGAAATGAGACGCCGCTTTCTTGCCGTTTCCATTCCTCCCTCGTAGCGTGCCCCCTTTCAGGGAAGGAAGGGGGGAGTGTGAGTCCGAATGCAAAGAAAAATAACCCCTGCGGTTTCTTCTTCGTCTCTTTTTTTTTCTGGTTTGATAAAACAATCACTTCCATCTGTATCTGTCTAATAACAGAGTGTGTTAATTTTGCTGCCGTTTCTGACCCGACCTGGCTGCTTTTAACGCGGTTAGCAGATGGGCAAAGGATTTCCTTTCACGTGCTTCAATATATTTCCTCAAACTGTTATTTTCAGTCAGAAGCGTGCGCCGTTTTTCTCTTTTTTTTTCTCCCTCTCCTCCCTTGTGGGGGCTAATCTCAGTGCCAGCTGGTCGCAGTCATCTAGAAAATACCGAATGCAGGAGGAGAGCGGACGGAGGGTCAGGGGGGTGGACGGAGCAAGACGGACATGGGAGAAGAGTGCATTCGGAGACAAAAAGCCGGGGGGGACTGGAGAGAAATGAGGTGCTGGAGGGACGTGGACAAAGAGCTCTTTAGCTGAGAGGAGCCAGATAAATACAATAAATAGGAGACAACGGCGCAGCTGAGGGCCGGCTGCTCCTGCGCCTCGCTGGAGGTTTATTTTAGTCCTGCGGGGAGTGCTTCCAAACACTCACACAAACCTGCACACGCACTGTGAAACGCATACTTTATGTTTCAAGCCCGAGCAGCCAAACACGGTGGTGGTGGTGGGGTGGGGTGGGGGTGGGGGGGTATTAAGACCCTCGCAGGTGGGTGACCCTGCGGGCTCAGGATTTGCGACGGGCGAGCGTCGAAGCCCTCCGGCCGGCCTGCCGTTTCCTGACTCAGGCTGTCAGTCATCAGGCGAGAACATTACGGTAGTGTGTCGCTGAAACGCTGCACCACCGCAGACTGGGGAGTGGGGGGAGGGGGGGCGAAAAGAAACTCAGTTCTGAGCTGAAACATTTGTCCAAACGCAGCTTAATGTCTCCAGAAGTGGAGAGAAAAAGCCTCGGTATCGGGACGAATGTGCCGGCAGGACGTTTTTGTCAAATCAGGACGTTCATCCCTCATCTGAAATGAGGCACGAAGGCGTCCTAGAGTTCACCCTCGGACAAAATGTGCACAATCAAGCGGTCCCATGATGGTGACGCAAGCGGCAGCTATAAATACCGCAATGATAGGTCATCAAATATCGCTGCTTTCACAACAAATCATAGCCGTGTCAGTCGTGTGCTCAGGGCGGAGACAAAATCAATTTCATTGCCCAGAAGCGTGCAACAAGGCCTCCGTCCCGCGCCAGCTGGTTTTCTGGGCTGCGGGGCCGCTCCTGGTCAGACCTGTAATTTCGGAGAGCAGCCATCCAGCTGCCTACTTTTTCCTGTGTCAACTTTTAGCAGCGGGCAGTGGCTGCGGCCCGCTCAGACCCGACCAAAGTGGCATGTGGGCCAAGACGCTGCCAGCGTCTGCGTTAACTGTTCTTCTCCCCCCTCTCCCGAAGAAGCACACACACACCAGCTGGTGTGCGTATTGTGTCCGTGGCGATGTGGGCATCAGGGAGGGGGGCGGGGAGGGAGGGGGGGGGGGAGACGGGACGTCGACGTGTTGCGAAACTTTACCGTCTCTTTTCACCCGCTGTCCCACCAGCAGCTCTCGCTTCTCCAGGATGAGCTGGACGATGGCTTTCCTCTGCGTGTTGACCTGTTGACAGGAGAGAGGGAGGCCAGAAGATCAGCAGGCGTCCGGCTCGATGCACCTTTCCTGTTGCTTGGTGTGTCTGGATGTTATTAACTCAGAAAGTTCTCGATGGATTTGGATGAAATTTGCAGGATGGATGAAGAACCTGATTTAGATCTTATTGGGTAGCTAAAGGGTTAACCCTGATTTGTCGTACTGGCCAATCAGAAGGCTCGTTGTTGCCGTGTGCTGTTGAGCCAGTGCTCTGAAGTCAAAGCGGAGGTTAAAGCAGAACGACACGAGGTGTCAGGAGTAACTGAGACCCCGACGAGAGCCTGCAGCACAGTAATGCCGGCAGGTCGTGGTGCACTGCTAATGAGTGGTGAGGCGGAGGTATGCGCTCTACCCAGTGCCCTGCGCGTTCTCACATGCAACCACAGACGGCCTCTTGAAAGCAGCCACATAAGCAGGCTCGTCTTTTCCAGGGCCCCCCCTTTGCCCCCGCTGCCAGGCCAGCTTTAGATCCACCACTTCCTCAGAGACCGGTTGCGACACCTAATGCATGTTTTCAGCGCTTGACATTCCTCACATGTCTTTGCCCCCCCCTCCACCCCCACCTCCACCCCCCCTTCTTTTTTTTTCCGAGGAAGAAATGATTTTTTTTGTCAAGCCAGCAAAAGTTTTTCAATCCTTGGCAGAGAAGGGGGGCCCCGGCTAAATGACCCCCAGGAGAGTTTGTATCAAGAATTTGCTGGGGGAAGGAGGAGGGGGGAGAGGGGGGAGAGAGGGGGAGGGGGGAAGAGAAAGTGTGTTTAAATTTACTGCTACTGTGGAAAAGGAGGCAGAGAGTTGCATGCACTCAGCTCTCCAGACGTTCACTGACTGGCTCTCATCAGGAGTTGGCCAACGGTCAAATGGACAGAAAGGGCCCCCCTTGGGAAAGTCTCCAGCATCAACACTCCACGTGTCCAACTTTGTGTGTGTGTGTGTGTGTGTGTGTGTGTGTGTGTGTGTGTGTGTGTGTGTGTGTGTGTGTGTGTGTGTGTGTGCAGGTTTGTCAACATGATCCACAGCCAACCTGTCCTCCTGATCTGAAATCCAGTGCAACCTGGTTTTGTAAATACTCTGAACTTGAAACCAGAAGAATTTCCATCAGCTTCTTTTTTTTTCTCTCTCATACTAAATAATTTTGCCTCGTGATGCAACCTCGTGCTAAAGTTGCTGCAAGTGCAATGCGTTTAAAGGGGACGTTTGAAAAAGGAGAAAAAAAAGTGCACTTTGCAGGATTAGGGACGATTTCCCCGCAAAGTTCAAGTCAGATTTAAAGCTCCACTTTCATCCTGGCGTGTGCGGGAAAAGTGGCTCTGCGGGCTGCAAATGATTTACACTTGCCACACTTTATCTTCCTGCCCGCTTCACGCCTCCAGCCTGAGCGCGCAGTCAGTGGGGTAGAAAGTGCTTATGAGCCAAATAGTTGAGACTTTCCAGTAAATTGAGATAAAACTGGAGCACAACTGGCACCAGAGTAATTAAACATGGCGGGGGGAAAGCAAAGGAGGAGAGGGGGGGTGCAGACACAAAATAAGCTCTGCACAACTTAACTGCATTTATTGGAGAGTCCAAAGAAAATAGTGCCAAGCAGTGAAACGCTGCCACAGTGCAGAGTACGTGCAAGGGGCGAAGAGGGGGTGAGGAGGAGGAGGAGGAGGTGGTGGCGGGGGGGTGAAGTGTGGAAGTGCGTTTGTCTATGAGACCCCCCGCCAAGATTCCCGTAACCACAAAAGAAGTTGCATAACAGAGCACTTTAGACGTTGCATTAGTGTGATCAGTACAGATATGCGTGGTATTCCGTGTTGCTTGGGTGAGTTTCCAAAAGTGTGATCCAAACCTGCTCGAGTCGGTCCTGCAGGATCTTAAAGGACTGAGACAGGTCCCGCGTCTGACGCCAAGTCCACGCCGTAAACAAGGCGCTGCATGCGGCCAGGGACAGAGCCACCAGCGCCAGAGAAACCCAGACGACCCGCAGCTTGCGCACTCGCCTCCTCTGCAGAATCCGATGCATATTGTGCGCAGACGTGCGCTGCTACTCACCGCCGCAGACCCTCCGAAATCCGCACTTCAACTCCATTCCAGCAGAGCGTGGAGTCCCTTCACATGCATTTCAAGTCCGGGAGAGTGGACCGCGAGTGGACAGCGCGTAACTTCCACCCACCGCTCCGAGGAAGGGCAGATCTGCTCTTTTAATTTTATCTGACAGATGAGTTTTAAAGCAACAAAACATCCGCTCCGCGCTCCGCGCTGCTCCCGGCCACCATCCTCCTTGTGCGCACGCCGTTCCCAAACAAAAGTCTCCAACTGGCGCACATCAACTGTTGCATCCTTCTCCCCGCGATTCGTTGACTCAGCGCTCTTGTCTTCCCTTTAAACCAGCGCGCTGGGGGGTCAGTCTATTAGACAGGGGCAGACGGACCGCGCGCGCACGAGCGCGCAAAGCACGCACACACGCACGGCCGAAAGAGGTGAACTCTGCGTGCGCCCCCGGAGCGCGCTGGTGTTGCGATCGCAGCTGGCATCCGCCGTGAAAAGCCAGCGAGGTGAGGAGAGCGAGAGAGAGAGCGCTTCCGCCGCTTGTCAAATCACTTTCATCAACTTGCACTGGCGTGGAAATAAGTGCCATTCATATGTGCGGCGGTACCGCATGCAGCCACAAGGTGTCAGTGTCGGTAAAGCTATTTCTCGACTGCACCATCCACAGGTGGAGTGCAAGATACTCTGTTTTTAAATAGACAGAATTAAAACAACCTGAAGCGTTTTGTTGATGTTTTTGATTGAAGTTTGTAAAGTACCGACAGTTTAGTCAAGATTAAAATGCTCCCTAATCTTATCAATTGTTCACTGGTTTCTTTAAATAGGGTTCGAG
>JAUESF010000057.1:2487172-2498287 GCA_032274765.1 Malacoctenus tetranemus
TTTCAAAATAAAAGCATCCGTGCGTCTGCTCACCCACGGCCAGAGCAGGTGGCCGGTCCTGAACCACGCCGCCCGCTGCTTGATGTTCCGCACCATGGTGTCGGCGTAGGCGCTCACGGTGTCTTTGGTGACGGGGAGGCTCATGTTGGGGTAGACGCCGTCTTTCGGGGGGTCCGGGAACAGGGCGACACCGTTCCAGTAGAAACCAGAGCTGAGACCCCGAGAGGGAAAAAGACCTTCATTAGGTTTGGACAAATGCTGCTTTTTGTACTATATTAGGAAAAAATGGTGAATGCATCAGGAACCTGTTGGAGAAGGGCAGGTGGGACGGAGTGCAGTAGCTGAACTGGTCCATGGTGTGGGTGAACATCTCTTGCTTTGCATTCAAAGACGGAGACGCTCGCCACACAAACTGTAGTTTCTGTCGCACCAATGATTGAGTGATGATTTAATCGCGTTTCCAAGCAAAAGTGCAGAAAAAGGAGCTTGAAAACGTGTTTTCTGTACATTTCTGACATGTTTTTGACATGAAATTCATAGGCCGTGCCGTGTGAGTCACCTTCTGCTTCTGCATGACGTCTTTGAGGTCGTAGTCGATGCGAGAGATGACGTGTGCGTTGAATCCAGCCAGGGCGAACAGGACCGGCGTGGTGGCCGACGCTCCGAAGGGATCCACGTGCCAGGAGAACTGCGGGCGCACGCCGAAGGTCTCGTACAGGAAGCCGTGGCCCTCTGGAGGAGGAGGAGGAGGAGGGGGAGGAGGGAGGGGGGGTTAGAGTGAATCTGTATGGGGGGGAGCAGGGAGGCAGGAGGCGTGCTGCGTCACCCGTCATCTGAAGTATCTCGTCGTCCAAGTCGGTCACGGCCTCGTCGTGCATCACCTGGCCCCCGATGATGAACTCCAGCCGGCCCGTCCTCACCAGCTCTCGCACCTGGGAGAGGACCAAAGTAATCAGTAACTCTATCGAACCGTCAGGACGGCCGTCGTGTCCCCCCCCCCCTCCTCCCTTGGTCCTTCTCGCTGCGCGAGGCCACCGTGTCCCACCACAGTCGGAAGAACTCCTGCTCCACCACGATGAAGCGCCGCGCCTTGTTCTTCCACAGCTCCGCCGTCACGCTGCTGTACACGTTGGCTGCATAGGCGTGCATGCTCTCCTTTATTGTGAAGGGAACAAATCATCTTTAAATTAATAGGATCAAAAATGTTCATTTCAGACAACTTTTAGTTCTATAAAATTGCAATAATCACTTTTTTTAATTAATTTGGGAGTGTTTTAAAGAATTAAAGTAGATTACTGTCCTTTAGAGTATTAATTAGAATTAAATTAAGTAGTTAAGACTCAAAAAGTTGCATTTGCAGCCCAAAATAAGAGCGGAAGCTGCATTCAGGTGCACAAAAAGCTGCTTTAAAAGGGTCTAAAAACCCTAAAATCCTCCAAATATTAAACTTA
This sequence comes from Malacoctenus tetranemus, assembly GCA_032274765.1. Lineage (NCBI taxonomy): Eukaryota > Metazoa > Chordata > Actinopteri > Blenniiformes > Labrisomidae > Malacoctenus > Malacoctenus tetranemus. The sequence goes on from JAUESF010000057.1 coordinate 2,488,624, forward strand.
ATCATTTGCGTTCACTCTTTAAAAAGTGTCGCGCGCACAGTGCCCACCGGCCCCCACCTGGATGGTGTAAACCCAGCCGACATCCATGTGACTGTGCGGGATCACGAATGTCTGTATGGGCGGCTGCGCGGCTCCCTGCGCGCACGCACACGCGACGAGCGCGACCACCGCCAGCCACCTCATCCTCAGGGTCGATGAGGGGCCGAAAACGCCGGACGGCATCTCGCTCCCACTTCCGTGTTGTTATTGTGGTGGTGCAGCACGCGACCGGTGACGCTGCCAGTACGGAAGCCTCGGAAGGACTAAAGTTATAGCCTTTTTTATAACGTGACCTTTACGCCGGAAGCAGTCGCGCCGCTGGAGGTGAGAGCGTAAATTCAGATGAGACGGACCAAGGGAAGATGTCCAAAAACACCAAGATCGCGCTGATTTTCGGGGGCTTCATGACGGCCGTGGCGGGCGCCTTTTACCCCATCTTCTTCTACCCGCTCACGCACAGAGACGAGTACCGTAAGTCACGTGCGGCGCGCCTGCAGCCCGTGGACGAGGAGTCCTTCAAAAGAGCCTGTTTACTAACTTTAGTATCGACTCCAGCGCCTGTCTGCCCAAAAGCTGTTTCATGTCAGGTTACATCCGGTTTAGTATCAAAACAGACTCGTCTTGTTTTGTCTTTCCAGTGTCACTTTTCATCGTTTACAAATATAAAGCCTTTATGCCTCTTTTATTACCTTTTCTTAGTAATAAGCAGGAAATGCAGTGTGAACATGCAGTCAGCTGTGTTTGTGATGCTGCGTGTCCCTGTGTGTCCTCCTGACAGTTTATTGACTATGTGATGAGGCATTTTGACAAGAAAACAAACATATTTGTTCCAGTCTTGTGTTTTCTCAGCGCGCCAGTTTCCAGTAAAAACAACAGAAGGTCAGAACCACTGATATGTACATAAAGCTGCAGAGACAAAGACAGAGCGACGCCAGGAAAACCCATAAAGTGAACAGTGGTGGAGCCTTTTTATTTGCGCTCATCCACTCGCTGAACAGCCCCCTCCTCCTCCCCCCTCCTCCCCTCTCTTCGGTCCCGGGCCAGTTCTGGCCGTGGGGGGGACGGAAAGTCGGGACATACATCAGACCGAGGGTCTTCCAGACAGTGGATCAGCAGGAAAGAGTGATGATAACCAGCTGCAGTAGCCCCCTCTCCCCTCAGTCCTCATGTGTTTCACTGATGTTGCAGGAGAAGTCCAGAAGGTGAACCGGGCGGGAATCAACCAGGCTGATGTGCAACCTGCGGGTGAGGCCGCACACACACACACACACACACACACACACATGCTGATGTGCTGCAGCTGGAGTGCAGAGAAAACCACAACACTTCAGTGAAGTGCTGCAAAGTGTCACCTCACACCTGCATGGAAGCTCTGATAAAGATGGTTTGAATTGTCCCAAAAAAGTGAAGCAAACTCATCTCGTGCTGAATGTTTCTGTCTCTTTTCTCTCTAATCTGAAGGTGTGAAGATCTGGTCTGATCCCTTCAAGTCTGCAGACAAATGACGAACAATGAGAGCCTTCACTAATTCCCAACTATGATGAGTTGGAGTGTAAAAAGTGTGTGTGACTACTGTGTGTGTGTGTGTTTGAAAGAATGATTTAAAGAGTGTGTATTATGGTTGTATCTAATAAATCCATGTACAAAAAAAAGTACCAAATGTTCTGCTCTGTTCTTGACGCAGGGACACGAAACAAGAGCTCGGGGAGTGTCACGTACAAATCAACCTTGACGTGCCTCCTTTCCTTCGGCCACACGGGGGCGCACTGCACCCATCTGTCGTCAGGCTCCAAGCTGGAGCGTCAAATGTTTTGTTTGTGCATTTTTCGATATTTTGGAAAAAAGCTTTGCATTTCCAGAAAGCCTGCTGCTGGTATGCGGCCTTTAGGAAATTATAATAAAATACAGCCGCTTTGTTTACTCGTCTCACTCACAACAATCTCTTCTGACATCTTATTTTGATTTAGTTGATGCGAGAGCCATAAAAATGGGTTCAGCAGATGAGGGACAATGTCCAGTAATGTGCGGTATCATCTTCCAAAATGGAAACAGCGCGAGAGCGAGTTATTCCAGGACACATCGCTCTCTATTTTCTTCCCCCCGGTCGCAGTTGCGGGGTTTAACTGTTGCTGAAACGGCACGGGAGTGAAATGGCATGTGGCTCTGGCTGTGTTTTGCCCCGTAGGCTGGAGGAAGAGGAGGAGGAGGAGGAGGAGGGGGGACGGGGACGGAGCACAGCTCCGAGGATCGTCTTGCCCCAAAGTCCAGACTCTCTTTACGAGTCCACGGGCGCAGCGAGAGCGCAGAAATCCAAATGTGCAGCTCTCCCCCCCCCCCCGCCTCCCCCCCTCCCCCTCCTCCTCCTCCCCCTGTAGGCCTACTTCTGTGGTTTCCTGACATTGACCAGCATCCCCTTTCAGAGCTGGGTCCATCAAAGTCCTGTTGGAGGAAAGATAGATTAAGAAACAGCTAAAGCATGTGTTTATAGTCCTTCGGAGATGGTGCATTTTTAACGTCGCCCTTAAATCTTTCGCGGCGCTCCGTATAGCCTGTACTTTCAGGCTTTTAGGGCCGTCCGTGAGGCCCTGCGCCAGCAAAACCGGCTGCTCGGGCCAGCGCCGGCCACTCTCCCTCGCAACCCCCCAATCAACAAGCCCCATTGTTTATGAGAGGTTGTTATTGTTGGGCCGCATTCAGAAACAAGAGAAAACTCAAGAGCCGGGCCGCGCGGAGGCGTCCAAAGTAAAGAGAGAGCGCGGGGTGAGGGGGTGGTTAAAGGAGGGAGGGAGGGAGGGAGAGAAGGAGGGAGGAGGGGGGAGAAAAAGAGCCGAAATTCCTCTCATTCCCCGCTGGTGTTTTCCAGATTCCTCAAGCGACAGCTCCTCGGCTGCGTGAGTGAAGTAAGCAAGCCGAGGGGAAATTGAAGCGAGCGGCGAGAGGAAGAGAACCGCATTCTTGAGGGGACGCGTCACCTACAGACAGAATAGGAGAGACACTCGATCTCCGCTGCCGCAGCGTGCAGCAGCGCTGCCGTCGGGCCCCCCCCCCAACTCCTCCGCCTCCCCCTCCCCACGATCCACCGTTCGAGTCCCTGCGAGCGGTGGGAGTTGGTGCCGCCGACGGCTAGAACCTCGGCCCACCCTGAGCCGTGTTTGCACCCAACATCCTCAGGTCCTGGCCGGGTTTTTATGGCCGCGCCGTCCAGTCGTCTTTATGTGTCCCCTTGTCCCATTCAGTGGGACATGTCGATGGACACCCGTCTCCATAAAACCTTCAATAGCCTCATAGACTCAACAATGTCGCCTCCGCAGCGCTTTTACCATCCTGCCATTAACCCATCACACAAATCTCTCCCGCCCATTGAGGAGGGGGGGGTTTTTGGGGGGAAGTGGTGGCACGTCGTTGTGCGTGCGTTCACTGGATAATTGGTGAGGTTTCCAACTAATTGCCATGGCAACAGAGGGGGGGGGAGCTGTCGGACAGGCCACTGAGATGCAGAAATGCATCCTAACAGGATGATGAACTTCAGCGCCGTTGTCTGAGTGATGCGTTCGCTTGCATGAACGTGTGGCGTTCAGGAGAAGAAAGCAAAGAAGTTCATCTCAGAGGAACCCCCCCTACACCCCCCCCCCACCCCCCGAGACTAAACTGTGGTTGTGGAACTTACTGGAACTCCAAACATCGTGTGTGTGCTTTTGTGTTTTTTTGTTGTGTTCTTTGTGCCTGAAGCCGGACCACAAATAGATGATTATGGTTTGTTTTCGCTTGCATCCCCATCGCCGCTCGTGAAGGCATTGCAGTTCATGGCTGTGGTGGGCGCGTTCTTTGTTAAAGGGGGGTGGGGGGGGGGTGCATGCAGGGCCGGTGGTGGGGGAGCAGCTGGTGTGTGTCCGCTCGTCTTGCCCCCTTGTTTGCTGCTGTAACTTTGACTCACAGGGACAATTCGAGCGCATCGCGGAGCCATTCGGCCACATGTGTTCCAACAAGTTCTGTGGGTTCTTTTGCCTCCTGAAGTCTGTTATTAGCAGAACTTATTACCAACACTCGCCTAGTAATTAAGCTGCATTTGTAAAATAGTCATTTTCCTCGTCGACAGGGTAGTGATTAGCACCGGTCTGGCTTGAATCCCCGTCGCGCGCACTGAAGCAGCCTTTGTTGCTTGGAATCACCTTTTCAGCGCAGACATGCGAGCGCAGTCTGACCAGCGAGCACCGAGGAAGGAAGAACGAGACCTCACACAGACTCACATAACCATTAAAGTCACAGGAACACCTCATAATCCCGACTGTTTATGTCCTCTTTCCTCAGGGACGGTCGGGCGACCAGCGGCTCCGCAACACCTCCCAATGAGGTAAGAGGAAATTGTCGAGGCGCCACTGGCGCGCCGCTTGGCTCCTCTTCACGTATGGATCTGCAGAGGAAATGTTGAAGCAATTAGTCCCAGTCTAATATTTGGAAAGTAAGACTTTGATATTTCCTCCTTTTTTTTCTGAAACATCCTTCTGTTTTTTCAATGGGGAGGAAAATCGGTGTTATGGACAGACTGGATGGTGCGCGCCATCTTTCCCTCCTTGGCCCTGTTGTCCCGTGTTCCACTGATCCCGCCGAGGCTTAGACCACAATTAGGCCTCGCTCAGAAGACCGTCTGATTACCAGACAGCCGCACGCACAGGCTGAATTATTACTGTCACCCGTCCTAAACACACATCGTTACATCCCAGCCCCAGCTCGTGTGAGGCTCGGCCGTCAATCACCGGCCGCGGAGCAGGTCGGTCTGCTCTCTCGCAGCCCCATTACGGCCCTCGACGGTTCTTCGGAGCGCTGGCGCGGCGGGGCGCCCTGTTGTTTTAGGCGAGGCGGCGGGCGGCGCGGGGGCCAGAGCCGCGAGCAATCACGGCGCGCTCCCAAACGCTCTCGGAAAAGGCCACGAAAAAGGAGCGGAGAGGAAGGAGAGCCAGGGTGATTTATAAGGCACCTTAATGCTCGACACGTTCAGCCGCCAAAATGCGTCTGCAGCCTATCAAAGCTCGCAGCATAAAACAAAAAAAACATGGAAAAGCTCTTTTAAACCTCTTTTTTTTTTAATTCACTTGGCGGGTCGTTTTTTATTCAGCTTTCCTGGCGCAGCACCTGGCTCCTCCCAGTCAAAATAAACAGTGAAACCCCGAGGCAGCGTTTAAGAATCATATCGTGAACAATACAGAAGGTATGCTATTTCACAGAGCAGGCTTAACAGCATGTAATGCAATAAAGATTGATAAAAATGCGCAGTGTTGTGATCTAATGTGACACAGGGAGCCTTGTTTTCCTTGGCCTCCACGTGCAAGCGGCGCTGAATGAGTCACAGTGTTGAAAACGTGCACAATAACCGGCTATTTTCATTCAGCGACATGAGCTCCGGCTTGTTATTAGAGGGTTTGTACGCTCGTGGCTAATTACCCCAATAAGTCAAAGTTATATCCTCACGGTGCCGCAGCAGCCGAGATGGTTTGCAATAGATAATGAGCATCCAGAGTGGCGGCGGCGGTGGTGAGTCATAGCTGGAGTGCGCGTTAAGTGTCAATGGCGTGTGGGTGCGCAGACAAGATCAGCGTCTGGGCTCCCCGTGGGTTTTCATTAGGGCCTCGCGCATGACAACAGGATATATGACTTGGCTCCGAGTGGGAATTCTGGGAAAAGTCGTGGAATTTTGGACGCCTTGACGGAACACAGGCTGTCTGCTTTTGGCCCGGTCCGCGGCGAAGACGAGGAGGAGGAGGTGGAATCCTCCTCCAGTGTATGTGTGTGTGTGTGGTTGGGCCTTAAGGACCTCCGCAGGGAGCTGACCCAGAACAGTGACAGCTTTACAGCACAGAACCGGGCTGGCTGATATCAAACAGAGACCAGAACCTTCTCTGAGCGCCGCAGCAGACTGGACGCAACCCGATCGACGGCTGCTAATCCGCGCCGTCCTGCTCCAGAGCCGGAGTCGACTGGATCTGCTCGACGCGTTTTCCACCTCCGCGTGCAGCCCAGCGATCCGTGTGGCTCTTAAGAAGAAAAAACCCGAGAGGCATCGCCGAGTCTCTTGTGTTTTGGAACAACTGCGCTTTTTGGAGTCGTGACTCCTGTGCAACAGTCCAAAGGAATGAAAATGATCCAGTCGCAGTGCGCAGTGTTCCGCGTGCAGCTGTTGCTGCTCGCATGCCAGCAGGAAAAAGGTCGATGAATGTCATTGTTACAAATTTCACCGATAAGTAATGTTCAAACCTGCGTCTCTGCAGCATCTTTCATTCTCTTGTTTTCCCCCAAATGAAGCCTCGGGTTTCAGTCGTGTTCCCGTGGAGATCTGAGCGCGACTTCGGGGACTCGAACCGAAGTCGACACAAAAAAGCGAGGATGACTAAACTTGACTTTTGCAAGACTTCGCTCTCGAAGGACTCGCCTTCAGTTGAGACTTTGGAAGCAGAAGCGTTCGAGTTTAGCAGAAATCCTGGAATGACCGAACTGTTGCTTGAACTCGTTTCAACTCCTGGCGCCGAGGCACCTGAGAGACTTTTCGCTGACTCAGACTTTCCGCGCAGCGTCCCGGAAAGACGACACTCGATTCCGACTTGTCTGAAATGTCAAATTTGAACATGTTTGTCGGGAACTAACTTCATTTTGGAGGAATTGTGAATAAATTTGTCCTTCAGGGACGAAGACTCGACTCAGACTCAACCAACATAACTTGTTCCTGCAAAGTTCAGGACCATAGTTTTGCATGTTTCTGATGCAAACTGCTGAAGAGAGACTCAGACTTTCTTTAAGGATTCTTGACTCCTCTTCAAGTCTTTGGACTCGTCTGAAATGACACCAGACTCACGACAGAGTCTGCGCTCGGCCTCCGCCGTGGGATTTGGCAGGAAGGGGCTTCAGACTGGACCCTTAAAAGGCCCAGACGCCCTCCGATTGCTCGTCTTGTTTTCACAATATTCACGACGGCTTCATAAATTTTAATGCAGGATTGTGGAAATCCTTTTTATTGCCCCCCCCCCTCTGAAATATTCTCCGGCTTTTGGAAAGGATCCTCTTTCCACGACTGCGAAAGAACTTCATTATTCCCCTCCATTTGTTCTCCTCTACGTGCAGCGGCGGGTCAAAAATAAACCTCGGTCATGTCGTGTGCGTAACCCTCAACCCGACCGCAGGATTAAATAGCACCCATATGCCCTGATGTCAGTAGGAAATTTGCAAAAACGATTGAATTGCATGCATAAACCTCATCCTCATCGTCTGTCCGAAGGGTATACTTCTGCTATTTAATGCCATCCCCAGAAGAAAGCCACCCCGACATGAAAGCAGAACCATATCCCACCTGAGCTACAAATGATCCCCCCCTTTGGGCTCCGAGCTTACTTTGTGGTCTGCCGGCTCCCTGCTCCCCTGCTCTCCTCATTCATCCGTCCCTCCGTCTCTGCTCCATTCAGAGAGAGAGGGAGAGAGAAACAAACCACATGTTTCGGCGGAGGAATCCGAAGCGGGCAGCGTCCCAGACCAAAGCACCTCCAGCTCCCCTCGTCCTCCTCCCCCACCCCACCCCACTGGCATCACTTAGCTCTACCCTGTCATTAAGGACAAGGTTGGATGATTTGTGTTGGAACGCGGCCCCTCGATCAGATCAGGATGGGTGAGGCGAGGTGGTGGTGGGGGTGGTGGGGGGAGACAGCGGAGTGATGTCACCCCAGGTCGGGGCAGGAAAAGCCAGTGCATGTGGCTGAAACTTGAATATGGTGAACAGGTCTGTGTGTCCTTTGGCATGTGTGTGTCTGATGTGTAGCTGGATGAGTAAATACGGGGGTTTTTGAAAGCGAGCGCATGTAACTTACAGTGTGGCTTCTTTTTTTCTTCTTCCAGTCTGCAACCAGAGGCGTGCGGTCGGAAAAGTATAGCCTGTTTTATGTTGCGTTCGCTCTTTGTTTCAGTGTTTCTTTAGTGGGTGGATGGCTGAATGAATCATTTGGACAGAGGCTGAGGTATCAGAAGGAGTGGTTTGGCTCTGAGGGGGGGCGGGGAGGGGAGGGGAGGGGGGGCAAGAAGGGAAGGAAAACCAACTTGTACTTGTGGCCTCTGGATTCCTCACGCGCACTACTGTTCAGCAGTCGCCGTGTTTACCTGCAGCCTGAGACTCTCAGGGCTACTGCAGTGACCAGCTGCATTAGCAGGGAAACCACATGGATGCTGCATTAAAGATAATGAGGCGCCACCTTTTAGTGCGGTCAGTCAGAGCGGCCGTAAAAGAGCCGCAGTTCGGCGTGATGGCCGGGATGATGGGTCCTCGGGTGGCCCCAGAGCGAGACACGTCTTCACTCGGAGGTGCAGAAACATCTCCAACCACGAGCTGCGACGTCAGGAAGACCAGAGTCACCCAGACGTTTCACTTCCTTCAGAAAGCGACTCGTAATTCTGGTGAAATTTCAGTCCAACTCCAAACTTTTCATTGAGGGAACTTTTTGTTCCTGAGCCACCGTCGCGCCGTGCACGCTTCTCGTATTAACACATTCATTTTGAATGTAAACTGCAGAGGAAGTGGACTTGCTGTGCACTCCCGAGTGTTATTTCACATATTTATTGCAACTTTTTATTATCTCTGCCTCCAATAATATTTGGATGGAAGGCGACTGATCGGAGCGGAGTTCCAATAACAGAGATTAGGTGCTCTGGGGGTGATCGTGTAGCGCGTTTGGAGGAGCGAGGCGTCTGCCTAAGTAAACTCAGACCAGCACCGAGGAGCTGCGCCGAAGGAACTTCGCTGTGGAACGCGGCGGCGTAACCGGAGCGCGGGTTTGGGAATAGCCCAGGGGAGCCGGGCTCGGTTTTCCAAAAAGCCTCTATCTCCTGCGATATGTAGTGTGATTTGAGGAGCGTGTGTGTGTGTGTGTGTGTGTGTGTGTGTGTGTGTGTGTGTGTGTGTGTGTGTGTAACAGGGGAAGTGGATGGAGGGCTTACAGAACGGCTAAGTCAGGAAAACAAGTCTGAGGAAACCTTATACCTCGCTCTGGCACCAACACAGACGTTCTTTCTTTCTCTCTCTCTCTCTCTCTCTCTCTCTCTCTCTCCCTCTCCCCCCACTGGCCTGTCTGTATCTCTCTCCGTATCTCTCTCACCCCTGTCTGTCACCCTCAGTACTGCAGGAAGAAAGGAGTGAAAGCGACAGCAGACAGAACAAAAGAGCCCCTCTTGGTGTTCATTCAGGAACCCGTTTGACCTTCTGCCTTCAAAATAAAGCAAATCTGTGTGAATTCTCTGATTCACATCAGCGATACAAAGTCTTTCGACTTCGTGGTCTTGCACCAGTATCCACCTTTTGGGATGACTCTTGTTGCCACTACATGGGATGTCGGCGCAAACTCTGTTCTCCTGTCGGCTCATGTTTGGTCTCGGCCGCCTCCAGAATGAACCGGAGCCCAAATGTGTGGTGTAATTAGATCCACCGCTTTTTTTCCCTCCCTCTCAGTTTCTCGTCCAGAGCCGGACAGGAACTGAAGAATTCTCGACACACTGGTTCACGCTGCATTGCTGAGATTTCTGGGGAGTGTGTGTGTGTGTGTGTGTGTGTGTGTGTGTGTGTGTGTGTGTGTGTGTGTGTGTGTGTGTGTGTGTGTGT
>JAUESF010000057.1:2501412-2511412 GCA_032274765.1 Malacoctenus tetranemus
CGCCCCCCCGTTTGGGTTCTATCAGACCTCTGGCACATCTCGCGCGGCCGTGTCACTCTTTCCGTGTCGCGGCGCTGGCGTTCCTGCTCCTCCGAGCCGGCCGGTCTCACATGTGAAACGTAGTGTTGTGAGGGTTTTTTGTTTTTCTTGCCGTCTGTTGCGGTCTCGGTGTCACTTTCTGTCTTTGTTTTCTTTTCCCTCGTGCCCCCCCTCCCATCTTCCTTCGGAAAACCTTTTAGGGGGTTTGTTTTTCCCCCTTTTATTTTGAAGGAAGCTTAAACTCATTTAGGCATGTCCATAGATAAATACAAAGATGGACCGATAGACGGAGAGTCACCGCAGCCTGTCCCAGATCCTTTCCCCAGATGTAACGCAAATGCAGGCCAGCGTCGGGGCGGGCTACCGGCAGGCCCCCGGCCTCCGGCTCCCTGACACTTGGATGCCAGCTCCTCTCTGTGGTTTCAGCCAGTGAGCTCACCCCTTTTGAAAATAACATCAGTGACATCAGCGTTTTTGGCCCATCGCAGCTCCCACCCAGCGAGGAGTCGGAGGTAACCCACAGTGAAGAGGCTAAAAATGAACGGAAAGGGGGGGGGGTGAGACAGGGAGAAAAAAAAAAGCAATAAGGCTCCTCGTCTGTGGGGAAAGAGGAGGAGGTGCCAGATTGAGTGCAGACAGCGAAGGCCAAGGACGAGATACATACACCTTCAAAAATGTCTCCGAGCTCCAGCGTTTGGGTGTGTTGCCGGATTAGCGAGGCTCTAAATTCTCCCTCGTTTGCCTCTTTTTTTCTTTTTATTTCTGGGGGTCATCAGCTGACGCAGCAGCTGCCGTTCATGGCTGTGTCTGACGCTGATCTTCTGACCCCCTAGCACTGACCCCTGTTAAACCCGCTGACCTCCCCCCCATTCCAGCCGCACACTTTCGATTAGATGACCAGTAAAACCTCTTTCAGACCACCTGACACACATTTACGAGGATAGGGAGCACATGCGGCGCAAGAAAGGGCGTCTGACCGCCTTCGCTTCGCCTTTGTGTGGACACTTTGTGTGTCCGGGGCAGTAAAACTGGAACAAATGTCAAAGTGTTCACGTGAAATGTTGCATGAGTGTTTCATAAAAATGTTTGAAGAAGATTGTGATTAGATTTTTTGCTCAGATTTAAGGAGTCAAAACATTATTTTCCAGATCGTTTGTAGGTGAAAGAAAGTGGAACTATCTGATTATGTTTCAGGATTCACAGTCAAAAACGGGAGAAGGACAGAATCTGATCGAGGGGGTTTGTGTTATTTGTGATTTGAAGCGCTCGCCCCACAGTCACAACCTCACTTAATTAACCTTGAGAGGGTTAATGTCACCCTCTGCTCCCGGTGATGTCATGTTCAGGGACGGGGCTCCGGGAGGCCTCGGGAGGGAGCCGTCTGTGTGTGTGTGTCGGTGTGTGTGTGGAGTTGGTAGTCGAGGGGAAAAGGAGGAGGAGGGAGGGAGGAAGAGGGGGATCCTATTTGTTTGTTTTGCCCTCCAGACGTGTCCGAGAGCAGATTAAAGGATTTAGCCTGGGGAGGGAGGGAGGGGAGGGAGAGGGGTGGGGGGGAGGCACAGGAGGGACTTAAACTCCTCACCCATCTACATGCATGGCTGATGAACACACACACACACTCACACACATGCACGCGCTCATGCACGCACAGAGGAGGTCAAAGACATCAAGACGTTTTCTTTCATTCAGGATGGAAGCGGCAGCAGCCAGAGATGGATGAACGGTTAAAAATGAGGAGGATAAAGGTGATGGGGAGAGGGGAGGGGGGGAGGTTGTTGGGGTGGGGGGGAGGTAGGAAGTCATGCGCCGACACGGTGATACCTCTTCGCAGCCGTCTGATCTCCTCTTGTTTCGGTGGTAATCCCGAAACCTTAAGCAGCCACAGAATTAGGGACCCTAAAGCTTGCCGTTTTGCCGGCCCCCTCGCACGCAAGGCTCGCGCCCGACAACGGCCACTTCTGTGATGGCGACTTGAAAAGGCTCGCCGCCGCGGCCGGCGGCGTGGCCGACCGTTGGTGTTGACTTTATTAAGCCGCAACTTAAAAATTATTATCCATTTAACGACTCGGAGTCGGTCCTAAAGAACATCATGTGAGCAATAAGGCCGAACATATGGAATTACACGCTCTGATGGTGCTTTGTGATGTTTTTTAGATGGAAGGAAAAAACGTCTTCGTTTAGTTCTGGTTTGGAGTCTGTTTCTTCACTGTATCTTCATATCACAGTTGTTTCTACCAGTTGTTTCCAACTTAGGGTCCAGGACCCAGACATGACAGGGTGGTCTCCGAGGCTTTGCCTGCTCTCAGGTAAGATGTGAAACCAACCAGCTGATCCAAAATGTATGCACAGCTCACCGTTAACACCAGGACGCCACACGCAAGAGTGTATGCGTGATTTTGGTGGGCTTTCAGAGGGTGTGTGTGTGTTGGGGGGGGTGTTGAGGAAGCGGGAGATTGCACAAACTGCAAACAGGCGCAAGAACGCCAAGCTCAGATGCGACGGCGGGCCGGCGCGGCCTGAGCCCGGGGACTGCCGCGGTGTGGCTCTTTTGTAATGTATATCAAGTTCACCGAGGGCCCTTTTCATCTGACAGGCCATTGTTAAGGAGAGCTCGCCCAGCGCTCCACTCCCCTCTTAACCCCACCCACCCGACACGGGAGCAGGTTGGCCTGCAATTGTTTTATGGAAATGCACGCGGGCCTGGCCGGGTGTCTGTCAGGCGAGGACGGAGAGGAGGGGGGATTTTTTTTTTTGTGCGTGCGTGCGTGTGTGTGTGTGTGTGTCTATGAGTGTGCGGTGGGCGGGTGGGTGGGTGGGGGTGGATGTGACGCCGACCCCAGCGAACGCCCCTGACCCTGAGCAGATGGCGAGGCAGGGTCTCTCCGCTGAGCCAGAATTAATAGCGTGTGCCATGTCACATTGTCTGAGACAGGCCTGACTAAACCCTCCCTCCCTCCTCCCTCCCTCCTTCTCCCCCCACCTCCTCCTCCTCCTCCTCCTCCCCTCCTCGCTTCCCACTTCCACTCTGATTTTTGCACCCCCTCATCTCTCCCTTTTCCCTTCTATCTCCTCTCCACCATGTCTCCCTCCTTTGCCCCTCCCTTCTTCCTTTCTTCTTCTTTGCATCTAATGCATCACATCACTTGTCTCTCACCCCTCTCCCCCCCCCGCCCCCTCCTCCCCTCCATCCCCAACCTTCACCAGCTTCCCCACAGAGTGCTTACTCTTCCAGGCACTCGTTTGCTCATTCACTCACTCATTCATTCATTCACGTGCACCTCATTCATCCCTCCTTTTAACAGGCACTCATTCACAGGTTTGCCCACTCGCCGAGGCTTTATTGGAGGACAATTAAGGCACCTGCGTTTCTAAAGCTCCCCCGCTGAATGCCTGCCACCCCATTTCCTCACCCGTCTGTTCACACCACGACCACTGTTCACCCGCTCACTTGTGCTGATATCCGGCCTCGCTCGTGTACAGTGCCGCTTGGCCGAGGCCGATCGCTCGCTGTCATTCACCCGTCCGTCTCACTCTGCCGAGTGTGGACGTGGGGGGGGAGTTTTTGTAAAGCGGTGATTTATGACTGTTTTGTGGCACTTTTCTCTTTTTTGTTTTTAATATTGGACGTTGTGCCGCATGTGCTCACAAAACATAACTCCAAAAAATCAATGAAAGAACTCTTGGCAGAAGCGGTGAAAAACTGCAGGTGCTGGCTCAAGTGGCCTGCGAGAGGCCAGAGAGGGGATTTCAGCGCGGACTGCAAAGTTGGATGAAAACAAGCATAAATCAGCGCGAACGAAATGTAAACAGTCTCATTATCTGCATTGTTCTGCCAGCAGTTCATTTTCTACCGTCGTATTTTCACTGTGACTTAATCAGATTATTATATAAAGAAAGATTCAGCTCCGATTCCTCAACACAGTGTTTTTTTTTAGAAACTTTAATCAGTTTAAATCAGTGGAGGCTCAGACGTACATTCACGAGCGTTAACTTTATTAACTTCCCTCTGCATTAGCTTGAGTCAACAGTTTACGGGAACCAGGTTCCAGCTATCATTAACCAGAAGCACCTTGTTGGTTTTTACACTGCAGTGTTTGTTGACGCGTTTCAATGGCGTCCAAAACTGTCTGAATGGCAGACCAACTGGCTGACATTGTCGTCCGTGGAGCCATGCCACTGCCTTGGCCGCGCTCCCATCATGCCGTGCTCTGCGTCCGAGTGCGGATGTCCACTATCTACTTTGTTAGTGTGGGAGGCCTCCACCCCCTCCCCTCCCCTCCCCTCCCTTCCCTCTCCCCCTCCCTCTCTCGCCCTCTCTTCTCGTCGGGAGCAGCATGGTGGCTGCCAGGAATGGGACAGAGGGTCAGGGGTATGTTGGTCGTCGTCGTCCACCCCCCCCCCATCCCCACTCCCTCTGCTCGTTGTGCCCCCTCTAATCACCAGTCCTCTTCCTGGCCCTCACCAACGCCACCAGCCTCCCCTCTCCCTATCGGCCCCACAGACAGATAGCAGAGGAGGCGGGAAGAGGGGGAGGGCTCAGAGGGTCACGGCCTCAGCGGTGCAGTCACTTGGCCAGAGTGTGTTTATGTGTTTGCACGCTCCCTGTGTGGGCGTGTGTGTGTGTGTGTGTGTGTGTGTGTGTGTGTGTGTGTGTGTGTGTGTGTGTGTCCCGCATTTCTTCCCCTTTGTGCATCAGCGAGAGTCTTTTTTTCCTTAATATTTGCAGAACAGGCAGACGCCTCAAAGTGTTTTTGTCTGTCGGTGTTTGTCCGTGTGTGCGAGTGCACTTGTGTGCGCGGTCGTGTTGAGAAAGAGCGCGAGCGTGTGGGCGTCAAAGAGGCAAAGGTCAAGGTTTGAGAGGTTCACTTGGCTGAGGCTCGTTACCTCTGAGCCCCGACCAGCCCAACGTTGGTGCTAGCAAAGAGAAGCTCTGAACACTGTCTGTCTGCAGCAGAGGAAAGCACAAATACACAATACATCACGTTACACAAGTTCACGAAGAAATCGGAGCGCAAAGCTGCCCGTTTATTAGCTAATTAATCATGCGAGTTCTTTTCTATCGTTCACGTTATTAAAACAATTCATTAGAGATGTCCGCGAGAAAACCAAAACACATTTGTGCTCAGGTTCGGGCCGAGCCGAGCAAAGTACTTTGTACCCACTAATAACTGTCCATCAATCTTACTGTCACGATATAATACAGCCTGTCACTCGCCTCTTGTTAAAAAAACATTAGCATTCTGTATTGTAACATTATCGGGCTGCTTCTGCTACGAGCCTTCACCACGTTTTGGCTGCAGGAGTTTTAACTGGCGAGGGCGGGAGGCCAAACTAAACGAGTTATGCTCTTAGTTTACTGAATGTGAATATCCCAGGAGGGCCTTTTTTTTTTGCAAAGTAGAGGGTTCTACTTTTGTTGGAAGGATCCATTGTTATGACATTTTTGACTCTGTTCCTGATTAGTCTCCTAAGGGTTTGAATTTTGGAGACGTTTCTGCTCCTTTTTTGTTGTTTTTTTATATCTCGGTGCGAAGCTGTTTCTGAGCACGCTGGCTTTTGGCCCGGCTCACCGCGATACCAAACCTTTAGGCTGAGAAGATGGTGTTTCAACCACATCCTGACAACAAACAGAATAACTTGTGTGGAGGTCAAGCGTATTCTTGCGCCGCGCGCTCTCGCTATAGTCCTCCATAAATTACAGTTTACGCTCGTGCGAAGGAGAGAGAAGGGGGTCAAGAGGGAGGCCTTGTTTTCGGGGCTGCATGCATCGACTCAGATTTTCCGAAGTGGAACGTAGATGTCACTCACAGCAACACGTGTCTGATGAAACGCTCTGGAAATGAAAGCGCGGCAGAGTCACCGACGAGCCAATTGAAGGTGAGGAAAACACGACTCCTGATGATCAACTTGCTCACTTGTCTGCCTGCAGGAGCTGGAGCTGAAGTGCTGAGTTATCCAGACGCGACCTGACGGCCGTCCACTCACAGCGTCTTGGTAACAGTCACGATTTTGGGGAGTGGTGGGGGCGGGAAAATCAGCTGGACATGACTTTACCAGTCCAGCAGTAAAATGATGTTACAGTGTGTTTCATAAGTAGAAAAAGTCCGGAAGAATCTTGTTTGCCCGCAACTGTGCGATTTCACTTCATTTAATCTCATCGACATGCATCCATGATGAAAAAATTCCCGTCTGACAGAGTCACAGGTTTTCCAGGGGACAGTTTCCAGGCATAAATAAAGGCGTGGAGCGGCTGCGACTCCCCACAACATAATGCGTTCGGCACATCTTCAGAGCTCTGCTTTTTTAATCAAACTGCAACACCCCGGGGCCGCGGCTGATTTAGGAAAGACGGCGACAAGAAACAAAGCCAAGCCGTCCCAGACCGGGGATCGTATAACTTTTTATGAAAAGACTTCCCCCTAGTGAAAACCAGAATTAAATCTGCCGAGTTTCGGGCCTCCGCAGGACGATTTGAAAAGTGCAATGCTTGCAAAGCTGACATGTCTCCTCAGGTAGCAGTGGGAACTTTCCGGTGTATTTATCCTATCACTTGAAAAACATGTTTTTTTGCTGAAAACTTGTTAATTTTTCTAATGTAGCTTTTATTTTTTTGTCCTCCCTGAGACACAAATCCTCCTTAGGCGGTGTCCAATCAAAGTTTGTGTCCCCACAAGTACAGAAAAACACACAGATTATTTTTCCATTCCTTCCAGAAACTTTCTTATTTTGTCATTGCTGCTCTCAATACTCATTGTTTCACCTTAACTTTCTAACCACTGGATGAGAGTATGTTTAGGTTGAGGTCTCCAGAAGTATAGAAACCTGAGGTCAACCACACACACACACACGCACACACACACTCTGTAGATTGATTGCGCTTCATTACAAATCAGGGTTGCTATCAGTTATCAGACAAACAGCAGATCATAAAAGCCTTCATTAAAGCCACAAGCCTCGGATTGTGTTTCTTAAGGCCGACGCTGCAGAGCTGCTGTAAGTCAGGCGGATCACGTTGCCTGTTTGGTGTGTGTGTGTGTGTTTTTTTTCTTTTAACTCAATGTCATACACAGGCTGTGTCAGAGCTGCCAGATAGCGTGCCTGTGTAGTTCTCACCCCACATATGTGAACTCACCGTGAACCGTCCCCGTCCCGGAAAGGGGGAAGCGTCTCTTTCCTCATGCCTCCGGTTCGACTCTCTCGCAAAACCGGGCACGTCGGCTCCCCTGACGGCCTGCAAACTTCTCACCCTGTCATTTTGGTTCTACCAGCCGTCCGACTGTCGGTGTGATTGTAGCGACGGGCGTTTGATAAAAGTGGGAGGCCTTGAATGGAGCAGGGGGAGTGAAGGCACCCCCCCTCCCTCCCTCCTCTCGGACTCGCCGTCCTTTCCATTCGTCAAACTGTCTGCCCTTGTCCACCCCTTTGGGTTTTCCCGTGTGGCCCGGGAGGGAGAAAGACAGATGGACGTAACGGACGGATGGACGGACGAGGGACGCCCTTCTCCTGCTGTGAACTCAGACTCACACGAGCCAGACTCGATTAATCTCGGGGGGGGGTCCACCCGTGTGACATCCTTTAGGGGGGGGCGCGATATGATCGTGATGCTCCGTCTCCAGAAAGACGCGTTTGTTTACTGCGGTGAATCGAGTGGTGCGGCGCGCCAGGTCCTGAGTTCCTGTCTGCGTTTGGCACCGCGCCCGAGTCCCTTCACGTCTGCATTTCTGTGCAGCTCGCCGAGCGTCACATCTGACCCAGTGTCTCTCGACCCACCTTTCCCCGCCCGTCGCCGCGCCTCACGCCAGGAAGTTTCGCCGCCCTCCGCCTCTATCGAAGGGTCTTTGAGTCAAATCGCTGCTAATCAGGAAACTCCTACTGCACTTCCTTAATTGGTTCTCTCTCGCTCTCTCCCCCTCCACCGTTTTGTTTTCACTCCTCAGCTCATCAGATAGCGTCCATTTCCTTCTTGTATATCCCCTATTTTAAAATAAGAGCTGGTCGTGCTTCCGCTTAGCGTGATAAGTTGGACGGGGGGACCGTGCGGACGGCAGAGCAGATCTGGTTAATTTCACAATTTGGGCTTAGCACTCGGAGGCCGAGACAACACAGATGGGATGATGAATCAGTGAGAGGCGATTCCACACGGGGACGGAGATTTTCTTTTCCTTCTGTCTCAATCTTTCTTTCATTTCAAGCCATCAGCTTAGGCAGTCAAGTGAGTGGATTTATGGACCTGAGGCTTACGGCTTAGTCATGATTGCTTGAATTGGCTCTGCCTCCTTTTCTAAATGAATGGAGGGTTTTTTTTTCACCCCTAATGAGAGAATGGGGCGCAGAGGAAAGATGGAGATGATGAGGGGAAATTAAGAGAGAAGCGATAGAAGCAGAGAAGAAAGGTGAAAAACGACAAGAAAGAAGAACCACAAGAAGGTCAAACTCAGTTCAGATCGTGTGTTGGTTATATTTCTGATTCGGGCCTCTTTTTTCGATCTCACTCTATTTCTCAACAAAATGCATTTGTGCAGCGTCCATTTTTTTTTCTTTTACGGTGTTCAGCTGTAAAACATTTGAGGAAACTTTATGCTTCCCCCGTTCAGCTCAGAGTGTAACTGGAGGTTCTCCGCCGACTATAAAAAAAAAAAAGAGGGAAAGGAAAAATGGTTGAGGGCAGGATGAGGTCCTCGTCTGTGCGTCTTCATTGTGCGGGCCGGAGGCCAGGCGCACTCTCATGCAAAACCTCATCTCTGCAACTCTTTCCTTTTCCCTTTTTTTTTTATCCTCCATCTTTCTTTTCTGGCAGAACAATGAAGCTCCCTAAAAATGAAATAGGCATCTGAAAATAAGGACTTTATGGAGTCGGACAGAAGGAGATCGTCCAGCTCAGCAAAGGGACTGAAAACAGCAGAAGCAGACAGCTCGCCAGTGTTGAAAACATGTTGAAGTGAGGTGAAAATCTGCTCTTTTATCTCCTCACGATTAAAACCATGTTTAATTACCCAGCTTTGAATCTTTAACTGCTACAAATGGAAAGCGTTCCGGGTGCCAGATATTTGTTCCCTGTGGTTTCGAATAGAAAAACGATCTCTTCAAAATAAAGTCCACAAAGAGACCAGGCACAAACAAGGTGTGGACCTGATTAGAAACCACATGTTTGTCTGGAGTTGTTTGGATCCTCTGAGTGTCTTTTTTTGAAAAGGATTAAACATTATTATTTGAGTAATTACAGTATATTAAATCATATTTTGGATTTTATTAAAGTGGAATGAATAGGATTTGCTGCTTCTTTGTGGATTTCAATGTAAAAGCTGACAGAAGTATTTCAAAGACCCTGATATGATTTTCCATATTATGCGATCCTCCTTTCAGGGCTAATAAAATCTGCCTTTTAGCACCTTTAATGTTCACCAATTGATATGTTCTTTTGTCCCTGTTTAATCCATCACACAAACCAAAGTACAAACGACTGTTCCAGCTTTGAGCAGAAAAGAAAATAGGCATATTTTCCAACATGTTGAATAATTTCCTATCATCCTGAGCCCAAATTTCCAAGTAGAAGAGCTAAACTTGTGGTTTAAGATAGTTTATTTTCAAAAATCAAGGCTCATTCAAACACAGCAACAATTCTGCCTTCCATTTCTTTTGTGTTTGTCTTTTTTTGATTCATCCAGCAACCAGTTTTTTCCGTACCAAACAGCCACGGGGCAGATCACACACACAACAACAAACGAAAGCGTTGACTTGCCGTCAGTGTGGTCTCTGAAGCCCTCGTTTCTTTCTTTGAAGTTGGAAAAACTCCCACCAGAAGTCACTTGTTAGGTGAAAAAACGATGCCAAACAGATTTAAATGAAGGCTGCGGAGACAACAGCGCACACAAGGGGGAGGGGGGGGGGACCTACATGGAGGTTTATGGCTTCCCGACCCCTCCCAGATAAACAAAAATGGCCTGACCTGTTTGTTGTGGGG
>JAUESF010000057.1:2522406-2533339 GCA_032274765.1 Malacoctenus tetranemus
TTTGCCCCAAAGGGAAACCTTTATCTTGTTAATGAGCGAGTTATTTTGGAGCGGTGTTTCAGAGGCGAACAAGTCACTGGAACAACACCGACCCCTCCTCTCCCCGTCAGGACACTGAAACCAGACCAGCAGACCGGAGCTGACAAAGTCGCTGCTAAACTGCACTCACAGACACAAGCGTGCTGCGGTCGCTCCATTCGGGTTGGTTTGCTGAGGATCATCTCGCAGCATGTGAGCTAAAGGTCATGTCGCTCTCTCTCCCTCTCTCTCTCTCCCTCGTTCTCCCTCTCTCTCTCTCTCTCTCTCTCTGGATCTGCCAGGAATTCTATTTTTTCTCGTGTTGCTGCGCGGTCGGTCCTTTGGGTGGTTTTGTGGCAAGGGCAGGGCAAGACAGCGGTTAGTTTTTCCTGAGCTGATAAATGCCCTGAAACTGCGCTCGATTTTTGGACGCCCGCATTTTCAGAGCAGCTTTTACACTTGAGGAATAGAGTCGCGTTGCTTTGTGCAGTCGGAGCTATTACTCTGTAACTCTTTTGTTGTTTTTACAAACAAAATATCTCAAAGTGTTGTAACTGTTCAACTTTTTAGCTGCTTTTTGTCTTTTTTTCATTTGTGAACAATGATTTACAAAAATGAGTGAGTTGCTATCAGAGTGATGGTTAGCGTGTGCTGTTTTTCATCAGATTGTTTTACTGCACATGTACAGCGTTTGTGCTTTGAGCTCTCAGTATTGACGTTGTGCTAAACAACTGAACAACTCATTGATCGATTGAGAGAAAAAAAAGACTCGATTTCTCTAATAGGCTGATGGCTGCGATCCTTCACTGTTCCCTCACAGTTAGTAATTGGTCTCTTCATGTTGCATTGAGGCATCTGTCAAAACGAGAACTAAACGTGGGCGTTTACAGCACATACGTGCAGCTAAAGTCATTAGTGTAACTGTACACACAAGCTGCTGGGCAGGTTGCGTGTTGGTTCAGCGAATATCATACCCGCAAGGTCACTCCAGGTGTGTGCAGCAGCTGAAGGGCCAATCTGAAAAGAGTAATCAATGCATGCTGTGGTCTGAAATCTGTGAGAGGGGACCGACTTCCCACCAGGAGACCTCTGAAACTTTCAGCAGCCCGCGCAGATCGATTTCTGCTCTGAGCTTTGGGGAGTGAAATACTAAATTAAAGCTTTTACTACTAATTAAGGAGGAATCTTATCTTGGAGCGAGCGAGCGAGCGAGCTGGCTTCAGGCTGTCCTGCCTTGTGAATTGTTGGAGTGGTTTTATGCTCTTGTATCTAGTCCGCTCTCTACCCAATTAGAGGCTGGAAAGCAGCAGGTGTGGCAGATGCAGAGGAACCAGTAAAAACAGTGATGGATGAAGTGCTCGGAAACTCTAGCTGAGGACAGACTGCACGCTAAAGTGACCACCCAAACCATAAAAGTGTAATTACTTCCTTCCTTCTTAATGTACCTTTCAACCTTGTCTCAGGACTTTTCAGCCCGAGTATTCAGCTCAGGGCAGCGAGCCAGTGATTTTCTTGCTAAAGTGAATGTTTTTTTTTTATACATAATGTCGGTAAAGCAGTGGGAAAGATTGATTGTAATTTTTCAAGGTCCGATGTGACTCTTCAGCTGCTTTGTTCTGCTAAACTGCAAGGTCAGTCCTCAGGAAATTGCCTTTTTAAGTGTGTCTGGAAAGCTGCAACCAGATAACAGATCAGTCAACAAAAAACGTGTCAAAATTTTGCAGATACTCCACGTTTCAGTTTCAGACGTTCATCATGAACCGGTTTCTTTTCTTTCTTTCTGTAACAAGAAGTATATCTCACTTTCTCAGGCAGAAGAACCTCACTAGTCATTGAAACAGTGGTGAAAATTGATCTTTGAAAGTTTTCAAGCAGAGAAAAACAATTGCAACAGCGCGTATATTGCCTTAAGGTGCGATCCTCGCAGCAGCCGCGGTGGTGGTTAACTTCGTCTTTCGTCAGATCCTCTACCTGCTCCCTCACCGTGCGCCGCGGCTCGAGCCGCAGCAGAGCTGCCGCGGTGGATCTCGACTCCTCACAATGCTTCCACCCCCCCTCGGGTTCCCTCTCGTTCCAGCAGTGAGTCATCAACTCGGCGGAGGATGAGAAGAGGGGGGGCGAAGGGAGCGGGAAAGGGTGGTTCACTCAGGGTTCACGTCTCCCTCGCCTCGCCTCGTCCCCGCTCTTCTCGTCTCTGACAGTTTCCCCCGAGCACATGACCCGTCTCAACCCCAAACCCCAGGCTTTCTACGCACTTCTTCGGCTATATCACACTTGTCACTTCGCTGCGCCCCCCCTCCTCCTCCTCCCCCAGACCGTGAACGTCTAATTTTGCGAGCTCTCGATGGTGTGCGTCTTTGCCCGGAATCTTTTGTCCCACATGACTTCATCCTCCTCGTTTTTCACGCTGCTGATTTGGCTATCTGGGAGCCTTTTTGTTTGCTTCAACCTAAATCTGCTGTTGTGGTTTCATAGTGACCTGATTGTATACACGCTCAGCTCAACAGTAACTTTCACTTCTATTTCTGTGTGCGTACAGACATGCTTCAACTGCCTCCCCACAAGATTGGACAATAAAACGCATGTTGAAATGATCACTCTTAATAGAGAGATTGTGCAAGAAAGAGCACAGCCTTATTTGTAACCCGAACATCTGTTCAGCACTTTTGTTTTTCTCCGACGTGGCAGTGGTAACAATATTCTGCTTTTACTAGTCACTAAAATAGGAAACGTCATTGAAAGATGTTTGTTTCTGGCCTCAGACGGAGATAAACACATTTCAGTTGTAAATGTCCCTCGCACGTTAACCCGAAAATTGTTCCGGTTATATTTGGTGTTTGACTTCACTGCCTGGGGTTTGATAATGCTACACAGCTCTTCGCGTTTGTTTCCTGTTCTGTCTTTCTGCCTAAAAATGGGGCATGGCTCATAACTTTTGCTTGAAAATGCTGCGGGGACCGGTTGAGGGTCGTTGTTCAGCAGCTACAGTTTCCCTCCAGCTCCGTCAGGGCCGACAGGAGTGATGTAACCTCGTGCTCGGTGATACTACATTCCCCATTGAATTTCCTAAACTGTGGCAAATCGGGTTGATGATCTCTTTGTGGATCGCCTGCGTCTGGTCAGGAGTACCGGCCTCGATTTAGGACTCGTGTTATCTGAGGACTGAATGGAGGCAGGTGGCAGGCAAGAGAAAGGAGCCCCGAGCTGCCGGATTCACAAAAGGAGACTTCATTAAACATAGAACACGCTTTAGAGGATTGTGTCTGTGTGTATACATGTGAGTCCAGGTTGGACAGCACGCACTGGAAATTTCATTACTTTGTTTTCAGTACATATAATACGTGTAAGAGTATGTATCACTCGGTATGTTCCAGCCTCCTCGCCAGATTACACTCGTTAAAAGTGCACAGTTGGTGTGCGAGCGAAGCGTACGTCTTGATGTCTTATTGATTGTGTGCCAGGCCGAGAGGAGTTTTAAAAAGTCTAGTCCAGAGAGCTCCATATGGAGCATTGATGTTGGGGAGTGCGGTCAAGAGAGGGGAGAGGTGGAGGGAAGGAAAAAGGAGGGAGGGAGGAGGGGAGACAGAACGAGGAAGCCTTTTCTTTGGCTTTTCTGCCTCTGTCATTAAGCTCTCCCATGTCAAAGACAGATGGAGCTGGTGTGTGTGTGTGTGCGCGTGTGTGTGTAAGCACTTGCTAGCACAGACTGATGTAACCCACCCAACCATCCCCACACACACACACACGCTCACACACAGTCACAGCATTGAGCTCTGCCCTTGATTCTGCCCCCAGCGGGGCGTCTCAGGGCAGCCACCAGCTCTCTGCCATCTGCAGTCAGTCAGCCTTGAGGGTCAGACAGCTCATCAGCAACAGTTACTCACTATTCTCCCTTTCTGCTTGTATCTGCTCGTGCAGCACAACACGTTTCATCCCTTCATTTAGGATTGTTTTGGTGCTTTCTCTCGGTGATGGTTTTACTTTTTTTTTGGTGCCCACCTCTGAGCTGATAAAGCGACATGACTAACTCTTCTCTCGTGCTTTTCTCGCGTCACTTCTCTTCAGGGAAACTTGATTGCTACATCACTTTTAGAGGTCAATAATGTCATGAGGATGTAAAGAGTTGCTGGCTTGACAGTTTGTGACCTATATAAGCCTGAATGTGCTCGATTGTAGAGTAGCTCGTTTGGTTTTCAGCTCACGCTACTTTCCTGAACGTGTGATCAGTCAGACATGCTCGTTTAAGCGGCGCAGTCGTCTGAATTTTTCTTGAATCTTTGGTCATATTTGTTTTGATTTTTGTCAAAACACTGTGAGTTTATTTACATATTTTCCTTCATTTTGAAGGATTTTGTGTATTGAGATAAAAATGTGCTTCAAATGTGTTATTATAATGACCTCCAACTTCATATTTATGTCATGTAATTGAGGGTCCTGCAATAAAACGATATGACAGTGAAGCCAGTGATGCCCTGGTCGCCATCAAGGAGCGCTCCTGCAGCTCAGACATTTAAATGTTATGATGGGACGACGTCCATTATGAATCTGATTAAACATGCGCTCACACTCAAATCCCTGATGCTTAACTCAAGCAGGGGGTCATTGAAGCCCCGCGGCAAATCGGGCTCTCAGTACACGGGGGGGAAACTCCGACAAGATAAACAAAATTTTCATCTTCTTTTAAGACTGGCAGCTAACTAATGAGTTCAGCTCTGTGCAGCCCGGCCGTCTAATGAGCCCGTTTGGAGCTGCGTATTCCTCTGAAACTTGGTCTGTCTGTTGTTCTTCTGCACTTTTGCCTCCTGGTTTGACTTTGCTAAAAGAAGCGAGATTGTGGCAGCATTTGTAGCGACTCCGCCTCCACCACTCCCAGCTGGCTGCTGCAGTTGTCGGCATGTGGGCTGGCACATGCCAGGCGGTCGTGCCAAGCGCAGAGCGAGCCTCCCGACTCCAAGCCACATCTTTCTGTTGTCTTGCTCGCTGTCTGGGAGACTTTGTGTCCACTAATCTCCCCGCGTTTGCGTGTTCCTCATTGTTTCTCCACCGCCTCTCACGCGCACACTCGTCCAGGGCCGACTTAAAATAGTGCCCAAACTTGGCCGTCCCCACTGCGACAGTTTTTTTTCCCCTCAATGATTTAATATGTGCTTGGAAGACGCATGCATAATACTCGCGCCGTGGGCCACACGCGGAACAGCACGGTGCTGCCGAGGAAGTGAGTGTGTCTTAGAGGGAAAGGGCTGATGTTTACGCTTGCTGCGTGTTATAACCGTGCAGCAGCGCATGTGTCACGCCTCTGACATCAGTCTGCAGGTATTTGTCAATGGATCTCCGGGATAGCTGGTGGGCCTGCATTTCCAAATTGTCCTTAAATCGAATCCAAAACGCACACATTTACTTTCAGTTGTTTGGCTTAACTTGTTGTTTTCACGCGTCCTGCTTTTTTTTCTCCAAATACGTTTTAGTTGCGTAACTTGTGTCTCGACCTCAGTCTGATCTTGTCTGATTCTGGCTTGGTTTCGCTAAGTGAGACTTCAAGGCATGCTGGGACTCCTCAGAAGCCGTTTGATGAGCGTTTTAATAGGCCAGCCTGGTAACTCCAACCCATAATTTCGCTTCACTTATTGTGTCTGACAAATACACGCTTGTTGAGAGGTGTCAGCTTTTGCAGGCCTCACAATAAATGCTTGTCAGTGTCGCCGTGTCCTCACACATGAAGGTGAGCACGAACACACAACCTGCCAGACTGCTCCGTGTCAGGTGATGAAAAGGAGGGAGGCCCCTTTGGAGGGAGGGGCGGGGGGGGGGAGTACGTTTGCCCTCCTTTACTGAGAAAAACCCGGAGTCGTCCCCTGCAACAAGGCTTCGCGTCTGCACAGTAGTGACGGCGCGGTGGAGCTGCACCCGTTCAACCCAAGCGAAAGTGACTCTTCCAGTCAGAGCAGCTGTCAGTCATGACAGTTCGTTGCTGCTTTTTTTTTTTTCTTTACAGCTCTGAAAAACCAACTTAAAGCCCCGTTTACTTTTTAAGAGAGTTTCCGTCCCCGCGAAGCGGCCGTAAACTTTTTCAGCGTATATGCCACGTATGTAAGCGGCGCTGTAACGAGCCTCAAACCAGACAAAAGAGACACAAACAAAACGCAAGTCGGATTTCAAGATTTTGTCTCTTTTTGGAGGCGACTTCAGGGCATCGACGCTGCATGTCGTTGACCTCCAGTCAGAGGAAGCCTGTTAGTCATCTCCTGCGTGCTATGCCACCATACTTTCCGCTTTCAGATTCAGCAAGCAGTCACCGGCTACATTTGAGGAACAAATATTTGAAGAATAAGAATGTAGGAACATCACTGTTTTAACAAAACTGAAAAAGGGAAAGTGTTGGCAGGTCATCCAGTGTTTCTATTTATAAATCTGCGGCCGATTCGCGGCTTGTTCTTCTTTTTGTTTCTTGAGGGTTTTTTTTCCCGTTTTTTTCCACTGAGTGTTTAAAAAAAGGGGGAACAAAGTCAGCGGGGGCCAGAAGGCGACAACTGCAACCGTGCACAAAGGCATCGCCGGATTGTTAGTCGTTTGTCAAACAAATTAGTCTTTTGTTGGTGAATACCAGCGAGGCTGCAGTCGATCATTAGAGAAACCTGAAATTACCAAAATAACGTTTCTACAACACAAAAGTCCTTCTGTTTTCCAGTACTCACCTCCTTCGTTTATATTCTATCTAACCTCAGTTTAACTGTTATTTTTGTCTCTTTTTTTAAACATCAAAAGTGGAAAAAAGGGAGTGAAAAAAGTTTCCTTTTGAAATGAAGTTTCTTTTTTTAACGCGTTGTTTTTTAGCTGCAGTTGGAGCCGGGTTCATGCATTTGATGTTAGTCGGCGGGCCGGTGGCTACGGTGGCCGGCGAGGCTGCGAGGGAGAGCGGTGTTGATAATGAGGTGTGCAGCCACTCAGAGGAGTTGTGATATCTGCTATCAGCCCTCAGGCAGGGAAACCAGACACCTTTTTATAGGTCTGATCCCTCATCCCGTCCCGCCTCTTTCTCTCCGTGCCGCTGTTTGTGTGCACTGTCCTGGAGCTGTGTGTGTGTTGTGTAAGACAGAGGAGTGTGTACTCGGAGGTGCAGATCGACTCACACAGTCAGAAATGTGGTTTCAGATTCACACAGCGTGCACTTAACCGTGCGAACGACCGTTTAATTATTTCAAGATTAAAACTCTGACTTAAAAGCAACTTGATTGATGCATTCAGTGAAAATCATGTTTGTGCTGCGAGTGCCTGTGAGTGCGTGCAGGAACCTATTCTATGGTTTTGCAATCTGCATTGGCGAGCTCGAACGCACCGTCTGCTAGTTGACCCCAGAGGCTACACGCTAACCCTCCTCGACCACGAGCGTAAGAGTGATGAGCTCTGGCGTCTGTGTGTTGTTTCATGGCCCCCCGGGAACCGCCAGGTCCACAAAAGATAGATGCGTGTGTGTATTTTTGTCTGAAATCTAGACAAAACAGAAAAGACCCGCTCCCAAGATGTCACGCAGCGTCTTTACAGCAGCACCGCGGTTGCGAGCGTAGACAACATTTTTAGCTCCTTTATGACACGAATGTCCCGTGATCGTTGAACCTGTTTCACAGCTCTTTGTGGGGAGTATTTTTCGAATTCTGGTCAGCTCAGGGTCACGAGTAGATCTGAGCTGCGATCAGCGTTTCCTTCGATATCTTTCGCAGCCCAACGTGGGCCGCATCTACGTTTCGCAAGCATGTTTAGTTTTACACCCGGGAGTGTTCGCTGGAGACTCTCGGGTGATCGTCTTCAGCAGGATTCCTTCATTTTATCATAATTCACACAGAAACAGAAAGTGATCCCAAACTTTGTGTTGGCTTCTCACAAGTGGCATCTTCAAGGCCTGTTGTCTGGGCAGCACATCTTTCTCTTCTGCTCTTTGTTGTCTGTGATTTTTTTTTTCTTATAGTCAAACTAAAACTGTAGAATATTAATCTTCAGACGTCTTTCTTTTCCATCTTTTTTCCCTTGAAACACTTTGAAACATTCTGGGTACGACTCGTAATATATAAACAAAGTGGCCTTGCCTCGGTGTACACATGTTGCCATATGATGGAAAAGTTTGTGAGGGACTTGAAGTGTAACTTTCTCCCTTGTTTGATTTATTAAAGCTGTATCGACTCCACGCCCGAGCAGCCGAGCAAAACGCATGTGCGCCTGTGCACTTGTGCGCTGGCGTGCGTGTCTTTTCAGGCTGGCACGCAGCGCCGAGGACATGTCGGGGTGTGTATTTTTGGTCCCTTCTGAGCCTTCGGGTGTTGATGTGTGTTTTTTCCTCAGCACTGTTTGGACTGTCAGTCACAGCTGTCAAACACATCCCCGTCTGAACGGCAGGCTGAGTTCACACTCTCTCAATCAGCCCCCCGTCGCGTGTGCATGTGTTGACGTGTGTTAGCGCGCGCTTGTGTGCTCGCATGTGTGGGTGGGTGGTCGATCCTCTATTCATAGCAACTGCCATCCCCTCGCTGTCACCAATACCTCATGTGTCACGCTACCTGTCAGAGAGAGATGAGTGCGCCCTCCCTATCCCTCCCTCCCTATCCCCCCTCCCTCCCCCCTCGATGCTCCATCCAGAGGTTAATTTTATGCTATTACCGAAGCATCAGTGCATTGCAGATATACAGCACGTTTAGCTTGTGTGGACAGAAGGAGTGATGTTAAGTCGATGCTGCGTTGTTTGTGTCTGTTATTGTCACTGGGTAAAGACATGGAACTGAAATAGTTTACATGTCAGCCATAACAGGAGAGAAAGTTAGTGTCACTTTTCAGCTACAACAACGTCAACAGAGGTTTGACATATTTATCCAGTTTGAAGCACAAAACAAAGCTGCTTTTTTAACCTCCGAACCATTTTTTAATATAAAACAAGCCGCCCACGATGATTCAATTGGGTTAATATTTTGGATATTTTACATTCAGGGTGTGGTCCTTTTGATTCGGAGCAAAGCTGGAAAAGAAGCAAAAAGCGCAGTTCAGTTGTGGTTTTCCTGGTTTTTATTTGGTTCACTCTGACATTTTTGAACGCGTATCAAGAGACATAAACAAATGGCTTTTTCAAGTGTTTATGACGTGTCTTATGTGAGGGAACCTCTCGCGAACTTGCTGTATTAATGTGCTCGTGGTGCTTTTTTATCAGCTGGGAACTCGAAAGGAGCTCATGAAATGTAACGCAGAGTTCAGTGTGAGTGAAGATAAGTGAAAAAACTCCCTCTTCATGTTGTTTAATCAGATTTTGCCCCTGCCAGGCCACTGAAGGTCTGAATTTCTTTAGCTTAAACAACTTATCTCAGTATAAAAGCAAGATTTTCCATTAAAGATTCAGTCAGTAAAATGATTCTGTCCAGTGGCTTTTCTGTTTTTGCGAATATGATGTAAGTATTGTGTAGGAAAAGTTGTAAAGCTTTGTTTTTTCTCTGCTGCAACAAGTATTGAGCAAACCAATGACTTGGCCCGAAGAAAACCACAGAAGTCATTCAGTGTCAGTTCCTCAGTCACCGTGAGCCAACATGTTGGCCCGATTTGACCGGTTGTTTATGATATTGCACATTAAAAGACAGCAAATGTGGTGCAAAGCTTTCACATTCATTCATCCTCATATACTGTGTCACAGCGCGGACTCTCACTGTTTTACTGTCAGCCATCTTTTGTGCTGAACTCCACATTTGACAATTGTGTGTTTTTTCCACATTGTTTTTTAAGTTGCTCTCTGTGTCGTCTGTGAACGAGGCCTGAGGGGGGTTAGCGCCTCGCTTCATTCTCAGCCCGGGTCGTATCTGCTGCTGGTTAGAGGTGTTGTGTGTGTGTGTGTGTTTTTTTTTTTAATAAGCCACCGCAGAAATATGGTCTGTCACCCTCTGGCTGCTCTTGTGTTCAGCCTCTGAGAAATTAAAGTGTCAGTCTGGTGTCAGGATCTGAATATTTGTGGCCATCTGTGTGTGCTTTAAAGCAGCCAGAATGACAGAAAACGCTTTCGGGGGATTAATTAGTACAAACAAACTATATCGGCACTACTGGAACCAACTGATACAAGTTATAAATACCTCAATATTATTGAGTCATGCTTTTGGCTCGGCTGGCACTTTAACAGCCCATATCTGCGCGTGTGAAGCACCTCCAGTGAATGACACCATTCAGGATATTTCAGTCATAACACTTTAATGCCCACATACTTCCCTTAACATCCAAAGCATTTCATGCCCCCACTCGATAAACATTGTGTTTGGTAGAGGAGTGTTCAGAAGTCTGCCCTTAGCTTCCTGTGAACACTGCATGATATTAAAAAAAGGTCCATATTCATCACGATGACAGAAACTTACACTAACTTCAACACAGGAGCCACCTGTAAATGCAGTGCCTCTTTGGACCCCCCCAGTTGATACCCTCTCACTGCCCTTGGCATGCTAACCCATTGGTAACCATGCCAGGATAAGCTACCAGTAAGTCGGCTTAGCAGGTTAATGGGCCTCTCGGGTTTCTAATACAGCCTTTTACAGCATAAAGGACCATTGCAAACTTTTACACAAGCGAAGTTTGTGGGAATCTGTTTGATAACTTGTGGAAAAACCAACATATTTGTTGTAATGCTTCAGATTACTCATTATACTGCTAGGGTGCATTTTTTTCCAGCAGTACAATCCGATTTCTGGTGATTTTTTTGTTTTTTTTGTGTAGTATCGGCTTTAGAGTGGCGGCAGGCTGTGGAACAAGGTGACAACTCTGCCTGATGACTGTATCTCATTGTAGCAAGTCCAATGTGGTGTCAGTGTCCTTCACTTTAAATGTGTCCAGTAGAATCAGCGATATGAAGCGAGGAGGAAAGGAAAGATTAGAGAAAGCAAAGCAACTCCTCCTCCTCCTTTTCCTT
>JAUESF010000057.1:2561389-2577496 GCA_032274765.1 Malacoctenus tetranemus
CGCCCGCCTCCCGTTTTTTTTGAAACCACCAAGTGGCAAATCAAGAAAACTAAAGAGCTCGAGTTGATCTTCTGGTCTCAGAGA
Source organism: Malacoctenus tetranemus (assembly GCA_032274765.1). Lineage (NCBI taxonomy): Eukaryota > Metazoa > Chordata > Actinopteri > Blenniiformes > Labrisomidae > Malacoctenus > Malacoctenus tetranemus. The sequence goes on from JAUESF010000057.1 coordinate 2,561,474, forward strand.
AAAATCTGAGCACAGACTTTAAGAAATCTTGTAAATTTGACCTAATTTAGAAGTTTTTGGGCGCAATATGTCTTTAGATTGAACTATATTTACAGTGCCGTGTTTGCTTTAAGTGAACATGTCAGCAGCCACATGGAAACCCACCGAGCCGCGGTGTATTTGCTCAGACGGGCGCAGAGATTGGCTGTTATTATTGCCCTAACAACGCCCGCGTGCTCGGAGCAGCAGTGAAATCGGCTCTCGCACTCCGAGGTAATAATTATCGTCTCGGAATTGATGAACTCCTTCGGGTGTGAAACTGCTCGCATGTCAGAGGACGTGAAACGCGTTCGCGTTGTACCCGCTTATTATATCGAGCTGATTAAACACGTGGGGGGGGGAGTTGCACCTTTAACAGAAATACACCAGAATAAAAGTGCCTGTAGAGAAACAAACACCTACCTAACACCTACCTAATGCCATCCGTGAGTCCTGACATGCAAAGTTCAGGTCAACCTAAAGGTGACGGACTGATCGGGGACATGATCCATGAACCTGGCGTCTGAGCGTTGCTCTGGTACTTCCTCGTTCCTTTGGTTACAAGTCCCGTCAAGCTCCTGTCGAGTATGCAATTGAGGGTAAATGTCGCACAGATACAAATGATGACTTCTGTTAACCAGTGAATGCAGAGCAACAGACAACAAACTGCTGTTTAATTTGAAATGATTATTGTTCATGCTTTGATTACTCACATTGCTGAAGATTAGATAACGCACAGTTTTTCCTCATCCAAATCTTTTAAACTCTTAGTTTCTTCCCTTCCTAAACTGTAACTCCACATCTTCTTCCAGTTTATTCATTATCTATGACAAATGAACCCAGACGTTAATGAGGTAATTAAAAGTGTAAATTTAACAGAATATTTGTCCCCCTATAGAGATGACTTTAAATATGTGAAACAGTTACATAGTGAGATCTAATATCTTTAATAACAAGTGCATGCTGACATAAATCTCGGTTTGTTTTCGTGGTCGGAACCAACGTTCTTCCCTCTTGTTTCCTCTGTTTTCAGTCTCCCTGCGCTCAGTTGCTAAGTAACCTGTGCAGGAGGCGGCTGCCGCAGCGGCCGTGGATGCAGGATCCGCACTGGGACCGAGTCCAGCCGCTCCGCGTCGGGCCACCGGGAACCGTCAGCGCGCCGGCACCGCGAGGATGGACGAGGGCGGCGAGCTGTCCGCCAGCATCGCTCACATCGTGCAGCGGCTCAAAGGGAGCCACCTGCACTCCCAGATAGAGAGACAAGCCAAAGTGAGGCTAGCGGCTAGCATGTGGCTAACGACGCCCAGCAGGTCACCCCCCCCCCCTCCCTTGCCTGAGCTCATGACCTGTTTGTCTGCCCCGCTGTAGGAGTGTTTACACCAGCCGGACATCAAGCTGGAGTCCCTCAGAGAGGATGTCCGCAATTTCCTCAAAACCTCAGGTCAGCATCCTTTACCGGGGCCGGGACACGGTGCGCCACCGGCGGCGCTCTGTCGTGTGATGCTGACTGGCTGTTTTTCTCGCAGGCTGGGAGAAGAAGCTGCAGAACGCCGTTTACAGAGAGCTGCACATGTGAGTGACTTCCGGGGACTTACTGTCATTGTTGACAGCTGCGCGTGCCTCTCCTCTCCTCTCAGTGTCTCTTTGGTTCATTTGTTTACCTTTGCTGAGTGAGGGGTCCACACATGATGTGATTGTTTAGCGTTTCTCTGCTGTTGTTTACGTCTCTGGGGGGAGTGGCTGTGTTTCTGTTGTTTCTGGGAACATGTTGGTAAACAATCCACAGGGAAGCTGTGATCCTGTGTCTGTGTTGTTCATCTGTTTCCTGCTGGGTGATGGAGCCTCCCTGTTGCAGGAACGACCCACTGCTTCACCTGGCAGCGCTTCACCTTGGTTTCTCCTCTCGTACTCGAACTGAACTCATATTTTAGAACGTGTCTCGTTGCCAGGATGACTCTGCTCTAACTTTAAGTCGTTGGCCTTCGTGTTGGACTCTAAACAGCTGGAAAGCTAATTGTCAAAGAGCTTCATAAAGCACGCTGCGGCCTTTCATCTTCCTGTGTGACTGGGCTCTCTCGCTGCTTTTAGAGGGTGACATATAGCAGTGAGTGATCCCTCCTCTCTGTGGCCGCGCTGTCCTCTTGGAGGAGTTTGGATTACGCTGAGCGTTGTTTAACCTGCGGAGACCTCCAGTCATCCAACATGCCTCCGAGCAGCCGAGCTGGGAGGAAGACGTGAGAGCGTCGAGATGCAGCACGACTCGTTTGTTTCTCTCTGTGGAGGTCCGATTGTCACCCACTGCCTGTTGTTGCAGAAACAACGCCCTGTGTGATTGACTGTCTGTTTGACAGCTTGCTGCTTCTGTAATAAAGTGTTGTTGGTGTGTTCGCTTGCTCCGGTCTGTCTGAGCTGTCGGCTCCGCGCCGTTTCTCCCTCGTGCTTCGACCCACGTCGCTCTCACGTTTGCTCATTCCAGCCAGCTGCCCCGGAGCCATCCCACGGCCCCCCCCGAGCACCTCAAAGAGCCGCTGGCCTACATGCGCAAGGCACAGGTCAGTCCGACCCCCCCCCCATCAGATCTCCATCACTCCTCGTCTTCTCTGACTCTTCGTCCTCCTCACCTGCCACAATCAGAGCAGCAAACCCCCTCCTTTGTTTGGATCGTTTAGCTGTTTGTCGTCCGTGTGTGTCTGCGTGTCGTCCACAGGCCAGCTGGGAGAAGCGCGTCCTGAAAAGCCTGAACAGCATGAGCACAGAGCTCGGAGTGCCTCTGGCTCGCATGGTGAATAAGAGATCTGATGTCTGAGTCAGAGGAGCTGAAATCTAAAGAGAGAGGTGTTTTTTTTTGTTCGACCTGTCAGCCTGTTTGCTTCTCTGAGCCTCTCCCTCCTCCTGCTCCACAGAGGCCTGCAGCCGAGCAGAAGGAGCTCACCAACAAATGGAACGAGATGGGCACGGATGAGCCAGGTCCTGCCGACGTCACCCGGGGGAGCGGGCGGGGGGGGGTGGGGGTCTGGGGCAATCTGCTGTATTTAACATCAGCTTAAACGCAGCCCGTTCTGCCACGTCCATGTTTGTGCTCGTGGCTTTTCCCCGGAGACTCGGGAGCGTTAAATAATACATGATGTCGCTTCCGCGTGCTGGTTCTGGTCTCCCTTGTTTTCAGAGAGCTGCTTATTTACACCAGGCTCTAAAGGTGTAAGGCTCCTCCTTGGGGGAGTCGCAGTCATTGTTATCGGGCACAAGCACTCCTCCAGTAGCAAGTGTACATTTTTAATTGGGATCCATGGATGTGGAGTTTAACAGGGGTTTGTTGGAGCTCCTAGTGCCTCAGTAAACCCTCCGTGTTCGTTGCAGGCCGGCACATTGATACAGACCGTGCTAATCTGGCGTTCCCGCGGTGCTATCTGCAGCTCCGTGCCGTATCATAACATTTAGGATGTGCCGTCGGCTCGGCTGTAAACACTCGCGCCTGCGAGTGCGGGAGCTTGTCCAGACTCCTCGTCCGGGGGGGCCCGCGACACCGAGCGGCACCCCTCCTTCCGTCCGAGACCTCAGCGCGCCCTCGTCGGGACGACGACGTGGCAAATTTACTGCCGAGACGAGACGAGACGAGCGCGCCGCGTCAGGCCGGCTGCAGCTGCTCCTCTGACTTTGTGACAAACACATTTGGAGTCGCTCCTGATTTAAAGAGGCTCTGTGATCGGCTGCTTTTGTGTAGTCTGGATTTTTCAGCCATTAAGCCCCACTAAGAGAAATGTCTTACACGGGTGATGTAACGCGTTGTAATGCGTCCCCATCTGCCCTCATTCCTGCAGACTTGAGTCGCTTCCGGCCCGTGTATGCCCCCAAAGACTTCCTTGAGGTAAGCAGGCGCCCTGTCGCTCTCTCCTGAGTCGACCGGAGCTCCAGGTGACGGCGGCGTCTTTACAAACAGGTGCTGATCGGCCTGAGGAACCCCAACCACGACAGCAGCGAGGACGTCAGCGTCAGGAGCCACTGGGGGCTCATTCAGGTCCCCCTCAACGTCCGGGACATCCCACAGCTGGTAGGCGCCCGTGTGGCCATGACCACTGTACTGTTGTGTTGTTGTTGGCATGTTGGCCTGACGCGGCTCCCCTCTACCACAGCGGCTGGCCTACTCCGAGCTCAACCTGACCAGCGGGCAGTTAGGCATCGACGACAACTCGCTCATCCACCCAGGTAGTGACGGCAAACACCAGCACACCCCATTTAATCCCACTTTTCATCCCAGTTAAACACGCGGCGCTGAGTAATGAACGTGTTTACCACACGACCAGACGGCTTTAATGACCCATAAACCACAGCGGGCTCGTTATCGGCCCGGGTCGCTCTCCTGCACCACATGGCCGCTCTGGGCTGCTTCAAGCCGTATCTGGGTGAAGGCGACAGTTCGGTGTTCGGGGCTTGAAATAGAATCGAATTCACCATCTCTTGTGTTTGTAAATCAAATAGATAGCATTAGCATGAAAAACAGAGCCAGGACCAGAGCACTGCTGGTGACGAAGCTGCTCCCTCTCTCTCTCTCTCTCTCTCTCTCTCTCTCTCTCTCTCTCTCTCTCTCTAGATCTGTTCGAAAACGAATACATTCAGGTCGGGAAGAAAGGTCAGTGTTTACTTCCTGGGTTTTATTCTTTTAAACTTCTATTTGTTCTGTCAAAGTTCTTCCAACAAAGATACATTCTGACTCCCTGACGTTGTGATGCAGTACTTTTACTCCTACTTCATGAATATGAATGTAGAGGGTCGTGGTGTTTCTGTTATCTGCTCCTGTGTTGTTCCATTGATAATGGTTTAAGCAGCCTGCAGTTTGACCCTCATTATTTTTGGTGTTCTTCTAAATTTGGATGAGAACCAGTCGGGCTTTCTTTTAACACTGGACAGGCTTTTATGGAGATCCCTGTAAAACAGTCTAAATATAACCACCGTGTCCTATTTTTAAAAGCTTTAAATGACTCTGCTGTAACTAAACTGAGCGTGGTGAAGATCTTAGTAAGTGTTTGTTTGCCTGAGTGAGTATACGGATGAGACCTCACTGGCTGCACCTCCTGCCTCTACTGATTGCTCCTCCTCATCCTCTCTGATGCTGCAATAGGCGAGATTAGCACCGTCACCTGGCTGCCCTGCTGGTAACTCGGTGTAAACACGCTCTGATGAAGAAACACCCATCAGGCTTTGGGTGAACAGGAGTCCTAAAAACACCGGCCGTATTTTATGCTCGCTGTCACGCAGCCTCGCTCCCGTCGCAGCTCCAGCCAAGAGAGAGCTGAGTGCTCTCAAATCGGAAATTTAGGAGGCGTGGAGCGCGTGCGTTTACGCTATGATTGGCCCGCACCTTCAGTCGAGCGCCGTGTGTTTTTGTGCGACTGTCACAACAAGAGATTTAGAGCAGAACAAAGAGGCTGCGGCGACTGTTTCCAGCATCTGCCCGGCTGGTATTCTGGGAACTCATGGGAAGGCTTCTGTTAGGACTTTATTTGTCTGCTTAAACAGACACATTCCTCATATTCCAAACTCCTTTCACTCCTTTTCTGTTGCCTTCGTTTGGTTCAGTGGTTGTGGAGCAGGACAGTGCGGCAGCGCAGCAGTACAGCCGGCAGGGCTGCCCCACGGGGCTGCGGGCCGACCTGTGGGCCCTCATCCTCAACTCCACCAACCAGCCCCAGGTCAGGTCCTGGATGTACACACACACATACGCACAGACACACACACACTGAAATACCTGCTGCCAGTGTTTGTTGTAATGAAGTCATACCCACACAGCTGCAGTGATTCCCAAAGTGTGCGTGTTTATCTCCCAGCTGCGCCCTCTGTAAACGATCAGGCAGCTCTTCAGAGTCTCTTTTCCTCTTGGTGCTTTATTTTTTTGGTGTGTATTTTTACCCTGACCTGCAAAACCAGCACAGGCGTTCCTCAACCAGTGCTGCTGAAGTGCTCTCACTCTGCACGCCACGCAGGAACTGAACTCTCTCGTCCCGATGCCGTCCGTCTCACCGCAGTCCCTTCAGTGTCTCCTCCACCCCCCCCCCCCACCCCCCTCGTTTCTGTGTCTGCTCCCACATCCGCAGTGCTGATCTTTGCCAAGGTGCTCCGCCGCTGTCGCAGAGGACAGCTTTATCACCCCGTCCGTCCCGTTCGGCTTGTTCTCCGGCTCATTTACGATAACCTGTCTCAAAAAGAAAACGGAGGCCCGTCTGAGCCTGACCATGCGGTCGGAAACGCGACGCCCCCTCTCCCCTCCACCCTCCCGCCCCTCAGCTCGGTTTGACCCTGCTGTCGTCGGCGATAGCACAATGTGATTTAGCAGTATCTTTAAAGAAAGCGAGGAATTTTTCTGACAGTTATGATTATAAAAGTGCAAACAAATGAATGGTAAATAAACCTATGAAGTCATATTCAGGCTTCTGAATCTGTTTTGGTTCATTTTGTGTAGGATGTGATGCATTACGAGCAGCTGAAGGCAGGAGTCATCCAACATAACCTGCTGGTAGACAACCTGATTTATAAGGTGAGGCCTTCTGGACTTCCTCCAACACACATTTGAACTTTGAACGCCAAAAAACTTGTACGTGATCGCTGCGCTGCGCTCTGATCCGCGGCGAGCTGTCGCATGTTTTGTCATTTGGAAATGAAATTAGAGACGGTCTCTGTCTCCGCAGGACGTGAAGCTCACCGCCAGTAATGATGATTACTACTTTGTGTTTGAGGACTTCCTCTATCAGGTAGGCTCTCCTCTCCCGCTCCATCTTCTCTAATGAGTTCCAATGTCAGACACAGGGTGTACCCGAGACGTCCCTCTCTGTCTCCTGAGCTACAATCAACCCTAATATAACCCATTACAATAATTATCCTAGCTCAAGGTGAGTGTGTGTGAATGTGTGTGTGGGACGCATAGCTCCAAGCAGTGCCTGACATATCCACACTCACAAAATTAGTCACATTCATAAGGTGACAGACGCAGCTGTAATCACTCCAGGAACACTGTGTACCATCATGTTGTTTTCTAGTCTTTCTGTGCAGCTAACCATCTATTTTAACCATCATCTAACGAGCATTACGTTGAAGTGAACCTGGGTTCACTGAACACTTCCCATCATGTATACCAGCTGAAAGGAGAAGTGCAGTTTGTCTCCAAGGAGACGGTCCTAAAGGTGAAAGAGGACACATGTGTTTTAATAAATATATATGGTCCTCCTCTGCCATCATTTCTGGTATTCTGCCATTGAAAATCTCTGATGATTTGCAGCTGCTTTCATTTTTTCTCCATTGTCCCCCTGATGTAATTCGTCTAAAGTGGTCGCTGGAAATGAAATTTGTTCAGAAGAAGAAGCAGAGATTGGACCGTAATGGAAAAAGCTCCCACTTACGCGAGCGGCTCGTACAACGCGCGGCCACTTGAGGCTCGGTTACCGGCTGCACCGGTACGTCCCAAAACGCCGGGCGCTCTGCTTTCATTCCTACCTGAGGGGAGACGAGGACACTCGAGGCCACGGGCAGCTGGCGAATAAAGGAGGAGCATCATATGTTGGTCAGGCCGGGATGCTGCTGCGTGTGTGACGCGTGTTTGCATCAGAAGGACAAACAGCCCTGCGATACATTAGCAGCTCTGTGAGATTCTCTGGTTTTAGCAGGTGACAGTGTGTCTGTGGGGGAGCAGCTGTGATGTCCCACCTCGTGTGTCCCCAGGTTTTGCTGTGTTTCTCCCGGGACACCGTCGTCCTGGAGCACTTCAAATACAACAGCGCCACGCCGCCCAAATCCTACATCCAGGGTGAGACGAGGCCTCCTTCACCAAGGACACACACTTGCCCACACCCCAGGAGTGCTGTTTAACTGGGGTGACCTTCCCACTGTCAGACCACCTCCACACCAACGTGTCTGCATGTAGATGAGAGCTTTAATGAGAGGATGGAGCCGATATGATGCATGAATATAAGTCATTAGTGTCTTTGTGTGTCTGTCCTGCAGGGAAAGTGGGAGATGAGGAGTGCACTGTGGTTTACCCTCCCAACGGTGAGCTGCTGTCTTCAGACATGTCTCCTACATTCTCTTTGCTCCTAATTCTGTGGAAACTGATGCTTAAAATGTCTTTGGTGCAGGTGTGATTCCTTTTCATGGCTTCTCGATGTATGGTGAGTACGCAGTGATCTGCTGTGTTCGTCCGCTTTACATGGAGAGTCCCAGAGCGGCCTGTAACAGGAAGCGCGTGCACGTCTGTCCCACAGTGGCGCCGTTGTGTTTCCTGTACAACGAGCCGTCCAAGCTCTACAGCGTGTTCAGGGAGATGTACATCCGCTACTTCTTCAGATTGCACTCCATCTCCTCCTCGCCGTCGGTGAGATTTCACAGACTTTGCGCATAACTTCCTCCGCCCTCGCTGCTCCCTCATAGCTCGTCTGTTTGACCCCCCCCCGCAGGGTATATTGTCTCTGTGCCTGCAGTTCGAGCGGCTGCTGCAGGCCCACCTCCCGCAGCTCTTCTACCACCTTCGGCAGATCGGAGCCCAGCCGTGAGTCGCCTGCTTCCTCCTTTCAACTTCCAACTTTGATGAATTAGTTTGGAGAAGTTATTGAAGCACAGATTCTTTTCACAGCGTCACGTTCAAAGACTTTTTGTCATTACTGCATCTCTTACAGTCTTGTATTCATCTTGATGCAGCAGCTAGAACCACTAATCTCACTATTTTTACACTTGTTAGAACATCGTCTGTGTTTGTTCCTATTTGGGTCGTTGTCGCTCTATCTTTAGCCGGTATTTATACCATAAAGTCTCCACTTGTCCATCAAACAGCTCCACAGGATGCAGGTGCATTGCAGTCTTTCCTCCTACGAGCTACTGCCCTCTTGTGGTTAAACACTGGACTCACAGCTGATGATGTGTCTGCAACGTTGACAATTTAGAGGGTTTTTCATGTTTTATTTGTGTTCCTGACACCTGGAATTAATGATTTTTATTGGTTATTTCGACTCTAGGTTGCGAATCGCCTTTAAGTGGATGGTGCGAGCCTTTTCTGGCTACCTCTCCACTGACCAGCTGCTCCTCCTCTGGGATCGAATCCTCGGATATGATTCGCTGGAGGTCGTCGCAGGTCGGCGTCTATATCTGCACAGACTCGTAGATTTTACTGTTTCTTTTTCTGCTGTTTGTTTTACTTTTGTCTTCCTCTCATCCTCTCCTCCTCTTCCTCCTCCTCCTCCAGTCCTCGCAGCAGCTGTGTTCGCCTTCCGTGCCGAGAACCTGATGGAAGTGACGTCACTGGCCTCGGCCGAGGTATGTGTGTGTGTGTGTGTCCGACGCCGCTGTGTGTGTGACACTCTGACTCCGGCCCCTCTCCCCGTCCCCCGCATGCTCCTGGAAGGCTGTAAATAGCCACTAATGATCAGCCAGTACCAGTAACCCAGTCTTTTGAATGCACATGTCTGAAAAAACCCGACACTCAAGAACCCTCACCACCACCACCCCCTCCCTCCCCACTGGCCCGCCGACACTTGCCTGTGCCCACTGCTTTGAGACCCCCGACTCTGCTGAAAGGAGGACGGGCCGTTGACGGCTGCCACTCTGTCCTCCCTGAACCTTCGGGTTAAACGTGCACCGCAGCACCGTCACCTGTGACAGGAACTTGTGACGCAGAACTCCTGCTGCACACCTGCCCCCCCCCTTTTCACCCTGCATGCCCTCCCACACCGGTCAGACTCTGCTCTGAGAGTTGACCGCACCGTGACTCACCTCGCGCCTCCCAGGGTGAAGGGGGTTCAGCGACAACATGACGCACGGGGCGGCAGGAGGATCTGCTGCTCCAAGATGCGAGCCGGCACTATTTGCTTGCTCATTTACCACCTGCCCCAGTAGAGAGGAGATATCATAACACACTGCTCCTTATCTTATATTTAGAACCTCGGACCCAGCGTTGAAATATTAAACCCCCCCTCCTGCTCGCTCTCTCTCTAAACAGGATAGGGCCCCTAAATTTAATCTCCCGCTCGTCCCAAAAGGACAGGGTGGGGAGCAGCGCGCTCTTAAGCGTTGGATTGTCGCTTCCCAAGGATCCTGCATCATCATTAGGCCTGTCGGTTCGGAGCGCTGCTTTTTTTAAATCTTGAAATATGTCTCAGGAGAAGGAGAGCGAGAGAGGGGGGGGGAGTGAAGGAGGGGGGGAGGGTTGTGCTTTATACTTTATAGCTTCACATGGGCCGGGTGGGCGAAGGTAAGATCGCTTTCACTGCAAAAATTCAAAATCTGACAAGCATGCTGGGAAAGGAAATCAAGTCAGACGATGTCATCACTAAGTTTTCAACACTAAAAGAGAAACAGTTTGAATCGTATACGCAGCATCGAATCCGTCCTGAGTCAAGTGTTTACTGCTGGAACAAGGGCCCAAACTCCTCCTGAGTCTTTAATGATCCATTGTGTGTCCCATGGACAGACATCACTTCCCTGGTGAAGGATAAATGAACTTGTTCTCCTCCTACTAACTGTTTTCCTTCCAGCGTATTGTCTCTGCGGCGTCACTCAGGACGGCCGTAAAATCAGATGACAGATCTTATTTGTGTTTTCTCTCACCAACGCGCCGCAGGCTGTCCTCGCCGATCTGTCAACCCTGAAGGTCATGCCACTCATCCAGATCTTTCTATTCGCCACCGCCATCTGAGGAATGCTGAGGCAACAACTTCGGGGTTGTGGCGCGCACACATACCAGCCCGGGAGGATAAGTGCACGCGTTGGAAGGAGCAAGAACAAACAACAGAAGAACACACAAACCAAACCACAGCACCTCAGTATGCCATAACCTCGCTAACCAATCCATCAACACGCCAAGACATTCAGAAAGCAAGCCTGCACCAGGAGCACATGCATCATCAAAAAAAGCCAAACCCATCTTTAGCATGTCTGCACCATAAATACCAGCTATCCTATATCCTAGTATTAGATAATAACCTGTATGTAAGCTTAGCCCGCGGGCCGGGATGGCTACGCTAGCCTCCTCAAGCCATATGCCACGCAGGGAAGACGATCCGCGCGGCGGTGCACGGATCAGCTGAGCAGCTCATTAGGAGACGAGCGCACGGACGAGTAATTGTGTTGCGAGCGAGTGAGGGGAGAGAGAGAGAGAACAACAGTGGTGTCTCCCAGCTCGGCTAATGAAGTGTTAATTAGCTGGTGCAATTTCTCCCGCTCCGCAGCTCCCGCTTGTTACAGCGCCGTTAGATAACGCCGCTCGCTGATGACTGGGGAGATTAGCGGCCGCCGTCTGCGCCAGGCCGCCGACAGCAACGGCGAAAAAGACGCAACGCGAATTACACGCTCGCTGTTCTCATCAGACGCCGCTGCGCGCTAACATAGCTTATTGGTGAGGGGATGGAGTATTACTGCATTTAGCACCTTCAGTGCCAAGATTTATTTAACAGCATCGTTTTTTTTTCACTTTTAAATGATGTCTTTGATGACTGAATGTGGTTCACTACAGCGAAGAGACAACCTGCCGGTTCAGCTGATGATGAAAGTAACCTGGCTGCTTCAAATAAACAAATAGACTCATGAAGAAAACTGACAAGATTGAGAACGAACTCCACTTTAAATGTAGAAATGAAGTTATAAAGATGGATACTTGGTCGTAGGTGAAGGAATCTGATGCCAACTGAGTCGGGAAAAGACAAAACAAACACTTCTGTATTTAGATCTTGAATTTTAACAAACCAAATATTTGTTCTTAGATATATTGAATATCGAGTTGAAAATATGTGAAGCAGTATGAAGCGAAATAGTGAAATTAAAAGCAGCTGTCCAGTTTCGCACACATTTGAGACGGCTCATTTGTTACCTTTGGTTGAGATGACAGTTTGAAGCTGGCTGACTAACACAGGTGTGTTTGTTCTACATAAAGGAAATAATTGCGCTCTAGAATCTCAAACTGGTTGAGTCATTTTTAGCCTCTGAGCAGCCAGGTGACGTTTCAAAGCAGAGGTTATTGTATTTTCCCCGAAACTGCAGTCCAGTTGTCATTGTGCTACAAATCTGTTTATTGTCATGTATTTATTCATTACCTCATGTACAAGATCAAATCCTGTCACATTCGTTTTTTCCTTTTTGTGTTCATTAGCAGCTCTCTTAACAAGCTGCTCTCATGTGTTGTTTTTTCCCCCGCAGCCTGAAAAAAGCAACACAATTTGAATAAACTGAAGTTAACTTGATGTGTTTACTTTGGGTCGTGTCAGTGTTCATGTGAGTCACAGTCAGACGGGAGCCGGGGCTGAATCTCGTCCCCAGGTCGTGTGTGAGGATAAATATTTGGGGAAGGTGTATTTGTACTGGAGATCGCTCACTTCTCGTCATTTGTGATGGAAGCAGAGCGGGTAAGTGACAGGAGGCGGCACCGAGGTGCCCCGCTGACCCCCGTCCTCCTCCCACTTGTAGCATCTGCTCTATTCCTCCCCCGTTGTTGGCTGCTTTCCTCCCCGCTGCCCCCTCGGCGGGCTCGTATCGAATTCTGCTGTTCTTCTCTTTCGTCCACCCCCCCCCTGGTTTTCTGCTACATCTGCCACCTGTTCACTCTGACTCCCACCGCTGACTCTTTTATCAGTCATGCTCCTCCTTTGCCCCCCCAAAAACAGTCAGTTCTCTCCAGAGACGAGAAGTACCTGCTGTGTTGTTCACTCATAACTGCAGTCCCTCCTAGTGGTCAATAGGGCACATTACAGGTCATTTCCCCTTCTGTCCATCAAGACTTTAAGGCTGCATGGTTTATTACATGGTTTATTATCAAGAGCTTAATGAAAACACTGAGCCTAACTAGTGATTTTACAACTGCTGCTTTTACTGTTGTGGCTCCAGGCTTCTTCCATGGTTGTGACACAACTGTTCTACATTTATAGACAACTTCTATCTAATATCATATAAATTCAAGAATAATTGTTCGTACTGGAAAAGCTGGCCACAAATCAGGCATTTAAACGAGCCTCAGAATAATATTTCTGCTATGTTGCATTTTGTCCTTATTTATTTGTTTAATTTATTTACTTTATTATCATAAAAATCACAAAACTAAATTCTCAATAGCCTCTCAGTAATTACAAATATTAGGCAAAAAATCCTTTTCAATTCATCCAACAGCTTTTCTATTCGTCCGTCTTCAAACCCTCCAAATAAATCGCCCAAAGTTATTATCGTCCAAAGTAAATTCTTCATGTTGTGCTTCATCATCACTTTATTTCCCGCGCTGAAACATCTTAAAACCAGACAAAAAAAGGGAGCGTAGGAGACGGCCAATCAGATTCTGCCATGTTGGGACAGTGCAGCCAATCAGCGCTGACGGAGGAGGAAAAACTTGGACCGGCCGGCGACGCTGAACAATGAGGCGGGGGGCGCTCATCCTCCTCCGCCGTCCCCCCAGAAACGCCGAAGTTTCTCGGGAGGGTTCCTCTCCCCGCGCCCGCTCACCCGCGGGGAGGCGGGGGAGTCTTTAAAGGGGCCCCTCCTCCTGTGCGTGACCCGCGGGAGGAGGCGGCAGCAGGCCCGGGGAGGTGCGTGGGTGATGCCCCGCTAAAAGCCTCCGACAAAAAAACAAAAACAAACGCCACCGGTGGCGATCTGCACGCAGCGGCCAAATTAAAGCCCTGCCTCCTCCTCCTCCTACTCCACCACCTCCTCCTCCCACCTCCTCCCTCCTCCTCCTCCTGATGTCAAAGCATTTTGCATACCGACTTCCGCCCCGCTCGGCTTTCTGCATCAGCCGGCGAGCAGCAGCTGATATGACAGGAGGACGACACGGGAGCCGTGTCGAGCCGCGACAAAAGCGCTGACTTAAAGATAAATAAAAACAAACTTCCGCTTGGGAGAGGACGCCGACTCGCTTTCTGCTGCCGTTCCCGACGCGACTGGGATTTGCTACTTTGGCGTGAAGAGGCGGACCTCGGAGACACCGCGCGTCCAATATGCTGAGGCTGTCCCCGGTGTTTGTGTACTGTACGTGGAAGTACGGGGGACTGTTTCCTTCCAACTCGCGGCTCCCCGCGAGGACCTGAGCGCCGCGGATCACGGAGACCACGCAGTGCCACCGGCGGGACTGAAGCGGCGGGCCGTCGCTGTCCCTTTTGTGTCTGTTTTGCGGACCGGGGGGAGATTCCTCCGATCGGGCTGCATGCGCTCGTTTTCCTCCGATTTTAAAACCCACCAGATCAGACATGGGGGGCTCGCTGGTGGCTCGCAGCCCCTCCGTAACGGCACGGAAAGCCATTAGAGGCTATTAATTTATTTTATTTTTGATCCATGACAGCAGGGTTTTATTTCCGAGGAGTCTGACTCACAATGAACTCTTATTTTGTGGGTATTTTTCACGCTCCTGTGAGGTCTTGTGCCACGTCCTGTTTCACCTCCTAACCGGTAGATCTGACAAGTCTACTGCGGGATTTTCATTTTATTTTATTTTGTGCATTTTTTTTTATTTTATTATTACTGCAGAGACATTTTTATCTCTCGCTGGCTGGATCTCGCCGCCGCGTCTGAGCCTGAGCATTATTCCTGTGCTGGTATATTCCTTGGTCGGGATTCGATCCAGGGCTTTTAAAGCAGCAGCACCACCACCACCTCCTCCTCCTCCCCCCTTCCTCCCTCCCTCCCTCCCTTACGAAGTCTCCCACTCGCAGTCCCACGGATACTCGATTGCCAGCTCGTTTCCACCATGAGTTACACGCGCACGGCGGTGAATATCCTGCTACGTGGACTCGTCATCTATGCGGTACTGGGCTCGGGCTGCACTTACTCCAGCGAGCTGCCCAGCCACGCGTCGGATGCTGACACCGTCGCCACCACAGGTAACGGCTCGCCTCCTCATGTCTCACACAAGTGTTCCCCATTTATTTACGCATGTACAGTAACACCCCCATCAGCACCACCGCCACCCCCTCATCCACCGCCCCCCCCCCTCCACACGTCTCCCTCCTCATTCCCGGGGAAAGCCGAGGAAAGCCCTGCGCAGGATCCCGATGGAAAGTGATGCATCTCAATGCCGGCAGTCCCCCCCCCCTACCACCCCCCTTTTTTCTCCCCCCCTCCCCCCTCCCCTCTTCTTCTGTACATTGCCGAGGAATGCATGACATGACAGGAATGCGGGCTGCATCCTCACCCGCTGTATTTACTGTAATGGTGCACCTCATGTGCCACCAAGGTTGTTGTGGAGGAGCCCCCCTCCCCTCCCCTCTCCTCTCTCCCTTTCTCACCCCCCCATCCGGTCTGCACATCAACACGCAGTGCATGTGCGGGAGCATCAGTGCAATACTACTCCGAACGCCCTCTGTTTACACGGCTACAGGTACCTGATGGAGGGAGGTGGGGGGAGGGAGGGGGATTTCCATCTATTTGCATGGTGTGGAGCAGCACCGGTGTCCACTGCACAGGCGCGCTGTGTGTGGAGGTCGTCCCGAGTGGCAAGGTGACACAGACGCTGCTGTTTGTGTTGTTGTTGTTGTTTATGGCTCCACTGTAAACACACTGCAGCTGGAGGAGTCACGGTATGGAGTTGTCTTCACATCACACTTTAGCGTCATGCTGCTGTTGGAGTTGCTCCACATCACTTGGGCTGGTGTGGTGCCTCATTGCAGGGCCGCTCCGGCGTCCCCCCTCAGTAACCCCCCCCCCCCCCTCACTGTCTGAAAGACTTGAGGTCACTCCAAGCGCAGTTGGAACCACACGCGACATTTCTCCAAACTACCTCCAACGTGACAGTCACGTTGATGCTGCGTGGATCCGTGCGTGGCCCCAGGTCTAACCCCTCACCCCCCACCTCCCTCGCCCCGCCTCTTCCGCCCCTCCACCAATCACCGGGGCCCAAACTTTTCATGTTTCCGGAGAGAAGACGCTGTCGGTGAGTGTCAAATCTTATTGTTGAGCTGTCAGGCTGCTTCGTTTTGGACTTTTTCCTTCTTCTGAATGTTGTAAAAGCTGCTGGCGTCTTTGCGTGACCACCTGCTGAACAGTTTCCTCCGTGTGTCC
>JAUESF010000057.1:2581986-2592082 GCA_032274765.1 Malacoctenus tetranemus
GTTGTCTTGGTGTCGGGGGGGCACCAACAGGCACGTAAAGTTAGTGAAGCGTTAACACTGCAAAAAACTCAGTCTTGCAAGTAGATTTTACTTACTTCAAGTCAAAAATATCCTGTTAAATTCGTCTTTTTCTGCTTATATCAATTTCTCTTGTTGAATTGGGAGATTTTTGCTTATTTCAGGTCCAAAAACAGGTTTTTATTGGCTCTTTATTGCTGTATTTTGTAACCAAAGCTGGCTGTAAAGTTAGATTTAGGCAGAGACTAAAGGTCACAGCTTGTTCTGGTCCTCACAAGTAGCCAAAAAGAAGAGTTATTTTTGCCTTCCTGCGTCTCCTGAATGTCCCAGGAGAGCAAACAAACACTCGCAGGACTCCACAAGTTCAACAGAAAGCAGCAGTCACCTTCTTCTTCTCCTGCCCCCCCCCCCCCCAAAAGGTGAACAGCTGCCGCCTGTCCAAATCTGGGGGCTTTAGGGTCGTGATCCCACCTAATGAGGCCTGTCACCAAACCGGCCAACCCCCCCATCCCCCCCTCTGGTGTATTTTTAAAACCAGTGGAAAAGTTCTCCATGTGCATTTTCCATCATGCTGCCTTGTTGTGGTTGCGGTCGACCTGAGTCTGATATTGAACCGGCGCGCGAGGTTTCTTCTTGTTATTACGGAGATCCGTCACCGCGGGCCGGCCGGGTGTGTGTGTGTGTGTGTGTGTGTGTGTGTGTGGGGGGGGGTTCTCGGCCGTGGCCCACCGGGGAGATAATGGAGCTTTATTTAACGGTTTACTCGGAGCGTGGCTGCGGTCAGCGGGCGCGATGGAGATCTGAGGCCGGATTTGAAGTGGCGAACAAGTGTTGGAACAATCAATGACCTGATTCCTTGGTATGTCGGCATTGTTAGCCTGCTAATCCCCGCGTTAGCCCCCCGAATCGCTCCCGACGCTTTTTATTCCCCACAATAGCTTCTTTATCCGCGCGGGGACGCACGCAGGTTGGCTGTCAGTGACTTGGGGGGGTCCAGGCTGAAGCGACTCCTTGTCTTACTGTCTTGAATCTGCTGTGCTCACGCTGCTGTGTTCTCCATGATTCATTCAGAAGCAGACAACGCTGGCAGCCAGTAAGCTGATGCACTCGTGCAGAACCCCCCCAACACCCCCCCTCAGTGGGGGGATGTAGGTCACTGTACTCAGCTGTACTGTGTTTCCTGCTGTGAGCTGCCTACAGTAGCAGAACTGTCTGCCCAGAGTGGGGGGGGGGGTGGAGAGGAGGGTGGGGTGGGTGAGGGCGCTATTGTTGTTCCCCCTCCCCCCCACCACACTTGAAGGTGTTGATCCCCCCTCGCTGGCAGCGCGGGAGCTGTCGGACAAACGAGACGCCAGCAACAAGTCGCACTAAACACCAACAGGGTGAAAAAAAGGTGCAAAAAGGAGCGGAAGGTTCCTGCTTTTCTGCAGCGTTGGTCGTCTCTGAGCTTTGTTGTGTTCACGGGGTCAAACAGAGACAGAAGTGCTGCGATGGTGCGCAGATAAACTCCTGAAAACTGTCCAGATAAGTATTGTCTTTGTCTCCTGAATCGATCCCCCCCCCTCCCCTAGAAAAAAAATGGTTCCCAGCTGCACCCTTGAGGCAGAAAGACGTCCAGAATAAATGGCTGCTGTGGGTCACAGCCCCGAGCGGAGCCCGCTGCGATAATACTCGTCACCTTAACACAGGAAGGAGCCAATGTTGTGTCCTTCACAGACGTCTAAAATTGTCTCGGTGGCTTTGTCGCTTTGCATTTGTCGTTTCCTGGTCAATTACGTGCATCTACTCGAGCGGCGAGTCTCAGTGCTGCGAGGAGAAGAAGGACGGACTTTATTTCAGAGTAAAACCACCCAAAATACTCACTTTTGATGGCAGTTATGTAGATTAAAAGTTCTAAATGTTCATATTTAATGAAATAACAATGCAAATAACCCAGGTGATGTTGTCCCCGCTGCCTGTTCGCCATTCAAATTCAGGCAAATGCATCGATCTATATTTGAGTGGGTTTTAAAGTTAGACGTTGGACGTGAGGCGCGGGCCCCTCTGATTTCAGGGACTTTCCCTCAGCAGAGGGCACGTGACGCCGTGGCCTGGGCGACAGGGGCAAAGAGCGGTGTGGATTTCTCTGGCATGCCGTCCCCTCGCAAGTCTGTCTCCACCGATGTCCGTGCGCCGACCTGCGCTCTCGCAAGCAAGTAATTTACAAGTAGAGACCCGAGCAGAGCGAGGGGACACAGACCTGAGCGGGGACGGAAAGTGGAGACAGGGAAAATGTGGGAGCGTTGTAGGAAAAGCAGCTTTATCAACAAATCAGATTATAACTTTCATATTAAACAGCTCAGAGCTGAGTAACGTGAGCTGGGCAAAGTACAATATAGGTTTTGTTCTCTAGCGTTCAATAAAGTGACGTTGAAGAAAACTTTATGCTGTTAAAAGAAAAGGTCAACGACGTTCATAAAATCACTGTCGGCCATCTTTGTAGTTCTTTTAAACATGTCTGGCTTGTTCTTCTGGTGTCAGTGGTGCTTTATCGTCGACTTCTTGGCTTTATTTTCATTCTGTAAACTTGAATTTTAAAGTATTTGTTATGTTGAGAAAAACTCTAAACAGTCTGAGTAACTAGAAAAAGAAGCAGGAAGTTCATGTGACGGTAAAGCAGCTGAACAGGAGTTTAAACGTGTCCGTACTGACGACCGGCGTCCTGTCCTCCCCCTGATCTCCTCCTAAGTGAGTCCAGTTTGTATTTCACATCAGAGGGGGCCGATAAGAGCTAAACATACATGTGCATGACCCCCCCCTCGCTAACAAACAGGTCAAAGGTCAGGTGAAGGTTTAGACTTTCCGTCCCTGCAGCCTTTTGTTTTATTTGCCACTTCTTGTCCTTTTTTTTCCCTCACTGCGTCTGTTCATCCTCAACACGCCGCCGACTTCTCAGCTGACTCGATGGCGTCCGTGTCCACACGCAGCACGTCTGAACGACTGAATCCCATCGAGCAGGAAGTTGAGGCACACACAGGATGCTGGCAGAGAGCCAAAGCTCCTGTTGGTTATAAATCCTCCCGCTCGAGATGCTCCCAAAAAGCCTCTCGTTCAGCCCCTTCAGAATAAAACGTCCCCGCCGCTCGCTGCACACCTTCCAGTCCCGAGCTGCTTGTTCCTCGTGTCCGTTTTCGCCGCATGAATGTCGTTTTAAATCATCCGTGCACGTCGCTGCGAAGGCGATCCAACAGGATGTAAACATTTGGGATGATAAATGTCACGCTGCCGCCTGCTCGCAGGGTTTTGCTTCTCCTCCTGCTCCTATTTGAAGGTCGTCACGCCATTCGTGAAACTTCCTTCGCACGACACCGCAAGTTTGCATCCGTGTGTTTTTGGGGTCACGAGGAGGAAGCCGAGTTTGAGAACATGGGACTCTCCTTGTTTGAGCTCAGCTTTCTTTGTTTGTCGTCGTTCTCTTTCTGCTCCTCTGTTTGGTGACGAGGTCAGAGACGCAGCAGCGTCCCAGAGGTCCACTGGGAACGTGTTAACCCTCGGATCTCCATCCCGGAGGCAGGAACACTTAATCCCAGTCGGGGTTACTCAGGATTCATCATCTCTCCACACGCGTGTCACTTGGACGGGTTATTTTTGCCGCGCCGCCTCCTCGGCCCGGACTTGGTCTGCGCGGTTGGTGTGTGCGGGCGTCTCGTCATGCGAGTCATTGTTCATTGTTAACAATCGAAGTGGAGCATGTGATCTCTCCCTCGCCGGCCCTGCTCTCTGCAGACATGCAATCCATTAACCTCCTATCCAGAGGAGCATGTCGGCAGGCCCAGCCGGCTAATTAAACGAGTGTTCGGCCTCTCTCCCTCTCTCTCTCTCTCTCTCTCCCTGCTTTTCATCCGGGGGCCGCCGTGTACATAGCTCACCTCGTGTTCAGGGCCGTTTCTGAAACATTCCTGGGACGCCCGGGCGCAACGAGCGTCTCCTTTTCTGGAAGTTTTTGGATCAGATTTAGTGAGTCTTCACACGTTTTGCTCTAGTTGTTCTTCCTTCCCTTCCCCCTTCCTCCTCCCCCTCTTCCTTTTTGGCCTCCCCCTCCTTTTATTTGAACCTGCACTTCAAGCAGAGGATTACTGAAGACCACTAAGTAGATTTAACCAGGTAATGGATACTATACTCTATAGCTTTTGTCAGGAGTGAGGTCGGAGTTCAACAAGACAAAGAGCTTTGTGTCTGTTCTACCAAATCTAACAAGTCAAAGTAGGACTGAAGGAAGTGACTTGGTGGAAGCAGCTGATACACTGCATCAAGAACGTGTAATTTGACACCAGCTTCAGTCAAATCAAAAGAGTTTCTGCAGCAGCTGAGCTCGAATGTGTTGCGATCTGACAAGTCAGCTCCCTTTTTGTTCAAGTTCTTTCCTCTTTCATGAAAACTCGCTGCTTGCTGCTGCATCTTCGCACCTTATGTAACCGCGGCGACTCGAGCTGGTCAGTCTCCGCCCCCTTTCATTGTCTGCTCGCTCTGCCCGTGTAATTGCGTTCAGAAAGTTGCGACAGGGTTAATCCAGTTCAGGGCGGGTCAGGTTAGGTTCAGACATGTTGATCGTCGGGATCCCGGACACGTGGAGCTCGGCGTGTCGCCGTGCGACACTTTTGTCCGGCTGGGAAATGTGACTCTGTCTCCATGTCGGGGGGGGGGCGAAAAAAGTGACGGGTCCCATCTAGGAAAGGTCGACGTGATGCGTCCTTGTGCAGGACGGAGGTTAAAGTGTTAGCTTAGCATTAGCTCAATCATAAACACTTGAAGGCATCAATACAAACGAGCTTAGTTGATTTCTGGAGCAGTGTGTTGTCGTGTGTGTGAACGGTGGCCTGAGGGAGGTCCGTCCTCAGACATTCACTCGTGACGTGTTCGTTTTAACAGCTTGTGCAAACTGAGAGTAACTTAGAGACACTTTCTGTATCTTGTTTCTTCCTCTTTACCGAACTGCACCCCTCTCTCTCTCTCTCTCTCTCTCTCTCTCTCTCCCTCTCCCACTCTCTGGTGGCATTTGTAGGCGGCTAATGATATTTGTGTCTTATTAATGGCTGCTGATGAGCTGAAATGGAAGACTCTCCGCAAGCTTTATTTACTTGCTTTTAATACTGACCCGTCAGTTTGATTCATGGCGCGGCCATATGGACGCTGGGTACCGGGGGACAGGTCTGCTGCCCGCTGACATCACGTCCCTCCCTCACTTTTCACTCAACCCGGAGCATGTGGTGCTTCAATAAATACGTTTTTCCTCCTTAAAATGCATCGACTGCTCCATGCTGGCAGGCCGGGGTCGGCGTCAACTCTTCGCGAGGTGAAATCAGCCGTAACTCACAGCTGCTCCGCGCCTCAACGAACGAGAGGAATTTCTAAGAATATGTGTAGCGTGTCATTTATGATCCTCGTGGTGGATTCATAAGTGCTCGGGAGGTTGCGGCTCTGCCAGAGGAGCCTGTGAACCGCCGACTCTGTGGGATTATACAGCACAGAGGCGGGCGGAGTGACACCCAAGTGGGAGGACACCTGAACTCGCCCTGTGGCTGCTGCTGTTACATCAGAGTGTGTAGTGAATCATGAGAGGAAGTAGGTGTGTGTGTGTGTGTTTGTGTGTGTGTAGCCTTCAGATTTCCAGGGGAAGTAATTCTTGTTACTCGTTTGTATGTTTAGCACCTTTTTTGACTCGATTATGCGACAGAGTTGTATCGTTTGTATCCTGAATCCTGCTGTGAGTTCAGTCCCTCCTGTTTACCCGGATAGTTCTCTTTGTTTGTTGTGTGAAAGCTTGGTCTGCTTTGTTTAGAAGTGAGTCTCGGTGCGCTTTGTTCACGGCCGCCAGGCATTCCCGTGGACCAAAGACAGAAGGCCACGTGCCATTGGTCAGTCGGCTTCTGTGTAGCCATGGCAACACGTCTCGTGTCGACTCTCGAAGATTCAACGAGCCGAGTTTTTCCTCCGCCTGTGTTTTTCTGCTGTGTGAAATCCAAACAGCGCAACACGAGCAGAACTCAGAGGGAAGCGGAGTTCGGCGCGGCGCGGCGAGGAGCTCGTCTGCCTGCGAGCTCGCGCTCGTCTCCTTCAGCCCGCGGCGCGTTCGCCCCGAGATCCGTCTCGTGACTTCATCCCGCGTTTCGCGTCACGTCTCGAATTGATATTCAGACACCTCGGAGTCTGTGTGACAGTGTGTGTGCTAGGTGTGTCTTTGAGGGGTGTGTGTGAGTGTGTGTGTGTGTGCAGGAAATAGCTAAGGACGCTGAGAAATCTCGAGCAGTTTGCGGTTGAGAGGGGGGCCGCTTCGGCCCCCTCCTGGCTCCCCCCAGGTCACATGTCGGACCCATCAAATCCTGCTATCTCAATCCCATGTTGCGCCTGCCCACATCTGACTGGCGCGCGGATACTCTTACACCCACTCTGGATCCTCGGCCAAGATCTGGTGGGAGGTGGACGGGGACGGGGGGGCAACGCACCGCCTCAGAGGTGGAGGTCTCACTTGGTGGGCCATGAGGTGCTGATGTGAAGCTAGTGTTTGCTGCTTTCTGCCCTTAATGTGATGAGAAATGTTGTATTACAGAGACTCTTTCAGGTCATTGGTTCAGTTCCTTAAATGTGGTGAAACTGAGATTTCACCCACTCAGATTTCATCAGTTTTCGGCGTCGACTCAAACAAAGAAACGACTGAACGTCACCGGTTCAAGGAAGTCCCTGAAAAGTCACCGTGAGCGAACCAGACACATCAGCCTCCCCCCCCTCCCTCCCTCCCTCCCCCTCCTCCCCCCGCCTGCCTCTGCTGTCACCCCACCGAGCTGCTGCTTCGCTAAAATAAAGACGGGACCGTGTTAATGACATGCATATAACGCGCAAAAAACACTTGTCAAGTGCTGGGATTCACTTTAAAGGAGGCAGCTGACAACTAAACGCTTTGGTTTTTTACCTCGTTTGAAGCCAAACCCGTCGCCCTCTCTGACAGCTCGCACGCAGTTTATTTTATTTTTTTTTTAGAGTTATAGCAAAGTGAATTACTTTACAACCGCCTTTCCTGCCTGCTGCGCGTGTGCGCCGCACATCTGCGTGTGTTTTAGGAAGGGAGACCTCTGCCATTGTGGAGCTTTTGCTTCCTGACAAGCGGGAGCCTGATGGGTTAAAAATAGCCCCGTGCTTTCCAATTCTGTCATCTTTTGGGACCGCTCGTCCCGGCTGTTTTGATTCCGCGTGCGTCCCGCCGGAACGCTCGGGGTCACCGACGGCCGCTTCCCGTCACATGGTTCCTCATTGTAGTGCAAACAACCGTCCCCAAACACACTCCCAAAATAGGCCACCTGGGAGGCGGGGAGCGTGTGATGTCAGATTTGTGAATCGCTCTGACGGTGGCCCAGCTTAAACACGCCCTGTGAATGACAGTGTCTCTCTCTCTCTCTCTCGCTCTCTTATTTTTTTTGTTCCCTCCCAGAAAACGTCTTTTTTCCTCGGCGAGCTTTTGATGATTCGTCGGTTCACGGAGAGTTCGGCGAATGTGCGTAGCAGAATTAGGGCACGAGCAGCTACTGTATAGACAGATGTGACAACAAATGGAGACGTCAACGTCTCGGGGAGCTGTTTGTAAAAGCGAGCTGTTGTGGAGGCTGACAAAACAAAGGAGGAGCGAAGGAGCGTGTGTAGATTAATCATTGTATCCTAAATGTGTTTAAACACACACGCTGAAGAAAGGAAGTCAGTGTGAGGTGAAGATATACGGAGATGTTAGGCTGCAGTGAGCTGTAATTCAGGATTAAACCTCTAATCTGAAGATTAATCAAGACCAATTTAAAGTTCACTAAAGTGGCAGAAGCACGTCTGTGTGTGTCCATGTAAAACTCAAGTCGTCGTGCGCCTCTTCAAATAATCAAGCAACCAAATCGATATGCGTGCTATGCAAACGTCAGGCTATGTAAACCTCCCCGGCGACCTACGCAAATAAGCTCCACGGCTGCTTCTCAGGCTGCTGATTGCGTCCTGAGACAGACGGACGCTGCTGCCGTGACGCTGATCTTTAAAAGAGGCGTTTTTGCGTCGACGACACTTCCTGCCGCCACTCTCTCCCCCTCGTGGACAGAAGTGGTTGCGCGGTGGCCGTGTTCCTGTTTTCCCTGCGGTGGCCGAGCTCCAGACGGCGTGGCGGGAGGTCAGACGGGCCGCTCCGCTGATTGATGCTCAGCATGTTGCTGCCGCGTCGCTTTCCCGACCCCCGCTGTATCTGTTTGCCCCAGAACAAATGGCCCCGAGGTTAAGTCCCGTCGCAGCTCGCTGCCAGGACCCGGTCCCTTCCTTCTGACACGTTCATCCCTCCCCAGCGTCCTCGCGTCCAAACTTAGCCCCCGGGCAGGCGTCCAATCGAATGTCTCCTTTTGCTCCTTCCGCGGATTGCCAAGTGGCAATTCTATAACTAACGTGTCAAGTCTCCTTTCAGTAAACGGAGCCGACATCAAAAACCCACAGAAAAAGATGCCACACGGTTGCCTGCGAACGCGCTCGCGATCACGGAAACGCTCCGCTTTGAACACCCACCCGAAATAGTTCAAAGACGCCGTTCATCCCTTTTTCTGCAAAATGAACAAAAAAAAAAAAAAAGCAACGAGGGTTCTTAGGAAGCACGCGAAGGCGCTCTGCAGAAAATCAGACATCACGGAGGATAAACAAAATCTCACCGAGTAGATTTTACTCTGAGTAACTGAAAAAGTGAGCGTTTTCCTGCTTGTGTCAAACACAATGACGCTTTTTTAGAGTTTTTCCTCGAAATGTTCAAAGAAATGTGACAGTCGAATGAGATCTGGAAAGAAGCAGGAAAATACTGAAGCTTCAGGAGGTTTTTGTCTTGTTTAGAGTGTGAAATTTTAATTCTGGCTTGAAATAAGTAAAATCTACTTGGTGAGACTTTTAGTTTCAAACTGGGTTTTCTTATCGGACCGTTTGCTGCAAACGATGACCCACAATTTATCATCGATGTGGATGTTTTATTTACTGAGTAAACAAATCGTGTATGAGCAGGAAGTGAAGCCCTCTGTGTGATTGTTACCTCGTTTCCACCGTCGCCTGTTCTGTAGCAGCGTTCAGGCCCGTGCGTGTGTTTGTGTGCGCGTCACAGCCTCGCCGTTGTCGGCCTTGGCCGCTCGCCGCGCGAGACGGGTGCCAGCGGGGGCGCCTCGTTATTTAGGGGGCCTCGCCGTGACGTGGCGTGGCAGTTTGAAGGAGCGCCGCGGCCGGCGTGGGGACGGCGTCCGGATCGTGACACCGGCGCCGCGGTTGTTGTTGTGTGTCTGCGCGCGTGTCGTTCGGTGGCCCTGCTGGGCCGGTTTGGCACGCGGCCAGCGCGGACTGTCCACCGACGGGCTGGTTTCCCCAGGGGTGAGGGGGCGAGGGGGGGGTGGTGGATGAATGGGGGTAGGGGGGGAGTGGAGCTGAATAAAAACAAGAGGGGGACGGGGGTGGTGCCTGGGGACGCAGCAGGAATGACAACAGCACACGACAGAGTCCGGCAGCAGCGTCGATCTGTCTGAGTCACTTTCCATGTTGTGGTTAGCTCAGCGCTTCACATCAGTGATCCTCAGCACGTTTCCCGGCACATTCCTGTCGGACGGCTGCAGTTTTTCACAGCTAGAAGCTCCGTTTTCCACCACGTGAGGATGGACGGACGCTAAGTTCTACCTGATCCTCTCTGGTCTTTGTGCATGTTTTTTTTTCTGTACTTGTGGAGAAGAAGAAAAACACAAACATGACAATCAAGTGAGCCTTGACAAAAGTAGAACAGCCAGTTTCCTCTGCTGGCCTCTCGGCTCCTACTGAACTGAATGTGTACCGAAAGGATTTCCAAGTAGGTGTGAGTTTGTTTTTGTTGTGCTCACTTTAGCGTTTTTTTCAGAAGTGGGACAAAGGTCAAGTTGGCCTTCACGTGCGTGCAGATGTCGTTCCCCGAACTGAAGCCCTCCAGAGGTGTTTTGCCGAATTGGAGGCCGAGCCTGTTGTACCTGTCAGGTGTTCTGCATTCTTGCCCTACTCAGAACTAAACCCGGGACATTTTTTTAATCCTTTG
>JAUESF010000057.1:2594409-2606798 GCA_032274765.1 Malacoctenus tetranemus
ATTATACATAAGTCTGAGATCTGAATCTCTCCTCGGATCAGCGTCTGAAACCACACTCGGTGTTTGGAAGCCGGCAGCGAGGAAGAAATGACAGCAGCTCCTCGGTCCCGTCGCGTCCACTCGCTCTGACAGTGATCCTGCCGCTGGTGTCTCCTCAGATGTTACCTACGCACCTTTGAACATTTGCTATGTAAAGCACCGTCCAGCAGGCGCTCTGCAAAACAGGGCCTGCAGATTTTACTGTGACCTGCTGACAGCTGGGTGCAGGGAAACTGCAACAGGTGAAAAATGAAGGTAAAACAAGTTATTCATTTGGAAAGTGAGATTAATGCTAAAAGATTTCTCATTTTTATACTAAAAAAAGAAAGAAAAATAGTAAATATATCAGGAAAACAAGACTTATTGATAAAAAAGAGAAGAAGAAGTAGGAAAAAAGGGAAGTCAGATGATGAACAGCTCAGAAACTGATTTAATTTTAGACAATGTCGTTAAAATAGAGATTCAAACACAGGAAGTTGAGCAAAACACCAGGATGAGGAAGTTATTGTTTCATTTTAACGTCATATTTTAAGTCTCCACCTTTGATTCAGTCGTTTGTGCTCAAGTCAGCAGAACGGACGGATATTGAAACCCAATTAAATGACCAGAAATCTCCTACAAATGGACCTTTCTGCCTCTTCAGCCTAAATATACACAAACCAGGAACTCTTGAACCCTCTTGAGGGGCTGTAAATAAGTGGGCACCTTCAAACTGTACCAGCGCGTCGGGAATCCGACGAGCGAGCAAGAATTTTATTAAGGAATCCGACCCCCGTTAAACATAATCCCGTGTCTAATTACTCGCGGGCGTGGGCGTTGTCGGAGGTTTTGAGTGACGTCCTGGTGGTGGTGGTGGGGGGTGGGGGGTGCGGTTAGGGGGGTGGGGGGGGGGGTGTCTGTTGCCGAGTGCAGTCACTGGGGACGGCAGGTGCACGTCCTCGCCCCGGGGTGCTGCCCGTCTGCCAAGGAGACGTTGGGCTGGATCGTGTTGCATCACTTTGAAATCGCATGAACCCAACACGCGTCAGAGCCAAGCTCCTGCTGCTCGTGTGTGTGTGTGTGTGTGTACGTGTGTGTGTGCACTTGCGTTGGAGGCTGACAGGCCGTGCAGGCGAACACGGTGGAAAAAGTTAGGCTTGCATGTGAGCGCTACATCTGTGTAAGCACGCTGTATATATGTCTGACTTGTGTTTAGGCTGGTATGAGGAGGAGGAACGTAAAGAGGCTTGTGGAGCCTTTGGCTATAAAAAGATGCTTCTCGAAGGAGTTTGTTGACTCAACTGCAAAGCGATTACTTACCATTCGAACCGTTTTGAATGCAGACGTGAAACTTTGCACTGAGGAACGAGTTGCATGCAAAAACTCGCAGCTTTTTCTTAAAACTGCGAGTTTTTCATGATGAACCCTCTGCACCGATCATGCAGTTGATTGCCAGATGTTGCGTTGCTTGGTGTTTGGTTGCCAGCGAGGAATTAAAGCCCATTAGTGTCCATAAACTCCCACCTTGTTGCCCCCCTTTTAACAACCTAAACAGATGAGATGCAGCCTGGTTATTCGTGAGGTGAAGACGAGTCCAAAAAGTTTGAATTTTCACCCCCAAAATAGCAGAAACGTGTGTTAATGAGCGCCAGAAGTCTCGTGGTCGCTGATAACGCGGCGTAGAAACAGCCGCTGAGCCTCGTACTCACACGTCCGGCGATCGACAACGATCTAATGTGAAATAAAGAGATTATGCTATCATGTGAGTGATGGTTTCACAGCTGAGACTGTCCAGCTGTCAGCAGTGATAAATCAGCCGCACTCGCTCAAGTTCATGTTCTCATAAATCATCCCCAAAGTGCACTGCACCTTTTGTCCTTAATTTACGACATATTAATAACGATTAATCACCTAAATGATCCTCTTTCTGCAGCCCGTGATTAATGTTGATTAATGTCGGCGCCTGTTGTTGAGTAAAAATATCATCACTTGGGGTTCCGGTGATGGATAAGCAGCGAATGTTAATGTCTCCCACTGAATGATATGAGCAGATGTGGACAGATGGGCTGATGCAGCCGATATGAGGGGCAGCGAAGGGAGCAGAGGATCATGGGAGGAGAGTCGAGTCGGGCCGACTCCCCCTTCATCTGGAATCCGCCGCCAACAGATGTGCCTTTGTCCGCTGCTCTGAGTGCGTCTCTGTGTGCCCATGTGTCACGCCGCGTCCCTGCCAGGTCGCCGCGGACGCAGCGCTGTCTTTTCAGGAGCGAGGAGTGACCCCGGGGGGGAGTCGAGGCTCCTTGGGGGGGAGTCGAGGCTCCTTGGGGGGGAGTCGAGGCTCCTTGGGGGGGAGTCGAGGCTCCCTGTCCCCAACACAAATACTTGTAATCGTGGCTGCAATCAGGCCATCTTAACTTGAACCCACAGGCGCCCACACACGTTCCTCTTTAGAGATTGAATTAATGAGAGAGAAATTGAAATAGAAGTGCAGAAACTGAAGAGTTTGGCAGTCAAAAATACAATTTTGACCTTGAATCGACTTTATTTTAAAAGAAAAACCAGAAATTTGTCAGTTTTTTTTGTGACTCAGAAATGGAATAGAAGCACTCGACAGGTGTGACTCGTCTCCAACAGACGAGTCACCCGTGACGTCCTCTCCTCATTCGTCTCCACCACTTGTCCTTGAAGTCCACGTCATCGCCGGCGGGACGTTGTATTCTTGGTGGGAAGCGCTGAGCTTTTTACAGGCTTCTCTGGCGAGACGCGCGTTGGGACTGGTGGGTTTTGCGCACATCGCGGTTCCTCCGGTGACTCAGCAGGCAGTTGGTGTGTTTTTTTGAGCCGGTGCCGGCTGTTACGTCAGCAGGAAAGCACATTTGCATTTGTATGGTGGAAGAAGGAGAAACAAAAAAAGGGGGCCTCTCGGAGGATTTCGTCCCCGTATTGAGGTGTTGAAAGAGCTTTTCAGACGGGAATCCCTTTTTAAAACTTTGAAAACACGTCACATAAGCGGTCGTTCCTACAAACTTCCCTTTGTCCATGAAGTCATCAGGGTTCAGTTTTACCTCCTAAAAACACCTTTTAAGAGTCCTTTGCGTTGCTTTAAGTAAGTCTCCACGTGTCCTCTAGGGGTGCTAGAGAGCTTCAAGGAGGCGCAGCACTCAGGTGAATCAGGGGGTCGGGGTGACGCCTTTTCCCGGCAGATTTGAGAGCAAATATATTCGACTTTTCACGAAAGAAACTAGTTTTTTCTCAACTTCGTTGATCCTGAGTGAGAGTAGATAAAGTGAGATAAACGGGGACAGATTAAACTTTCATAACGAGCATGCAAGTGCAAAAAGCACAACAGTTACGACAAGATATTTCAAATTAAAAGCGTGCAATTGCCCTATTTTTCCGCGGTGCTCCTTGCTCTCCAGGTTGTGTGTGTGCGTGGTGATTCAGACGGCCGTGCATCGCCAGGTGGCACGCCCTCACCTCCCAGGTGCTGACACTCATCTGGAATTCATCCAGAAACGAAGGAGAAACGAATGCATAAACACAGATGCTTGCGTTTGATATTCAAGGCCTCTGCGCGTCTCCCCCCTCGCACGCGCGCTCTCTTTACGCCGCGCTGCACCGATGTGCTTTTGTGGCGCTCCGTTTGAGAGATGCTCGACGCCGCGTTCACAAAGACGCGGGTGGAAACATTTCATTAAGTCAGACGAGATTAAGTGCGAGCAGATGAGCGATGGAAACACTTAGAAAATGTGACACCAGCAGGAACAGTTGCAGGGAAACTTGGAGGACGTGTGGAACACGGCAGCTCTGATCGCACGCGAGGCCGAAGGATCCAATCTTGTGTTTTTACTTGTTGGAAATCAAACTCTCTACAGACTCAGAGCTGCTGGGGGATTTTGACGACTCCCATACGAACACGTGTGTGTTCAGCCCCGGTCCAACATGAGCCCGCGCATGTTTCAGAGGAGTTTAGTCGCGGCGAGGCATCGCTAACATCTGTGTCAGTGCGTGCACATGATATGAGCCGTGTCAGAATCAGGGTGTGCTGTTTCATCCTTATCATGTCAGACGTGCATCTGATTCAGCGCTGCGAGGAAACAGCTGCAGCACTCAGATGTTTGTTCTTCTTCTGCACGATTCGGAGGGAAAATTTGTCACCGAGCGCCGTCACCGGCGGCAGTTTCACGTTTTATTGCTGCGGGGGGCAAATTGAGACTTGGGAGTCTGTTGCCGCTTTTATTAGCTGCTGACATGCAGACACACAGAACATGCTAACCCCACAGACAGGACAGGGAGTTCCCCCCTGGTCACAACAATGCTGGAAGCCAGAGGACTTTTAATTCTTCAGTGCATTCACATGCACATCGACCATTATTTCACTGCCTACTTATCTCTCCCTTATCTCCTATTAACTGCATGTACTCGCAGGTCTGACTGTGTTTGTGTGTAATAATCCCAATTTATACACGAGTTTTGCAGGCATGAAAGAGAAAAAGTCTCTCAGGTGCATTTATTTTATACACATTTAAATCTCAGACACATTTATTCGACCAATATTTCAGGCCTTTATAAGGACTCGTGGACTCGTGTTCGTAAGAGTGGACTCAGTGGTTTCGTGTGGACGTGAACTTACTTCCATTTGCTCATCTGAACTCTGCTCGTTGTGACCGAACGATTGGGAGTGAAACCGTGGACGCTGCAGCCGGCAACGGTTCAGCGCTGCGCCGCAGCGATATCACAGGCTAATTAGTTTTCACAAGCAGGTACGATGTATCAATTACACCGAAGTCGGGCTGCTTATTTTTTGTTTTTTGCTGCTCCGCTTGATGCCAAGGCCACACACACACAAGCGCAGAGCTCCAGGATGAATGCTTTGAGGTGCTTGGTCGGCCGCCACCATCCCTGTTAATGCTGCCGGTGTTCTGGCGATTCTTTGGTGCGTTTGTTTGCGGTGGCTTTCTCTGCAGGGGCATTTAGTTCTGAGCGACCAAAGCAGGACAGCCGGAAACCGAGCGCGCACACTCTCATGCGCGCACAGGTGGAAGTGGTGCCTCTGCCATGGCTCTCTTACTCCTTTCAAAGTCCCTAAAAGGAAGAAAGCCCAGCAAAAAGCAAAGTGTGTGTGTGTCCGTGTGTGTGTGTGTGTGATCCGAAGCCAGACTTTTAGGCAAAGCCAGCTCGCTGCAGCTCTCAGTCAAACCCACACATGGACATACAGAGACCCGCACAGTCCTCAGTGTCTGCCCCAGAGCTCATAGTGAACTACACTTCTTTTATAACGCTATAAACTGACACTAAAGCACTTATTCTGAGGTTCACCGTTTGTTTTTCTCCCCCCTCCTCCCCCCCTCCTCCCCTCCTCCTCCTCTCTGTTCTCAGTTCATCATAGAAGACATGAAGCAGCAGCAGACCAACAAGCACAGCAACCTGCACCGTGAGGACCAGCACATCACCGTGGAGGAGCTGTGGAAGAGCTGGAAGAGCTCTGAAGGTACCGCGGGGGGCTCCAAACACGCAGTGTAGCCGACTTTGTAACGAACCAAAAATCAGGAACCGTCAGGAGACAAAATTCACGTCACTCAGAGCAACAAATTTACACACAGTAGCGTCGTTTCAACGTCACGTCTTCTTTTGTTTCCTCTGTTGAAACAACGCAATTAGTGTATCTGCTAACTTCTTCTCATCACACACACACGTGTTTTATCTCCAAACACACACCCCCAATCTGTCAGCAGTCTCAGCCTGTCTGTGCCAGCGTTTGTTTATCACTCATATCTGTTTGCTCAGTGGTTTCAGAACAAGTTCCTTACATGCACTCGTTGGCTTCCAGTGGCTGTCGTTAAAGCGCACACTGCTGCAAACGTCAAATACCACAAGAGAAAAATGCTTCACATGAATATTGTTCTGTGTTTGATGGCTGACATGAAGGTTTTACTGTCAAATTACAAAGAAATTATCACATTTCCTTCTCTCTCTTCCTTAAATTATGCAGAAGCATCGAGACCTTGGAGTTGGTTTAGAACAAAGAAGTTAACGTGATCTCTTTTGTTGTGCGTCCTCAGTCCACAACTGGACCGTGGAGGACACGGTGCAGTGGCTGAAGGAGTCGGTGGAGCTGCCGCAGTACGAGAAGAACCTGCGAGACTTCCCGGTCACGGGGAACACTTTACCTCGGTGAGCTCGCCACCGCCGCCGCCGCCGCTCCTTTGTGTCTGAGCCACGCCACGATCACGAGCTTTGTTACAATACCCCAGAGGAGCCTTCAGTGCTGGTGTTGCTCTGTTTAATGCTGCCCACTGCTGGTTGTAAAAGGCAGCACAGGTGGGAAAAAGCTTCAGTGTTCTTAGGAGAAGTTTTCAAGAGCTCTGGCTGGTTTTTTTGATCCTTTAAGGGTCAGATCTGGTTTTGTTCGACCGTCTTCTCACGCTGGTTCAAGTCTTCTTCGTCTCGCGTGTAGTTAATCATGCGCTGGTCGTGTGGCCCCCTCCGAGCCCCCTCAGGATGAAATTGTCATTTGAGCACAAGTGTTACAGAAGAAAGTGAGACGCTGGTGGGACACGCGGAATGCGACCCGCTGCAAACTGCATGTACGGCATGAGTGGACCCGCAGGGGCGGCGGGCGATCGAGGGGGGTCTCGTGTTACGCGGCCGAGCCGATCGCCGCTGACTCATGAAGTGATGTCACAGGGAGGGAGGGAGGGGAGTCGGGGGGGGGGGGGGTTACAGTTTCCCGGGCTGCCATGTTGTCTCAGCCGTTTAAGATGGTGGTGGTATGCAGCGAGTCGGGGAGGGGGGAGATGGGAAGACGGCGGCGGTGTCACCAAGGTCAAACGAGGCAGCGTGATCTCATGTTCAGATTATAGCCCACCGTCCGCGCAGAGACCGGGCTAGAAACTCAGTTCTGACTCTGCCCCCTGTTGTCTTCCTTCTCTCCTGCAGAATAGCGGCAAACGAACCGTCGTTCATGTCGATGCAGCTGAAGATATTAGACCAGCGGCATAAACAGAAGCTGAACCTGAAGGCGCTGGACGCGGTGCTGTTCGGACCCCCTCTCCGTGAGTACGCTCAGCAAGCACGCCACACGGCTCGTCAGTCTCTCACCGGATGTCACGAAAAAACCACCCGTCCTCCCTCCGTTCCTCTCCCTCTCCGCAGGCCCACAACACAACTGGATGAAAGACTTCGTCCTGATGGTTTCCATAGTGATCGGCGTCGGGGGCTGCTGGTTTGCGTACGTGCAGAACAAATCCAGCAAGGTGCACATCTCTCAGATGATGAAAGATCTGGAGAGCCTGCAGCACGCCGAGCAAAGCCTCTTAGACCTGCAGAGCCGGTGAGACACTGTGTGCGGGAAACGTTGTCGTGTCCACGTGGGCCTTGAACACACCACTGGATCAGGAATGATATCCATGTATAGATTTTACATTCGTCCACCTGAAATCAGCGTTTGTGTGTGATCCTTTAGCTAAAATTCAGTTTGACCTTCATGTAACACATCAGACAGGCCTGTAGGTGGTGCTCTAACATGTCTAACGTGCCAGAAATCAGAGAAAACAAATGAAACAAAGAAGTATTTCTGGATCATTCCTTTATTGCCATTCTGCAGATGTTTCAACATCTGTCTGTTCTCGTCTCTCGCCCAGGCTGGAAAAGGCTCAGGAGGAGAACCGCACGGTGGCCGTGGAGAAGCAGAACCTGGAGCAGAAGATGAGGGACGAGATCACCGGGGCCAAGAACGAGGCCTACCGGCTCCGGGAGCTGCGGGAGGGCGCCGAGTGCGAGCTGAGCCGGCTCAAGTACGCAGAGGAGGAGCTCGTTCAGGTACAGTCGGCCCTCACGGCCACTTACGAGAAAAAGGATCTGGAATCTTTGGGCTGCTGGTCTTCAAATTTATGTGAAATATTCAATGTATTCAGTCACATTTATGAGCATTATGTAAATACATAATGAGGCATGGAGGCTGGTATCGAGGAAAAGCTGCGTATGGAAGTAAATGTATTCATTACTGTGGCTGGAACACCTTGAAATGAAGAGATTAAATTCATATTTCCCACATTAAATTCTCATTTCTGTCACAAATTACTTGGTTTGCGTATGCTGAGAGTTGCCTCATTGGCTTCCCATAAAATACACCAATAATATATCCGCCAGCTCGTCTCTGTAATGAGGTTTTTCCTTCGCCGACGAGCCACAAGTGGACTCGCCCGGCTTAAAAAAGCGGCCCTCAAAGATCCAGTCAAGGCTAAGCTCCACTAACTGTGCAGCGCTTGATCTGTCGGGAAGAACATTTAAACGCCTGCCAGTGAATCTGACCCCCCCCACCCCCCCGTCCCCCTCCGACGCCCCTCTCGTGTAGGTGCGAAAGGCCCTGAAGCGAGCGGAGAAGGAGATGCAGTCGGAGCGCTCGGTGCCCGAAGCCCTTCAGAAGTGGCTCCAGCTCACGCACGAAGTGGAAGTGCAGTACTACAACATCAAGAAGCAGAACGCCGAGTTCCAGCTCTGCGTTGCCAAAGACGAGGTGACTGTGCTCGTTTCTCTTCACAGAGCGCCGGCGACCCTCCTGTTAGGGAGGAGGTTTTTGGGATAAAGATTTAAGCATCTGTAAATATTATGATCCTCTCTCCTCTTTATTGGAGCCAGTTTATTGATTCACGGGTCATTTGTTGCGCTTTTTTTGGCAAGTTTAGCTCAGACTTTGCAGCTGTGTGTGAGCAGAATTAGGTTTAATCCAAACGGCAGCAGGAGTAAAGTATGAATGATGTGAGTAACTCAAATCTGCTTGTTTGTTGTGTTGCAGGCAGAAAAGATCAAAAAGAAGAGAGGCACCGTGTTCGGGACGCTTCATGTCGCCCACAGCTCATCGCTGGATGAGGTGGACCACAAAATACTAGAAGCAAAGTAAGAAACGTCCAAGTTTAGTCAATTTGAAGCCATTTTTATTGAGCGGTGTTTATTCACACTCTACTTGCTCTTGCAGGAAGTCCCTGTCGGAGGTCACGGCGTGCCTGAGGGAGCGGCTCCATCGCTGGCAGCAGATCGAGAAGCTCTGCGGGTTCCCGGTGGTCAATAACTCGGGCCTGCCGAGCCTGACGGCCAGCCTGTACTCGGACCACAGCTGGGTGGTCATGCCGCGGGTGTCGGTGCCCCCCTACCCCATCGCAGGAGGAGTGGACGACCTGGACGAAGACACGCCTCCCATCATTCCACAGTTTACAAGTGAGTGGCACAGAGCGACTGCTACATGCATGAATATGAAGTAAAGACGTGAAGCATCACCGGTGTGTTCACCTCCTCCAGCTGCTACGATGATCCGGCCCCCGCTGACGCGCAGCAGCAGCCTGTGCCGCCCCCGCCGCAGCATCATGAACTCGCCGCAGTCCTCGCTGATGTCTCCGGACCCGGACCTGCTGTCCATGGCCAGCTCGTCCCTCTCCTATCACCCCGAGGCAGACGACGAACATATCATGTTCAGCTCGGATAGGAGGGGGTATGTAGCGGTGGCCGGGACGCCGCGGAATGGTTTTACAGTTTGGACTCACAGGTGTTTGATTGCAGACATTCACACTGATGCATTTGGGGTGGCGTGGGTGTTTCTGGGTGAGCACTAACCCTCGCAGCGAGTGCAGCGATCACCTGTAAGACGCGAGATCCTGCGTTAGTCAGTAATTTGTGTTTGGACTGACGAGGCAAGATGAGACTCACCACGAGTGTTTGGCGCGCCGCTAACGGTCCCGTGTCCTCCTCTCGTCCTCCAGGGAAGCGGCTCAGGAGGGCGGCGGCGCCGACACGGACTCGTCCATGAGCCGCAAGCAGCTGCACAACTCGGAGCCGCCCTACCGCAAGATCTCCCGCGAGGAGATGCTGCTGTTCAGCCTCCAGAGCGCCGAGCTCCCGGCCTCGGCGTCCAGCACCTCCACCACCCACACCAGCAGCAGCAGCAACAGCAGCCTCAGGGACTCCACGCCTCCTCCTCTGCCTCCCACTCCGGCCACCACCCCCTCCGGCCCGCCCTCCACCTCACCCTCCCCGGCCCTGGAGCACCAACCTTTTGCACAAAGAGGCTCGCCCGACCTCACGCGCATCTCGCCCGAGTCCCAAAGTGTACCTTTCTCGCAGGGGAGCGCCACCTCTCCGACGGGCAAGGGCATGTACAACGGCATCCTGGAGAAGTCCTACAGCTTCGGCCAGCTGCCGGCCAGCATGCTGCCCAAAGTGGGCCGCCACCCGTCTCTCACCTCCCTGGACTCGGAGGGCCGGAGCGTGGGAAGGGAGCACAAGCTCCAGAGCACCTCCTCCCAGGACTCCAGCGACAATGGAGAGAAAATCAAGCGCTCCTCCTCCAAAATCAAAAGCCTATTTAAGAAGAAGAAATAAAGCTATAAGAAAACTTGCAGAGTGAGATAGTGTGTGAGTGAGAGAGACAAATATAAAGAGTTTTAGCCCTAATACTTAAAAAATGGACATCACTGTACGCTAAAACATTTTATTATCTCTCTTAATTTCTTTTGTTGTCATCAAAGATGGAATGTAGCTCAGTCCGGGTGCCTTTAAGTGCTCTCCAGGCTGGTAGCCTTATTTTTCAATAATGCCTTTTAATTTTATTCACTCATAGCCTCACCTGGAAGTCTACGGATCCCCTGAAGGGTCACAGCAAGGAGTTAATTAGAGCCACTTTTGCATTTTTTCCATCACACTTTACAGTGGCGTCCCAACTCGGTCCTGGAGGGGGCGCCATCCTCAGCGTTTCAGACGTCTCGCTGCTTCAACACACCTGGTTCGAATTAGCATGATGCCATCATTCAACTCAGGTGTGTCGAAGCAGTGAGACGTCTGAAACTGAGGACAGCGCCCCCTCCAGGACCAGAGTGGGACTCCCCCCCCTGCTTTACATGGTTGGAAACTTGGGGCCTGATTTACTAAAACTACCACCAAAATTTAAACGCATGTGGATTTGCACTGAAGATACATGTAACAGACACACACTCCATTTAGCATCCATGATGATGAAATATGACGCCATGATCAGTCGATGGCGCCAAAACTCTGCAGGAGTTAACGCTCCACGCACAATAAGATTAACAGCTGCATTTTTGTTGTTTAGCATCTGTATTTGTTTGCATTAATTAGTATTAACGCTTCCAATTAAAGCGCTCCGTCTACTTACACAACTAAAAGTGCATGCAAAATCATTGAGTTAATATCAGTTATTTGCTTGCAATTCTGTGCATCATTGAAGATTTTAATAAATCAGATCCCCACAAGCTGTATAACTGGTGAAGCATTATCAAAAGTGCAGTTTTCTAATTTCAACGGTACTTTGTAGAGTCAAACTACGGCACAAAATGTGAGTAATGGAAAGGATTACCACCTAATTTGAGAAGAAAAGCAAAAGCTACTGCGAGACAGAGCAGTGTTGTAATGACTCCTCGCTGTGACTCTTTGGAGGCTCTGTAGAGACTCAAACAGGTCAAGAAAGGAGTCAACATAAGGTCACTGTCTTCTCTTAATTTAATCTCCAGGTTGAACCAAAAAGCCACTACGTCGAAAGGTCTAACGGTGCCGTCTTTACCTTTAGTTCCAAGCACACAATGTCCGGCGTCCGACCGATGTTTGCTGTTCTCACGTATTTTAAGTTGTGACAGCACACGAGTAACGCCGTCGGAAGAAGGTAACGCAGCTTCGTCCAATCCCGTTTAGTTTGTTTTCCCTTTTCTCAAGTGTCCTACGTGCTTCTCCTCGGTCAGATGATGGACTGCATCTCCTGAAGTGTCTGAGCGTCCGACTCGTGTACTTGATTCATTTTCCTTTGGAGGAAGAAAAAAAAAAAAACAAAAGAAAAGAAGAAAAAATCCTGTTCAAAGTTTGTTGCACTACTGCTTTCCTGGGACGGTGGGAAAGAGCCGCCGCTCGCGGAGGACATATTGAATAAAAGATTTAGAGATGAGAGCGACGCATGGGCAGCGGCACTGAAGGCACAGCACATCATACCAGAGCCAAAATGATGTGACGCGTCTGCAGTGCCACTGTTTATGCAAACCTCAATATATATATAAATATAATATAAATACATATATATATATATACTTTGTTTTCACATGTTCTTCTAGATGTTTTTAAATATTCATAAAAAGGTGGTGGCTCCCATGAAATGATCTTTACTGATGAGAGTTTATTGAATATGCAGATTTCATCAACACCAGTCACCTTCCCTGTATTCCACCCCCCCACCCCACCCTTGTTACTTGACTTACTGCATCCTGTAGCCATACATCAGCCATCGTTCGGTTGTGAGTCCTGCGTGGGGGGGGGGGGGGGGGGGGGGGGGGGGGGGGGGGGGGGGGGGGGGGGGGGGGGGGGGGGGGGGGGGGGGG
>JAUESF010000057.1:2613664-2627257 GCA_032274765.1 Malacoctenus tetranemus
CTGTGAAAATTTGACATATAAAGTGTAAAATTGATCAATTATCTCTGTAAAGTTCAGAACAGATTACCACGTTTCTCAACAACAATGAAAATACATCGTAATTCTATTTCCTGAACAAAAACGCAGCACATTAACTCTTTCTTCTTCAGCTTCTGTCGAGTCGATTCTGAGCCGTGTTTCGATATTCTACCTTTCTTGGAGTGTGTGAGTGTGTATCTACACACACACACAAACACATTTTTCACTTTGCACACCTGGAAATTATCACCGCTCACACAAATCCAACGCTCTCCCTCGCTGCGTCCTGTGAAGTGAAAAATGTCCTGCTGCAAACGCGGCGCTCCCGACCAATCGTGGTGTTTAGCATTTCCTTTGACGGAGCTGTGATTGGGTGCCGGTTGCACCAAAAAAAAAAAAAGAAGCTGCGCCGCACTTGAAACCCCCCCGTGTGGAAAATGGTTGGAAAAAAAAGAAAAAAGCGGCACTTTTTCATGAACTCATGAACTACTGAGGCGGCCGAAGAATTCATGTTAACACTGGAGCCCGCGCTGGCGAATATTTTTGAATAATCCCGTGCAAGTAGAAAGCTCCCTGTATGGTTCAGCTGGTAAAGCGTGACAGCAACACTTGCAGGGTTAGTGGTTTGATTCCCTCTGTGGCTGAGCACGATAAAAACCCGCGCGTGCACGCGGTGATAAAAAGCGAGCGACGTGAACCGACTGCTGATCGTCGGCAGCAGGTTTCGGCGCCGGCGTCTCGTGACTCGCGCGGTTACTGTAAGATCAACGAGGTGTAATGCAGGCTGGGCCCTTGTTCCAGGTAAGATGGAGGCACGTATAGCAGCCACGGGGTCCATTGGTGTGAGGACGGAGAATGAAAGCGGCACAAAGGAGGAGAACGGAGCGAGAGACAAGGAGGAAAAGTGGCTACAAAAAATGAAAGCGAGGATGAGGTTGAGGGTGTTTCTGAAAAGTAATGCGTTCAGGGGGAGAAAAGGGACTCGCCTGTGAGGTTTCTCTTTGTGATGTGGGAGCGACGTAAAGGAGGTGTGAATGAATGATGAGCGCCGACATGAAGAATGGCCCTTTGAAAAAGTAAGACATTAATGAGAGCCATTGTAAATGTCAAATTACGTCCTCCGAGTTAAGAGCCTATTTCGAAATTTAAGCTGAAAAGAGTGCGGGACTATAAAAGGTGAGCGGCGGCGAGTGAATGGGTCCGAGATCAGCCCGACTGCAGGTTAATGGCACCACGGCGCGACGGGAACAAAGAGGTGAAGGAGGGAGCGCTGAGTTACACTGCATCAAGGAACGCCACAACACCCGGCGCCGTCAAATTCCTTTGTGAGCCGAGCGTGTCTGTAACACGGCGTGGAGATCGGGAGGTGATGGGTTTTTCCCCCCGGGGGGGAACGACGGACACGGACGGACGGCGCAGCGTTATAGATACACAAGACGGGCCCAACACACCACAAAAACCTGAGGATTACGTGAACAGAAGGTCAAAGGAAAATCACGGCGTTCGAGTGGCGTGGGCGGCGCGGTGTGGGCGGAGTTTGGCACCATCAGCGTCCATAATGAAGCCACGACTGTCTGGTGTCACGTGACACCAACGCGCAACCCGTCGCCACGTCAATATCGGCTGTTGATCTACGTAAACGCGCAACATGTTCATGTGAGCATGAGCGTCTTCACATAAAACTGAATACGAGTGCGTGTAAACTGCACGTAGCTCCACGTGGCTCGTTTATAAGACGTGCTCTTATGTTGCTATTTCTTTTCTTTCACCGTGCGTCTCTTGTTTATTGTTCGCAGCTTGTTATCCCGCGTGAGCTGCGTTACGGCTCCAGCTCTCCATCATTCCCATAAAGCCGGCCCCGTAAATCATTCAGGGAGCCTATTCAATTTCAAAAGTGAGCACCATCGAGGTAATTTAGGGGGCCGGCTTATCGACCTGCCGGGGGGGTGTGGGGGGGTTTCCACGTCCCCGCCTCTTCCCGTGCCTCTGCCTCAACCGACTGATCCGACGCTGAAGACTTGACTGGATACCGCCGTGCTAAAAAACAATATATACTAACATCAGGAATCCTCCTACATAAACGCATTATCACGTCCTCGTTATTCTATTTCACACCATGTGCTTTGTTAACCCAGCGCAACCTGAATGGTGGGCTTCCATCCGGCTGCTGGCTCGGTTTGAATTGACGTTAACAATGAAGGCTAATTTAAAATATCTCCATTGACAACCTGCGCCGGCACCGTTTGACCCCAAGTCTGAGCTCTGCCCGCGTCATCGCCGGGGGGGCGAGGAAACGTTTTGCGAGACCAACAATCTCGCCTGAACCGACGAAAAGTCTTTAAATGAAAGGCGAAATCTCAGAGTGGAAAGTTTCCTTTCCACCCGAGGCGCCGCGCACGGAGATGCAACACGGTCTGCAGACGCTGCCGCTGCTCTGCCAGCGCAATCAGAGGGTTGATGTGTCCTGCTGATTGGACGAAAGATAAGTGATGTGAAGTCACTGCAACAACACAGCTCGCAGGAATGTGACGTCTGTCAAAAAGATGCACGACAAGCTTTAAAGTCTTTAGAAGCGTCCTAATAAATCCGATCTTTGTCCCCAACACTCGGACACAACACTGCCCCCGGTGGATTCTACTTGACTCGCATCTTTGCTACGCCTCCTCACACCACCGAGACTAAAATGTGGAACAGTTCAAACGCTGAATAAAGGTTCAGCTTCACTGAGCGGGGAGGAGAGGAGAGGAGAGACGCCACTGCAGGGCCGACCGGCGATCGCAGATGCGATATGATGTCATTCCCAGTCGCGCCCTGCGGCAGGACGACACAAACGCCCCATCAAGTTTGATGCGCGTCTGCGAAAAAAAAAAGTCTCGCGCTTGTCGCCGCCAGACCCCGAAATGAATTGCAGGCAGTTATTGCCTCCTCTCACAAACCCACAACAGCGCGCGAAGGCGCGGCTTCGCCTCGACTGCGTGAAAACTCGTGCATTCTGCAACGATCCAGAAGGTCGACTGCGGAGATTTGCGGCGTTTATCGGTGTGATTCTGGTTTAATTACAGGAGGAAACTGCTGTTTAGACATGCTACAACACACTCCTGCCTATAGTGTGTGTTCTGCCCGCAGCCTCGTGTCTCCAACCTTGTATCATCTGCCCTTTTCACCGCCGCACTGTCGCAGTGTGTAATTAAACACGACAGGACACACACCGATTTGCCCTCAGCCAGAGTTTCATATAAGGAAAATAATGAAATACCTGCGAGAGTTCACAATAATGAAGCAACAGCAGTCCGCCGTCCCAACGCAGCCACTTCTAATTACAAGTTGGACTTCACTTCTGTGATCTCCATTTACCTCAATTTACACCTTTACTGCACATTTGCTCTGTTATTGACAACTGACGGCTTGTTTTTCTGGGGTAATTACATTAATTCTAATCAAGAAGGCTGAAAACTTGGAGTGTCTTTGTTTCGTGACGCTGCACGCGGTTTAAAAAGTTAGTTATCAGGACGGAGGCGAGCGAGAGATTCGTTTCTAAAAGACAAGGCGGAGAAAATGAGTGAGTGCAGGTCGCGGCAGGGTACAGTAGCCGTCTAATGGTACAAGACAGGTCGAGACAAATTACACAGAACGCGGCGCGAAATGATCTATCGCACCTCCTCCTTATTTATTTATATACTATTACCAAAAGTGCCTTTCAAGACGCCTGGCCTTGAGAAACTTCTCTCGTCAGCAGCGAGACACGCAGATCAGTTCCTGAGCCGGGTAACTTTAAAGTTGTCTGTAAGTGTGACTGTTTGTGCAGTCAAATGTTCGGAAATAGAAGCTGAGGTCGAAGGGAATCACGTCAGTTCAGCAGGAATCTGCGAGTAAATCAACTTACGTATAAAAAACCAGCAGGTTTAACAATTGATGTCAGAGTTGCTGCATCTTTTAGGACCCACAAAAACAGGTCAGAAATGCAAAGCGCCAGGACGCTCCCGGCAAACCAAAAAGGCAAATCGGTGGCGATAAGACATTATCTTACGGTTAATATACGGCGTGACAGCGAGAAAACGCCTGGTGTGCAAACCGGCGCGCTTTGTAAATCCAGTCGGAAACAAGCTCCTCTGTAAGTGAGCTGACGGAGTTAATATCTAATAGCTGTAAACACTGCTGTTGTCAGAGGGAACATCAATATGAAGCGGGAACGGGAAGGAAACACAGGCCGCAGGAGCGCCGGGGAGAAATAAATGGGCGACGGAAGAGAAAAAAAAAAAGAAAGAGAGAGAGAAAAAAATGGACTAAGTGGAAGGAGCGAGGAAAAGATGGAGTCTGCGGCAGATGGAGAGCGGTGCAAAGATAGAGAACAAGGGGAGGAGAGAGGGGGAGTCGAGGAGCAGGAGAGGAGGGAGACAGCGGGGCAACGAGGACATGACGAACAAGTGCGCAAAGAACTATATGAGGGGTTAAACAGGAGTTTAGTGAGATAGCAACAGAACTACTCTTTAAACAGAACGACAGTTGAATGAAGAAACCACTGTTTCGACTGTGGATCATGAATAAAGGAGAGTTAGCAGGCTCGCGCGCTGTCAGCCTGTAGATGAGGTCACCTGTGCCAGTGTGTTTGCTCCCTCTCACCTCTCTCAATACAACAATAATCAAATCGCTCTTCTGAGGTCCCCCGAAACAATTGGGAGAAGTTACAACGCGCGCTGACATTTTGTTGCGTCGGCGGTTTTCACTCTTCATTTTCTTGTCAGATGTTTTCAACCTATAGCGTTTTATTTTCTCTCTCCCTCTCTCTCTCTCTCCCTCTCTCTCTCCCACCAGTTTAAATGGAAATCCTGTCAGTTTTTTAAATTAGTTTAAAAACTGTTATTTCCCTCAAGGAAACTTTTATGAAAGCGCAATAAAACGTTGGCTCGCCGTTCCAGAAAGAGAAGTTCTGTAATGTTTTTTTGGGAATATGCCAATCTTGCTTTCTCGCAGAGTATTTGACAACAAGGCTGATGCCTTTCTGTTTTTTTTCCCCTCCATCTGTGCAGGGGAAAAACCTGCGTTTGCAAACCCGGCCGGCCAATTAACTCACCTCTGCATT
The DNA here is from genome assembly GCA_032274765.1 of Malacoctenus tetranemus. Taxonomy (NCBI): domain Eukaryota; kingdom Metazoa; phylum Chordata; class Actinopteri; order Blenniiformes; family Labrisomidae; genus Malacoctenus; species Malacoctenus tetranemus. Next base: position 2,618,763 of record JAUESF010000057.1, read on the forward strand.
GGAAAATGACCAGCGCGGCTGGGAACAAAGCGAAGCCAACCTGCTTATCAGCACCTTTAAAATTCATGAATGAACTCATTGAATCTCGTTTGTGTAGGAAACAACCTGTTCATTTGTCACTGAGTGCCAGGCTTTATTTCTGCTGCGAGCTGCTCTGCCAACGGGACAATATGACGCGATAAAACACCTGAATTGCTCCCGGACAAGTTTTATTTTGAAAACGCAGGATTCCGTGCATGGTAATGATATTTAACTGGATAACTAAAGAACCACTGATGATATCTGGGTACTATTGTAGTTTTACAGCAGCTGCAGAGTGTCCAGGTGGCTCCAGTCGGTGGTCTTTGGACCCTGCTGGTCCACATTCAGGGGGCTGATAAGATCCATCTACACGCATTCATTTGGTGTGACATTTGAATGTGCAGATGAGAGCCGAATATTACTGACATTTCAAAGTTATCATGGGAGGCTAATGCACATTTCATGTACTGATTACTGTATAGGAAGAAATAATCCATTTGGTGACCTTTGTTCTCTGCCTTTTCACCTGCTTCTCTCCAGCTCATCCCTTCATCATCGACGCATCAAAGCCGTGAAAATCTTTCAGGAAATCTTTAATGAATCGGCGGCGCGTCGTCGCTTTTCCACGAAGCCTCGAGTGTGACGTTTCCGAACTCTTCCTCCCTCCTAATTTTCACAGCGACAAGTAGACAACTCGGAGCCCGGCGCGCGGGCGCGGCCCCTCCGAGCCGTAATGAGTTTAAATCCCTTTTCTGGCCGAGCGCGCCGCCTCGTTGCCGGGCAGCGGCGGCGTCCACACTCACTTACCCTTTCTGTTAGGCGCCGCGGGGCCCCCGGGGACCCGGTTCGTTCCGTGTTTACCAATTCCCTCAACCCGGCCGGGACTCTCGGGGGCACCGCTTGGAAATTACATTCCAGAAGGTTCCCCAAGAACTATTTAGCCGGCTGGATGGAGGTAATTGCAGGTCAGGAACAAGAAAAAAACCCACACAAACCAAACACGAGTGGAGCTCGTACAGTATCACACCGACGGACGGAGACATGTTTAAACCTTCCAGACGATAATGAGACACCGGCGTGATTTATTTCACGCGTGCGGTCGATTTACGGCCCTCGCAGAAGCCTAATGAAGCCGCGTGATGACGGCGCGAACAAAGGGAAATTGATTTTACACTGCAGAGAACGTAAAGAGACGGGCGCGTTTGATGTCTTTAGCCAAATTACACCTGCGTTGACTGAATCCTCAAGGCAATAAAAAGACAGAGGCCGAAAGTTTTTACGCGCTCGCGTGTAAAACGATCAGCCAATCAGCTGAAAGACGACAAGACAACCAGGAAAACAGCCAAAAAGTGACCACTCTGAAGTCTGACGTGATGTTTACAGGCTCCATCATCAGAGAAGAACGGCGTTCAGCTCAAAACACGAGACAAGAAAGCAGCTCGGCTCAGATTCAGCGAGCTGAAAGTCGGCAGATGAAAATAAAAACAAGAGGCTCAAACGAAATGCAGAGCGGAGCGATAACTCCTCCCTGGGTTCACCGCTCCGCCGCTGCGAACGACCTCTCTCGCATGCGAGTTTTGATTTGATCCATCGTTAACATGGAGAGGAAGAAGGGAGAAGAAATCAATAGCGGCAGCTTTCATGCAGGATTCATACACATTCTACTACAGCGTTTACCAGATAAATAAATAACGGGAGGCTTCCAAGAAGCACTGACCTGATAGCCTGTATTTGTAAGGCTGAAGACGTTCTCCCCCCCCGCCCCACCCCCACCTCACCCCCCACCCCCCACCCAACTGCAGACAGTTTGAATGGTAACTTACTCCGGCACATTTCCTCACATGAAATGCCAAACGTCTGTCTGTTTGACCTATCTCCCCGGCTCTGAAGAATACAATGACTGACTGACTGTGAGAGGCAAAAGGTAAAGAAAGAGTGTCGGCAGGGGTGGAGGGAGCTGAGGAGGGAGGGGAGGAAAAGAGGGGGGGCAGCCGCTGATAGAGCGAAAGGCCATTATTAGACTCATTCTGCATTTTTGGTGCGGGAACGACTCTGGAAATTGGAATCGTGCGACCTGCCGGCGACCGATAGGAGCCCTTTCAGAGAAATAAATAACCCCCCCCTTAAAAAAAAATAGATAACTGGAGTTATTTTTAAATTAAAACAATCAATCAGAGAGCGAGCGACGGGGGGTGGGTGTGCCCAGACCGGCCATTAATACAGTGGTGGGGTTGTTATTTCCGCACCTGTGGAAGCTGAATACGAATGCGATGCGATCGGCTGGACACCGGCCATTATCTGCAACCGGTGCATCGGCAGCGCGTGGGGGGGGGCAGTGGGGGAGCGCTGGCGAAGGCGCCTTTCATCTCCGTGCGGTAAATGTCTCCACTCGCGGTGACATGTCACGTCGAGCACACACATCATGAATTATGCACCCGGAACTCGACGCGGGCGCCTTTTGTTTTCCCTCGTTCGACTGAACTGGAAGTTTTTTCTCTTACCCCCCGCCCCCCCCACCCCTACCCTTGTCATATTTATCAGCGCGTACATGCAGCCGCTTCCCAATAAGCTGCTGATTCGCCGGATCGATGGTGGGATTCAGAATAATAGTTGATACGGGGGAGAAAGAGGAGAGCGGACAAGCTGATGGGTGCCCGGATCAATTTGGCCAGATGAAGCTGCATCTACTTTGCTGTAATGGAGTCCCATGTGTGACCTTATCACCCTGTCACACATTCGCCATAACAAGGCGGTTGATGTTATTGTAAACAACTGATATTGTTAGTCCCCTCAGCCTCCTGTCCTCTGCGTTGGGCGCCGGGGCCTAATTAAAGCTGGATTTAGATGGTGGCATTTGGGTTTGTGTGGGCCGAGCGACGCTTCCTGGTAAATGACCACATCAACGCGATGATTCCTTCTCGCTGTCTCCTCCCCCCTCCTCCTCCTCCTGCTCCTCTTCCTCCCTCACTCGCCACACAAACTCTTTCCATTCCCCCGCAGCTGCGGTTCAGCCAGTGATCCATGCAGATGTGAGCGAGAGCCCTCGTTGCGGCCCGTCTAATTGTGATCATATTTTGTCATCGGCGCCCTGTTATTTTAGCCAGCTGTTGGGGACGCGTATAAATACCCGCTGACGTTTATTGAATGTCAAAGGCCACTGGGCGGCTGATTGATTTTGACCCCGTTTTTTTTTCGGTGATGTCAGCGCGTGATTTGTTGCCACATCACGGCGATCTTAAAAAGCTATTTTCCCCGCCAGTGGAAATACTAACTATCACTCTGAGGCGGCAACGCGAGACTCGGATAACTGGGAAATTAAGATTAATGGGTGTTTTAGGAAGCCTGCCAGGAACTATGAAGATATTCCTCGGATACGTTTAAAACGGGAAGGGCGGACTCAGGGGGGTGGGGGGTTGGGGAGGCGGGAGGGCGGCACGGGCGACAGTAATTAATAGATTTTGGGTGAAACTTTCTAGAAAGGGTGACGCGAAAACGTGTGTTTGAGCAAGTCAGGAAACAGATTTTGCAGCATATTAACTAAAAAATCATGAATTTGGTTCTCTTAAATGCAACAAAACTTATGTTTTTAACCATTTTTTTCTAGATTAACTGTCATTACATCCTGTTAAAACCTTTGTTCTGCTGATTATCTTTCACGTTTATTCAGATTTTGCTGCCACCAACAAAGGAAGTGAACAGACGCCGACAGACGCGCCTCTCTCCAGGTAAACTTCACCAGCACTTTGGACGGCCTTGTCTCCTTTCCTACTCCATTCAAGCTATCATTAAGGCCAATCAATGGGGGGAGCTCGGCCGGAAAAACACGAGTTGCTGGCGAGCCAGGCGAGACGCTACCTGACCACTCGTATTGGCTGTCTTCTTTCATGGAAAGAGGAAAAAAAGGTGGGGGGGTGGAGGAGGAGGAGGCGGCAAATGACATTTTAGAACACAGATTAATGAGCGCGGGAGTGTCGCAGCAAGTGAAGACATGCGACAGGGGTCGAGCATGGAATGAGTGACCTTAACTTCAGCCGGATCCAAAAGGTAAAACTACACGAGGGTTAGTGTGAGCGAGAAGGGCCTGATGCTGCACAGGTAATTCACCATCCACCATGTTTCTGTAGGTTCGTCTCAGTGCATAAAAACGTATAAAAGTTGAGCTGTTTCATTCATTTGATCACCTAAAAATGGTTGAATTTATTGCCCCCGAGTAAGGGGGCCCAGCCTCCACCTGCGCCTGCTGTAGGCAGAGTTGGAGAGGCTTCTTGGGGGGGCACCAGGGAAGAAGAGAAGGGGGCTCGGAAGGCAGCTCCTTCTTCTCACTGTAATAAGACAGAAGCTGGTGTACTCTGCAGAGCAGGATGAAAATAGACACGTGTTCGGCGGCAACACTTTAATCCCTCTCCTCTCCCCAGTCCTCCTGCCACTGTCACACAGCTGAACAATGTCTGGGGATGCAGGGGAATGGGATTTGAAAACCTATATCTGCTCCGCGAGACAGAACTGGATCCCTTCTCCTCTTTTGTGTTTTGCTGCAGTCATAAATTTTGCATGTGGGAGCACGGGTGGGGATGGGGGTGGAGGGGTGGGGAGGTGGTGGTGGGGGGGGACGCTGCTTACCGAGCGAGCCTCGGCAGGCTGCGTGCTGCGCCAGGAGAGGACGGCCGGGCGCTGCTATTAAAACGCGCCGCGGTGGTTCTCGGGGGCTGGGGGGGGAGGAAGAGGAGGAGGAGGCGATTGGTGAGAGTGACCACGTGCGGTCGGCTCGGCGCAGCGACGCTGGAGGTGCGCGCCGGAGCCCTTGTTTGGTATTCAAAGCAGCGGGCTTTAATGCATTGATCCGTGAAGGGACGGGCTGCACAGACAGGAGCAGCGCACCACTATAAATCCACAGCCAGCCAGCTATTAGGTGGTAATAACACTGACCGGAGCGCTGCCAACGTCTACATACAAAGAAACCTCTGCACGGGATGTGTGTGTGTTTGTGTGTGTCTGTGTTCCCCGGGCTCAAACACGGGTGCAAGTGGAGAAGGGCGGCTCTGGTTCTGAAGGTGGGGGCGGTGGGGGAGGAGGCTCGTTTGTGCTGGTGTAAAATTAAATGTGTGTGTGTGTGAAACTCCCAAGAAAAACTGCCCTTCACTGCTTTCTCTGCTTGCAACTGACATCCCTCCCACACAAGCTCTTCCTCGCCTGCAATCAAACACACACACACAAACACATGTGCACACACGCGTGCGCTCGCACATGAACACACATGTATGCTCCCGTCCACCTTTCGAGCCAAAAGAAAGACGAGAGAGGAAGAGGTGAGAGAAGAAGGTCACGATATTCTGTGTGATCCTGCCTTCACATCTCGGCCCGGCCTTCCACCAGCCTCCCACGGGATGCTGGGAAATAAATGACGGCCCTTCCCTTCGCAATAGTTTACACATGATCGAAGGTGATGTCAACCCGTCGACCGGCGATGAAGGGGGGGGGGGTATTGGTGGTCCATGGATTAGTGTGCCAGGCCTGGCGTCTTAGTTTATGAGCAGCTAGGAAAAATGCCCTATTTTTTTGGAGGGGGGGGGGTCCACAAATTACCTCCTGGCTCGGCTCTCCTCCCACCCATGCCGGCTCGGTTGGATTTATTACAGCCAGCGAGCTCCTGACACTAAGAATTTACTTAGGAGGCCTCCATTTCTCTCCTCCGCCGTGTCTAAAACTGGCTGCACGACGAGGAATCCACAAACATACTGCAGACATGTCGACTCAGACACGGAAGCGCATCACTGATGGTGTTAATTATGCATTAAATGCATTATTCACTGAAGGACAGAGCCAAACAAAGTGTTAGCTTTGCAAGTAAACTGAGCTTGTGTAAACGATGGCTTCAAAATAAAAGTTGGAGTTGAAGAGTTTGGATATAAAACAAGGTTTTCTGGTTGAAATCCTTGATTGGAAACGGGGATCACAAACCAACGGTGAGTTCTCCGTCCGATCACGTTAACGAAACTCGTTCATGCCTGGCTGTCATATTGGAGCTTCAAACCTCACAGGAGGAAAAAAAACTCTCAAGTCAAAAAAACGCAAACTGGGCGAAAGTTTTCCTCCTGAATTAGTTGGCGCAACAAAACAGCTTAATTCCTACCTGATAAATTGCTCAAGTTAATACATGACTTTCAAAGTCTTCTTCCAATTTCCAAGCAATTATGCAGGACATCAGGGACTTGATAATGATAAATGCTCGGAGAAGGGCAATTTGCAGTGACCCGACTGGCATTTTGTGCATTGCAGCAATCACACGTGTTCGAATTCACACACCCCCACCCACACACACACACACACACACACACAAACACACACACACACACGCACACACAAAGACTTTGGAGGCGAGGAGGTGATCCCACAGGTGTCTGTGTGCCGGCTCCTCTGTTGTCAGCCGACGGGCTCTGCTCCATTGCTTCTTGTCACACACGCTGACCCTCTTTGTTTCCCCCTAAGCTCTGCGCTCAGGCCTGCTCCTCTGAACACACTTAAAAGGCTGCAGTGTATTTGTCTCACCCACTCTTTCTGTCAGCCCCCCACACACACACAGACACACACCATGTGTCAGATGTTCCCGTTTAACCCTTAATTGGGCGAGTGACTGTACACTGGCCAGTTTTGCTCTTTTTTTATCATTTCCTTCCCATCATTTTGCCCGTACTGCCATTTAAAATGAAAATACTTTGATAAATATGAAAATATTTACAGTCCAAGTCTGAGTGACCACAAGAAAAGGCTCACAAACATCATTTTAAAGCAGCGAGGCCAAAAGCCCACTTTCACCAGCGAAGTAAGCCTTCAAAATGAAAGCAACCTTCAGTTTCTAAGGGACTACGGACCCCTGATTGAGAACCACTAACCCACTGAGTTTGGCTGTACTTTGAATTTAACACTACAGGTCAAAAGTGGCTAAAGGAACCACCGGACCACCAGGTGAGACAGCCCAAGCTCAGAATAGCTCGATGTCGGAGGATTACTGGAACCGTCCCTGCAACTGTTCATCGTCTATCCGTGTCATTTGTGGATGGTGTGGTTGCAGGAGGCGCCGACGAATGATTAAAAAAAAAAAAGTTAAAAGGCAGTAAAAAAAGTAAGAGCGGCTCCCAGTGTGTTTATTAAAACTCTTCTTTCACTCCACGGGCGCACCGGGAGCGCCTGTGCGACGCCGCAGCTGCAGCCGGCGCTCCCTTTTCAGCTCCCCGAAAACTGTGCTGCCTTCAATCAAACGGCACGAAAAGCAGACAGTGAAAAGGATAAAGTCAGAGATGGAAATCCATTCTCCATTCACAGCTCGTAGACAGGGGAGGTGCCTGACTGCAGTTCAAGCATTCTCTGCAGACGACTCGTGAGGAGTTGCTCCACTTTTCTTTTTCTTTCTCTGCTTTTTTTTTTTTTTCAAACCCATCCATAATCCTCATCTTTCTATTAGGAGTCAAACAATTTATTAGGATTAGATGTAACTTTAATGATCCCTGTCGGGAAAATGGGTCATTGCGCGAGCAGGAAAAAAAAAGAAAGACGTGTGTGACAAGAGAACACACTGAATATTATTCAGAATTAGAAACGATGTTTGATTGCCATGTGTGAGCTCAGACTGAATTTAAATGATGTGCACTCAGCCTCAACTATCGAACCTCAACAATGTTGAATTCGGGATGAAAATGTTGCACTTTTTCGCACAATTTCTGGTCTTGAAAATCCAGTTCCAGATATCTATTTCAGGTTGACTCAGTTCAACGAAAGCACAATTTTTTTGCGTTCTTTTTTTACGCTTCTGCCACAACTTTCACTCATCTTCAGCAACGCATCACATGAGCCACAACAGCAGATTTGTAATCGATACTTGATAACAAACTTTAAAGAATGAGACTCTCAATAACTCCCGTTTCCCGTCGCTGAGGCACAAAACGAGGGGATTTCTGCAGGAAAAAACTTGCTCTAATAGGGAGAAACAAAACTTCCGTCAAGGACAAAAGCTGTACTTTAACTTGACACCGTCTGCAGATGCTATTTTTCCTCCCAGCTTTTATGTACTTGTTCCATATACTCGTGTCTGTGAACAAGTTTGCGTTTGAAGAGCGGTTTATACTCTGACAAAGGCGGCGAGATAAAAGGCAACAACGACGCGATTAAGTCACGATGGCGCTCTCCGTCGCCAACGCCTCGCCGCCTCCTTTTTTTAATCGAAGGACGGCGCCGATGAGACGGTAAACACCGAGAATATGAAGGGTGAAAGTTCAGCCATCTTCAAATCAAAGGAGGAAAATGATGCCTGAGGACGCCACCAATCACGAGCCTCCTCCGGTTTGACTTTGCAAACGTTGTTAAAAAAAACTGGAGGAAATTAAATCCTGATTAGTTTGAGCAACGACACACACACACACACACACACACACACACACACACACACACACACACACACACACACACACACACACACACAC
>JAUESF010000057.1:2634344-2662782 GCA_032274765.1 Malacoctenus tetranemus
TCTCAAACTTCCTCAAATGCCATTTTAATCCACTAATATTCACTTGTACATCTCCACTTTACATGGGGGCTGATAGGAGGCTGGGGTGGGTGGGTGGGGGGGCCTCTGCCCAGTGGGCAGCTTCTGTAAGAGACACAGATTTTAGCTTCCTCTTCCTTTGATTATCACAGGATGTTGGCTTTCTTTCCGTGGCCGCGAGCGAAGCTCCTCCGCTGCCTTCTTCTTCACCAATCTGCCGCTTTGCTTCGCGCAAACACAGTCGAGTCATGCACGACAACAACAACAACAAGAGCGCGCATGAAAAACACTCCATGCACACACACGCTGCTCTTAACTGTCTTTCACGAGACACTTTTTCTTGCGTTGCTTATCAGCCCGCTGCGTTTCAAAGTAAAAGCGTCTCGGCTTTCACATGAAAAGAGGAACTTTCACACCTTCCACCTGCTTCTCTGCCGCTCACTCATTCAGCATTATCTCTCTCTGCCGCGCTCGCGCCATCTGCTAGATTAATTGATCAAAAAGGCGCCGAATGTTCCTCGACGTTTGCCTGATTGAATTTGGGACAGCCGGAGCCTTCATATTTTTCACCCCCAGCTCACCCCCCCTCCTCCCCCCCTCGTCGCACCCCTCCACCGCTCTCACGCACTCCTCGTCTGTCTCTTCCCCGCTCTCGTTTTTTTTTCCTTTTCCCCTCCGCTCCTCTTTTATATTCCTCTCCACTTTAACACCTACACGCTCGGTAATAACACAGATACTATATCACACGAGTGGGAAAAACGACATTTATGTGTTGAGCGTCGAGGAGAGAAAAACCCGACTTTGGCTTTGTAGCAGGCGATCCGACGGGCCAAAAAAACACCCGAAAGGGAAGAGTTGGATAAACTGCAGCAGAAGTTGAAAATCTTCCGAGGTTTGTTTTTTATTTAGGACAAAAAGCCGCATCTTTAAAGAGTTCCACTACATTACGGGCAGCTTGTTCACTCGTGGAGCGCGTGGCGTCGACGCGGGGAGCCCCGGCTGGCCAATCAGCAGAAGGCCCCGGGAGCGCCGGGACGCCCTGCCTTTGTGTATCGGCATGTGCATCTGAGCGTGCTCCGCGGCTGTCATCGCAAACGAGCCGGCGTGCGCGCGTGTGTTTGCGTGGAAGCGGTCGGACTTTGTTCAAAACCGTTGTTCTCCAGCCGGATAACCCCGCTGCGAGCATCCATGTAGCACGAGGCGGCGTTATCAAACCGCGGTCTCGCTTCGGCTGGACGCCAGCGCCAGCGCCACGCTGGGTTCGCTGAGTGGCAGCGTGAGCCAGACACACAGAGTCAACTATATATAATTCACATTACATTCTGGGGGGGAAGAAAGAGGAGAGGCAGGCAGGTGGTGAATCTGCGCTGGAGCTCGTGAACACACTCCGGGAACGTTGCTACACCCGCGTCCTGCTGCTTTTGATGCTGTCCACATCGTTTCTGGGAATTGAACTCGCGCGCGTGAGGTTTAAGGAATCAGCCCGACTCCCCGTGTGCAGCTTCGCTCCGATATTCACGCAGGACGCGGCTCTCAGATTAATTTTCCCTCCATTGTGCGAATCACCGGGCGGTCCCAGAGGTCCGCCTCAAACACCTGATTACCGGGAACAAAATGAGTTCAGGAGATTCAAACAAATCATAATCGCACGCACAATATTAAGGTCGTCGCCTCGGGTTAATTGGCCAAAGTGTGAAAACACCCTTAAGTGCAGTTAATCAAGAGACGTTGGGTCGGTCACAGTCGGGAGGCACTCGAGACCGACCGCGGTTGAAGTGCTGCGCCAGACTCCACGTTTAATTGATGCCGGGTGTGAAAAGTGCTTCTGGGGCCATTTTCTCAAGTCGCCGGGCTAAATTTGACTTTTTATGTGCGTCACGGTGGCACCGACTCAAACATCACCGGCAGACAAAGGGGGGCTGCTCGTGTCACGGCTCCGCACTTGCATTTCAGATACGATCATCACACAAGACTTTTAGCCCTGATTAGACAAACACTGAAGTCACCAACGAGAGCGCCATCGACACCGAAGCTTCAATAACTGCTTTTATTTTGAAACTTTTATGACTTTTCCTGCTCAGTATAGCAGAGGACAGCTCCAATAAGCTTCATAATGGAGTATCAGCTGCTTCTAAAGATCTACACATTGATTCTTTCCTAAATTAGGACACTGCGAGTGCACCAAAGTCATCAACACGCGAACTGACGCAAAGCCCGGCGGAGCGGCTGAAATAAAAGTCGGCCCTCCAATTAAAGTCGAATCAGCGGCCACGGACGAGCCCGCGCCTTCGTTATCGCAGGAGCGGGATTCGCCGGTGACACCTCTCGTTTCCGCGGAGCAGCAACTTTCTGTAAAACTTGCCGCTCCACGTCGGGCTGTCGAACGTCATGGGAATAACGTATGCAAATTTCGATTTAGTTTGTTGTTTTTCTTTCAAGTCGTGCCAATAAAAGTGCCATGTTCCTGACAGAACAAAGGCGAAATATGGGGCGTATCAAAGACAGCGAAAATGTATGTAGTCAGGGCGTCAATTTGCGAGTGACACTCAACGCGCGGCGTTCAAAACTCATTTGTCGACACGGCTGCGGAGACATTTTTTTTTTTCCATCAGGAGGCTTTGACGTGGTGGCTGAAGAACAGGGGGGAGGGAGGGAGGGAGGGGGGGGGGATGCGGCCTTATCTCTGCGAGCACGCCAACCCAGTCTGACTGTGATCAGGAGAAACAAAGGAGATTGTAGACGGTGAGGAAAAATAGTCCTGAAATAAGCCTCCAGGTTTGCTTCCGATATTGATATAGCAGAGAGAGAGCAAACACACACACACACACACACACACACACACAGACGCGCGCGCGCAGAGAGAGCTTAGACGCAGAGTGAGGATTTTGCAAAAAAAAAGGAAGAAGAAGAAGAAGGAGAAGGAGGAGGAGAAGAGGCTAACTCTCAGAGATCAATAAGAAGTGTGTATTTGTGTATGTGCATGAAAAGAAGAGAGAGAGAGACAGACAGAGGGAGAAAAATGCAATCAGAGCGTGGATGAGGTTCCTCCAGTCGGAGGATTTGGGTCATTTGAAAGAATATGGCTGAATCAGCAACACTGCCGCCACCGCTGAACTTAATCTACTGAATAGTCCTGCAGGCGGAGACTGAGCTACAAGGAGAGAAAAAAAAAGGAGGGGAGGAGGAGGAGGGGGGGGTGAGTGAAAGGGTGAAGAAAAGGGAGGATAAAGAAGGGAACAAAGGGAGATGTGGAACTCGATAGAGGGGATGGAGAGAGAAGGTGAAAAGCAGTGGGTGAGAGATTTATCAGAGGAGACGGCGGAGCGGGCGAGGGGGATGGAGAAGGGAGGAGAGCGAGAGGAGATAGAGGGAGAAGTGGAGGGGGGAGGGAGGGGGGGGCGATATGAGAGTCAAACATGAGGGAGATACAGGGAGAGCTCGCCCACTGTCTGCTGCTCGCTCGTGGATTGTTCTCCCCATCAGATTACCCAGAAAACGGGGTCGAGTCCGTACACCCCACCAACACCCCCACCCCCCACCCCCCACCACCACCACCACCCTCCTCCTCCTCCTGCTGCCGCACTGCCTCATTTCTTTTTCTCTCCTCTGACATTAACACCCATTTCCTCTCCCTCGCTCGCTCGCGTTTACTCATCCGGCTTTTGGGTTTAGCACACACGCAAAAACCTTAATTGTTGTGATTTGGAGGAGGATTGGAGAGGTAACTTACTGATCCTCCTGCTTTGTTCTCCACACTCTTCCCAATAAATACAACAACACTTTTTTTTTTTGCGAGACAACAATCTGAGAGTGGCTGAATCCTGAGCTGGCCCCGCACGAGCTGGAACGTGAAAGCCTGAGTCGTCCAGCGACGAGCGTTCCCCGTCACTGGAAACTCCAACACTTCAGTCGTTTGGACTCGGATAAGAATTTTCTACGATGGCAAAAAAAAAACAGAAAAGAAGTGCAACTACGACTGCTGCAAGAAAATAGACCGTGAAATCCAACCAAGGAGTGAACTGGGGACAACATGCTTGTAAAGGGAATAGCAGAGCGGAGCTGTTACATAGATGAGAATACTGCTGGATTCAGAAGGCACTGCTGCAAAATACCTCCTCAATACTACGAACAACACTGCAGACAGCGGGGGAGGAGGAGGAAATCCTCCTTTTTTTAGGGGGGGGGGGATTTCGCATGATAAACATTGACTTGAAGGGCACTTGGTGGAGTGCACACCTCCACCAGGACGCCTGTTAACCTGTCCGGCTTCAACCTCTTGAACGCTGCCCTCTCGTAATGGGCCACACAGTAAAAAACACACCACAGAAGGATGTTTGTTGATTGTTTTGGATCACTGGGCGACCGGATCTGAAAACATATAAAAACATAACCCACACTCGCGCCTTTTGGGGGGTCTGTCTGCTCTGAAACTAACGTCAGGCACAGGAAACAGCCCAATGCTTTTATTTTGAAGGCCCCTGCTTTTGTGTGATGGTTCGAATCACGGTCTTCTCTCTGACTTTCCTGGTTCAGTCACAGTCTCCTTATTAGGCAAAACAAACACCTTAAAATGTTTTGGTTTGCCGTGAGGGAAGAAAACATCAAGCTTCACTACTAAAAAGGTTTTTTCCTACATTCACGAGAGGAAATCTGTCCCATTTGAACTGCGAGTCTCCCTCCGCATACATTACAACACACATCCTTCCATAGATTTGGCTGCAGTCGGCGTCTGCAGATGTAAATATTGACCAGTTTATGCAGAGCGTTAAAAGTTACTTTGTAGTTTACGGCGGATACTAAAAGCTGGGAGCATATTTTTGCACGGCGACGGGCCAGAAGTCTCAGTTCATGCCGAAGTAATCGCCGGATCGATGTTATTGATCACCACCTGTCAACTCGCTGAAGTTATTTTTTGGTGATATGCGGCGGGAGAGTTGTACCTAATGAACTCCCGGGCCCTCTGAAACACTCCGTGAAAAATCTCCAGGCACCGTCAACGTTATTAGAAAAACAACAACAACAACAAAAAAGAAAAAACCTGGAGTGTGTCTTGAATTAATGTGCACTTTTATATACGCGCTCGTTTAATTTTTGGAGAGGGGGCGGAGACCTGAGGAGTACAGTGCTAACTGGTGTTTTTGATGTGCACCCAATGATATCTGCAAATAATTGGTGATAAGCAAAACCTTGTTGCTCTGCCATACTGCTGAATGGAGCCTGACGTGGCAACCGCACGGACTGGGGCGAGATCCAATCATACCTGTTCAGCTGGAAAAAAACAACTTGACAAACAAGTATTCTTTTCTGCTTTCGACAAATTGGATGGAGATTTGCCATCTAGGAACCAGCTCATGAACACCAATCTCTCCTTCTCTCTCTCCCTCCCTCTCTTTCTCTCCCTCCCTCACCCTCCTCCTCCTCGCCCTCCCTCCCTCCCTCCCTCCCTCAGTTCTGTCTCCACACCACTAGATGGCAGGCACGACATGCCCAGGTGCCCACGGGCCCCGCCGTTTGAGACGCTCCTCCAGCTCGGCTGAGCCTAATGGCATGTGGCGGCTGGTGCCTGTGAGTAATGCCGCAGGAAAATGCGTTCCATAACCTATTGTTCTTATTGGAAAAGAGGAGGAAGAGCGGAGAGGGACAAAACAAACAAGAAAGAAGGGAGAGCGATAGAGGTGGGGGGAGATGGTGGTGGTGGGGGTCTGTGTGACACCAGTGGGTGAAGCTTGTGCGGTCCAATCTTGTGACAGGAGGGTGGGGAGGGTTACCCAGAGATACAGAGGCAGGAAAATGGTCTGCTGATGTCGTCGGGTGTATTTAACACTCATGGAGACACAGGCGGACGCACGGCAACACCAGCTCGGCTCAGACACACACATCTGCGGCGCGCCGAGCCGTCGCTCGGTGTCCGGGGTGGGCATATTTCTAATTTTTCCTGCGTTGAGGCTCACACTTATTGGCAGGGAGGGACGAAAGTGGAGCTTCCCCTTCGATGCTACACGCTGCCGTCTGTGTTCCTACTAATGAAGGAGTTGGACTCGATAAGCAATCGATGCAGGTTAGGACTTTTTCTCCCACACAAACAGGAGCGAACTCGTAAAGGGTTCACACACGGACGTTCTTCGTTAATATCACTGCTTTTGGGAAGGGGGGGGGGGTGAGGATGCTGTGAAACACATTTTTAACCTCCCTGGTTTTCCAAAATAAAAGCAAAGTCTCCTGTGAAGCTAATGGGCTGCAATTAGCCTGAGTTAATGACAAGGAGCCACACATATAGATATATTTCTGATATAATGGCAAATAAACTTGAAAAGTAGAAATGAACAAGAGGGGCGTCAGGGAAATCTGCAGAATTTGCAGTGATTGGTTTTCCACTGAGAAATCTATATCTTTCACACACACACAAACACACACACACACATGCACATGCACACGCACACACACATCATGGTGACATCACTCCTGACTCACACACCTTTCGAGTTTAGTGCTTTGCTCAGAGACGCTCGGACAGGGTGAGATCAGGGATCGAACCGCCATCAGTGTGATGAGACAACACGCGGCCCGACGGCCGCTCATCGATGTCACGGTAGTCGTGGAAAACAAGACTCACTTTCCTCGTTGACTTACATTCATTTTCTCCCAATTCTGACCAGTTTCACTCTTAACATGCAAAGGACGTCTCTCTGCGTCTCCCCAGCGAGACGCGTCCTCGTGAGTGGGCGCGTTATCAGTACAGGGTCCCCGCTGATATAGAACAACTAGTACAACCAGACACACAGTGTGTATTCATGCCTTCCAGAAGTAAAACATTGACTTTTATACCAGAAAAACTCCTCCTAACACCACGGTAACGTCCACCAACCTCACGTTAACCTTTAACCCTCATCACAAAAGACGACTTTCGCTTTAAATTCAGAGATATTTCTCCTGTATTTGTCCCAACGCTGACGCACATCAGGCTGATGCCCTCCCCTCTCTCTCTCTCTCTCTCTCTCTCTCTCAGAGCAGAATTGGAGGCATGCACTTTAAGCGGGAGTGCAGAACACGGTGCGATGCTGCAGCGTGGGATCTGTGTGGTGCCCACATGAACACAGTGTGAGAACTCCAAGAAATGTATAGATTATGCGCATGTGAATTCGGGCAAAGTTTTCCTCTGCCGATGTCTGAGGCCACGTTTATGTGATTAGATCCAGCCGAATGGAAGCGCGGAGCCAACGGCTGTTAGTTAATCTGACTTCTGTTCTTTAATATCTGCAACTTTGCCCCATTTTCATCTCGCCTATTTGATTTTCTTGAATCAAACGTGCACTAAAAAAACCCGGTGCGGTTTTTGATCTCGCATGCATTTAAAACAAATAAACGCAGCCATCAGCCTGACATCCTCCCACACATATTGTACACAGTGCAGCATGTCAGCGCTGCGGAGGAGAAGAAAGAG
Organism: Malacoctenus tetranemus; assembly: GCA_032274765.1. NCBI lineage: Eukaryota > Metazoa > Chordata > Actinopteri > Blenniiformes > Labrisomidae > Malacoctenus > Malacoctenus tetranemus. The sequence goes on from JAUESF010000057.1 coordinate 2,641,804, forward strand.
GGGTACTTGTTTGTGTTTTCCACACCTAATCAACCCTTTTTCTCAAAAATCTAACACATACCCCCCTCGGTGTCTCACACATCTTCCACTTTCCTCGTTTCTCCCTGATTTATTCCCTAATGTGGGATAAGATGAAAAGCAAAAACCTTCGGTTGTTCAAAAAGACAGAAAAGGATGGAGGGTGAGGGAGGTGGTGGTGGTGGTGGTGGAGGTTCGGCTGGTGGTATGACTCATGTGCGAGGCTTGATTTCTAGATCGTTATATCCTCCCGAGAAGCCTCTGAATGCGGCTCGCGCAGGCAGAGGGGGAAAGGCAGGAAGCCCGCTCGCTGGAATTCGCTTTCCCCTCGTATCCCCCCCCGACTGACGGGAGGGTGTGGGGTGGGTGGCGGGGGTCCCCATTGAAGTGCCCGTGACCTTTGGAGCACAGGGGCGGGGGTCTGATAGAGCTTTTTCGCTCAAATTGAGCACACGAGGAGCAGAGGCACAGTCAGGGCCCATTTAGAGGCTGAAGCCACCGCATGCAACGATCAGAGGTGTGGGGGGACCGCGCCGCCGCTGCTGGGAGTTCAAGCCGCACAGCTCGGACATTCATGTGTTTTAGACCGGACTGCAGAAGGAAAATCGGTAAGAGTGCCTGAACGGTTTACGAGGAAATATACTTTCCCTTTTCAGTCCTACAATATGCAGAAAACTGCTAAATTAGGCAGAGGACAAACAGGTAATTATAAGATATTCAAAATGCAATCGCAATCAATACAAAACACCCTCATTAGGAAATTGTTATCGTCTGAATTCAGCTGCTGGTGCTAAATTCAGCTGCTCAGCATACGCTCAAATGCTCAAAATAACAAATGTCCCACGCTCATTCCTGCACCTGAACGCACATCACACGCTGCTACGTCCGCAAAATCCACCAAAGCGAGAATGACAAGAACACGGCGAAGACTTGAAACACAGCGCAGCTGAAGAGCGACTCTGTGAGGACCAACACGAGCAGGAAGCTCCTAAAGACGACGCCTCGCTCGTTCTGACATCACGACGGACGACAGACATGAGGTAAAAGCCACCAAGAAGAGGAGAAGCTCAGCAGCTCGGCACGGTGAGTTATCTAAAGGCTCTTCACATGATTCATTGTGGAGAAATGTGGAAATAAGGATTGCTGCTCGAACGTGGAGTAGATACAACAGCCGAGCATTAATGAAACCCAAGCTCCCAGCCACCATTACGTCCTGGCACTACGTTCTCGTCCTAATAGTCCTCAAGCATGAAAACGCGCCGACATCGACACTGAGGGAAGACTGAAGTCGACACCTTTGATGCACTTTGTCAAACTGCTGGATTTATTGTCTCTCACCGTCTCTGAGTGCTTTAGATGTTTCAGAATGGCTTTCTCCATTTATATATGCATAATCTTTTGTCAGGGCTCTCTTCTTTTCTCATTTTATCCTTCACTCACAAGACCTGTCATCCTGAAATCCACTTAAAGCGCCGCCTTGTCAAAGGAAATCAAAGTGACATATAGAAAAGTATTCACCCACTCTGCATCCATCTGCCCTCCAGTCTTTTGTTCCTTTCTCGTTTCTTTTTTTTTTTCTTCAAACCAACCTACCTCATTTTCCGCCTCTCCTCCGTCTCCCTCTCTGTGTTGGTACTTTGCACCCGTGGGAGTGTGTAACCGCCCGATCCAGATGTGGAACCCTGCTGTTGCCGTCGCTCGCATCTGTGAAGAGATAAACACGCGTCACCGTCTTTCCGGGCCCGCCGTACGAAAACGAGACGCGGCGCTCGGCTTTTCGCACGTCTCCACGTGAGCCTGTAGGTACATGTGGCGCCGCCGAGAAACGTCAAGGCACGGTTTCACGTATGTGTCGAACAGGCGGCCGTGTTTCTCCCCGAGCCGCCAAGTCCCTGCTTGTCGGGGAGTGCGAAGATTTGTGAAGGGTTCGAGTGAAAGTAATGGATCTATATATCAGGAGCAGGGTGGGATAGGAGGAAGCAGCAAGGCCTGAAAGGGAGACGGATTAAAAATAAAGGTGACAAAACAAAGAGGGGGGGGCACAGAGTTCATGCAGTGGAGGTTAAGACTACTTCTCATCTAGATACAGTCCTCTGACGCACCAGCTTTAGGCCACAGGCCTCATGTTTGACACCTTCAATCAGAAAAGGTCGAACAAACCGGACAGAAATGTATTGTTGCTCGTGGAAAATGGGTCTGACTAAACGTCGCTGAAGTAAAGAGAGAGAGTTGGATGAAAAACAAAAGAGTGTAAAAAGTGTAAGTGAGCCAACAGATGTGCTGCGGTAGGGGAGACTGCTAATAGTCTTGGCAGACTTATTGCAGCATTTGTATCTGACTTAACCACCTCACATTCTGGACGGCGGCCGGCCGACGTGTCCGGCATGGAAAATCCTCCTCCCCGAGTCTGGAGAGGACGTGTCCACTCCCAAGTTAGCTTCGCAAAGGCTGCGGTGGACACGTCCTCTCCTCTTTACCTCCGCGCTCCGTCTCTGCACTCTTTACAGTGACGCACCGACTGCTCATTTTGTCTCAATTAAAAGGCGATTGTGTTGTTTTTTTGTGAGTGCACGCTCATGTAAAGCGCTCATCTCGCCGCGGCTTTTAATCACCGGATCAGTCGGCACTGTAACTCTGACTGTGTTTAATAAATGAGGCGTCATGTCTATTCCGAATGCGCTCGCGTGCACTCTCACACATGCGCGCACGTGCTAATCCGAAGCGACGTTGACTTTAATAGCCACTTTAAATGCCTTTATTATTTTAAAGCACTTTATGAGTTGCCCCTGGCGTGGGGGGGATTGGGGGGGGGGCACCGTACCAGATTTCCTGCCTGAATCACAGCAACAAAAGCCGGAGCCGAGTGCTTTATGTCGCACTCCTTTCACTTCCTGTGCCATCTTCAAAATTGCCGTGCGAGTGTAGATTAAGAGTTAAAGGATAATTCTGGTTTATTAGAACCTAAGTGGGTTTTTGCAGACATTTATAGTGCTTCCATAAAGACTGGAGAAAGGAGACTCCGAAAAAAAAAGGGAAATAAAAATATTATAGCACTGAGGATGAGATTCTGACCTCCCGGGGCTTTACATTTGCAGTAATGCGGCACAATTGTGCCTTACACCTCCGAGCTTTCTGCTAAAAAAACAACAAAACAACACAAAAAAACAATCTCTACTTATAGATAAGCTTGGTCACAGCATCAAGGTTGTTTTCTTTAATGCAGAGTGGTGCGCTCGGTTGGAGTTTGGCCATCCTTAACGGCAACACGAGCACCGTGGAGACCTTGGAACAACACTGTGCTGCAGAGCAGAGAGGGAGTCTGACAGGCTAACAAATAAAAGTTAAAGAAAGAAGAAAGGCTCGGCTATTATTCAATTTGCACGCGAGCGTCGTCGGCGCCGTGCGCTCCAACAAAAATGCGGCGTTTGTGATGTATGCGTTGAACATTCGATCGCAAATCTATTGTCATTATTGTCGTCGCGTTCTCGCCCTGATTGGCCCAACAGACACGTATGAAAGACACACACGGCTCAGACAGAAAGTTGCTAATGGGACTCGGAGACATTCGTCATCCCTGAAACTAGGAACAAACAAACTGCTCTTGGAGACGGTGTTTTTGTTCGGCGAACACACGAACTCATCGACGTTGTGCGACTTCACTTCATGTAACAAAGCAACACCAGCTTCCGAGTCCCCGCTGTTTGTGTCAGACGCGACTGCCGGTCGGCCTCGTCTCTGAATGACTCGTTGTCATTTCGAGTGCTGATGAATTCAAGACTGCTGACCTTCCCTCCGCGAATTAGAGCCAAACCTCAACACAAGACGAGTCTGAGCCAGTGAAAGTTGCAATAGCATCAATGTGGCCTCACTTAAAAGTATGAACATACACTTCATTGTGAATGCCTTAGGAGCAACGTATGCATATGCATTCAAAGAGAATAACGTGCATCTATACATGCGCGATCACATCATCTCCGGCACAGACACAAACGCGTCGCGCCCGAGGCCAATTTCCGCGGTCACACTTCCTCCGCGGGTCTCCGGGGGGGATTTTCGGCATCTCTCTTCTTCTCTTTCATCCCCGCAACTTTTGAAGAACTTGAAGTTACCGGTCACCATCAATCAGGGCGGCGCGCACGCGCTCACACGAGAGCCGCTGTGAGAAAAACGAGAACAAACTGCAGAGCGTCTCCGATCTAAAGGAAGACAGGGGGAGGGGAGGGGAGGGGCTGTTTTTGTAAACACGGCCACTCTGACCTGTTTATGACCTTCTATCTAATCAGTATTTTAAGCGTGGCGGGTGTTTACTTTTAATGCATGACTAAAAAGCTTCTGATAAAACCATGTTGCTTGTTTGTGCAGATTATAGTTACAAGACGCCGGGCCGACGCCGCCGCTCGCTGCGGGAGGGCAACGTCGCTTCACGCCGGTCCGTAAACTGGGAGGAAACTTCTTTATCCTGATGCGACAGTGAAAAACACAGACTGTTCATTAAAAACACACAGAAATGACACAATAAATTCATGTGTCTGAACTGAAGACAGAGGAAGATTACCTCCTTCACGCCACCAGCAAGTGGAGAGAAATCTCCCAGACACATCCATACACTTATCAGCTGCGGAATGACACAATGCTGGTACCAGGGGGACTTAAATATTAATTCCCAGCCTGGTGAATATAAAAATAAATCCTTTTGCTAATCGTGCCGGGAGATGCTCGCCGGCGGTAAAAAGGTTTTGTGTAAATTACTAAAAGATTAGTTCCTTCTCTGGTTTATCTACAGGTCCAAACCGCAGAGGTGCATTCCTCAAGCACCTCAAATTCCTCCCTAACTTCCAGCCAGAAATATAAGGATTTATCGCCTCTGTGTGTGTGCGTGTGTGTGTTTGTGTGCATGTGTGTGCATGTGTGTGTGTGCATGCATCTACTGTAAATGTTCCAGCAGCTCCTTTGAAAATCCTGCGATTGTCTCTGGTGAAACAAGATAGTGGCGCGAGCTTTGAAGGTGCAAAGCTGTGACAGGAAGGTATTACCTGCACGCGATAGCGCCACGCCGGCAGGTTGCTTTTTTTTTTCTTTTTTTCTTTCCGGCCAGTCGGACGTTCGTCACACGCGACGAGGAGACGCCGTTCCCTCGTGAGATTAGCGCGCATTAGCCGAGGTGGGTGCCAGTCAAAGGAAGACGCGCACTCAGTTTTTATTTAGCTCCTTCTTCTTTTTTTTTCTTTTCCTCGCCCGGAATAAACATTTATCGCTCCAAAAATTAAGAATTTAAGCTTCTTTCTCTGTCACGTACCTACATCCTATAAACACCTATTACTGGCATATTTAGTGGACGCTTTGCTTTGAACGTGGAGATATAAAAAATCAGAGTAGGGGCACATTATGAATCACATACTCAGCAGAAAAAGATGTTAAAGCATCTTAGCAGGTTACCTCCTGCTAAGGGCCTCCCTTGGATATGATAATACACCAAGAGGGCCTCTGAACAATGTGCTTAATAAGGAGATTGCGAGAGGTATGAATGTGAGAGAGTGTGTTTCTTTCCTGTGTGTTCGTCCAGTCGGATTGGATCCAGCACCACGGCAACAACACAGGGTTAAGGCCTCCATCCCGCTTATTTACGTGACAAAGTGTCCTTTAGCAAGGCATTAAACCTCCAACTCTGTCCTGTCTTTACTCCTGCTGAACAGGATCCTGCATCCGACCACCACCTGCCTTTATCGAGAGGGTTTTAAAGAAATTTCCCACTTTTTGACATCAATATTTGCTTCTTGTTGCTCATAAAAGTTTATGAAGCCGTTTTATGCGCGCTACATCTCAGCGCACGCCGGCCCTTTTTATCTACGTTTGAAAAAAAATAAAATAAAACCCCTCAAACCTCAAACTGGCTTCTCGCATGAGTCAGAGCTGATCAATTAAAAGCTTATCGATCTCCCACGGAGGCGGTTCGAGGAGACCGCGGCAGGAAGACGGAGGTTACCGCACCACGTAAAAAGCCCCCCTCACTTCCTGCTTCCACAACGTTGGAAACGGGGGTCCGAGGCGACACACGTGCCGGAGAAAGCCCTGGTCAGGACGACCAGAGAGGAAGCGAGAGGGCCGGAGGAGCCGGAGGAGCTGCTCAGGCTCATCTCCTTATCGACGCTTTCTCTTTGTGAAATCTGCATGTTTTTTTCTCTCCTCTCTTTTCTCCCTCCTCTCTGAGAATTCACCATCAAAGCTTTGCTTACAGTCGCTCAATATCTCCCAGAGATTTGTGCACAGACATGTACACTTCTTATAGATCTTTTAGATACGGATAAAGAGCTTAGGCCTGCACACCTTTCTTTCAACCTCTCCCTCCCTTGATTTCTTTCCTCCCTCCTTTGTCACTCGCTCACCCCTCTCAAGCATATAGTTGCACACTCACACACACACACAGATTCATACACACCCCTGGAGCTTAATTTGCAATAGAAGACTACTTCATTTGAATGTCTTTGATGTAGCGTGGCTCTGCTCAAATGAAGTATCTGATCCCAATCCCCTGGACGGATCCACGTGGGCGTATCGGTGTAACCAACCACCACTCGCATCTTCTCCGTCTCACTGCCGGCGCCTTCTCCTTTGTGCTGCTCACCTCCAACACAATGCGCCAACCCCGGCGCCGCACTCGTCCACCGTCGCTCCCCTTTCCCTATTTAATTCATTTACAGTTTTTTAACAACAGCGCTTACGCGCCCCGTCATCCGGGTAATTTATGGAGATGGGGCTTCAGGGCCGAGTCCCTCGGCGGCCACGCGGCTCCGACACATTGGTAAACATGTGTTTTTTGTCAGGAAGGTAAAAGTAAATTGTGTTATAATGGACATTTTGTATGGTTGCTAAGCGCTGCGTCTCTCCTGTCTCCTCTCCTGCCTTGGCTGTGCATCAGCGCTGCAACAATTGATGGGCTGTCGAAAAAATACACGGTTTTACGATTCTGCTCGAGAAGATCTTCAAGTTAAAACAAGGGAGAGACGATTGGATGAAGGGGACATACGGAGGGACTGCACAACGATCCGCCGTAAACCAGCTTCTCCTGATTGTGTTTTTGATCATTCGGAAAATGGAGCGAAAGGAGGAGAAGCTGGGAGAAGTTGGACGGACAATCCCCAGAAAACAGGACAAATGTCACCGAGTTGGAATAGAAATGTGGCAGACAGGCTTCACCGCCACACTGTTGACTCTGAGATCAGGATCAAGCCTCTTGTCTGAGTCTTCGCGAAAGAACAGTAGATTCCCAGGCAGCTCGACTTTTCTGCGGCCTGACCACCAAAAGACTGAATGGAAATCAAGATTTCTCTGCGAGAAAAAAGAGCGTCTAAAAGTAGACGTATTCTCCAGCCGATCTCTCTGAGCCCTTGATCGAGGCATAAAATTCCCTCCCGGTGTTATTTTTTTTTTTTACCTCAACTGCCTCCTGCGAGTGAAGAAGAAGGAGGGAGGGAAAAAAAAAACAATCTCACCTCGAGTTCACACTTTGTGCCACAACCTTCTTGACCTTCAAGTGCGTACGCGGGGCGCTCGCTCTGAAGTATCCCCCTCTGTGCCTTTTTTGAGTGTGGAGGACGGCGTTCGTCGAAGCTCTCGCGTCTAACGTGAGGAGAAAAAAAAAAAGGAGGGTCGGCGTGAAGGAGGCCTTGAAATGATGCGAGGCGTTTAAGTGTCTTATCATAAACACTCCTTCTGCGGCTTGATTATTCCTCGGAGCGATTGATATAGATCCGCCTTCTTTGACTGGAAATCGAACATGATTTACAGTAAAAAAAGGGGAAAAAAAACGGACTATCTCTGCTCTTTGAATCGTGTGAAAAATTGTGTGCAATCTTTTCCCAGCGCCTGTAGAAACCCAGCGAAACACCCCCAAAAAAGGGAAGAAACGCTGTCACCGTCGCGGCTATTTTATCTCGTTTAATTTGTTGTTTGCTTCCAAATTACCCCGTTCGCATACCTGATAGAGGGAAGTCGCCCCCCGGCTCTCCATTCGTTCGAGGCGGGGATTTCTGGAGTTTAGTTTTGATGTTGTCTGGCCTTAGTTTGCTTGTTTACCTCTGAGGACAAAGGCGAGGGAGATAATGTGGCTGCAGAGTCATGGCCGCTGGCCCTCTTTGATGAGGAGAAAGGTCTGTTTGACTAATTACCCTGGTGGTCAGACCACTTGTTTTTCCACAGCCATATTTATATGTCCTCTCTCTCTCTCTCTCTCTCTCTCTCTCTCTCTCTGTCTCTCTCTCCTTCACAAACACACACAGGTTATTTTCCTCCTCGGTTCCTGAGCACACGCACTGAGCCGTGACATCTGACGCGGATATTTGCATTTGAATTAGCGCTCTGAATCACTGCGTATTGATCACCTCACCCCCTTTGTTTAAGGCCATGTTGCTCCTATCATGGAGTCATTCCTCATTATTCCCATTCTCAAATCCTACTCTTTTTCCCTCCCCCCCTCCCTCCTCTCCGCCTCCAAATTGCGCCTCACCTTGACCACGGGTCACAGGGGAGAGGAATAATGTGGAAAACATCGTCTGACATGAAATCCATAAGCTCCAAAGTGGATCAAAGAACTCATAAATGCATAACTCAGCAGGGAGTTATTGATGGCTATTGTATTGGTGTGTGAGGTGGGGGAGGGGGGAGGGAAGGAGGGAGGGAGAGAGAGAGAGAAGACGACTATATTTACGTGGGATTTGTAGGATCATTCATCAAACGCTGGAGACCGGGCATGTACTCTATGTAGGTCACGCATGTAGTTCAACAATTATAAAGCCACTTTCATCATGAATTACCTCTCGCCGCTGAACGCACGGGACCCAACTTTAAACGGGTCGAATCATCAGCGCGTCTGAACTGCTCTGAGACGCCGTCCGTTAAAAAAAATAAAGACGAATTTCAGAATAAAAGACAGACTACAAACATTGCCGGGCCTTCCCATGACACGCTGTTTGATTACAAATAAGGGCACCGGGCTGGGACTGAAAACAACGACTGAATAAAAAATTAGACGCGTGATTTTTAAACTCTGAACGCAGAACATTTCTCAGCACGTCCGGGTTCGTTTTAGAGCCGGCAGGGAGTAAAAACAACATAGACGAAGCACATTAAACCACAAGTTTCAATTAAAAAACTGGTTCAAGCTCAAGACAACGTTAGTCCGAGTACAAGCAAGTGGTGTTGTGGTGGTAGTTTGAGAGTTGCACATATCAGAAAAAGCAGCTTCTGGGTACTTTTCTACTTTGGACCCACAAGGAGGCCAGAAAAAATAGTCGTCTTTCACTGTATTGTGTGTTGACAACGCGACATGCAACAACATGTTTTTTTTAAAGAAAAACACAACCTCAAGTGTGACATTGAAGCTTTTCTCTCCCATGTACAAAAACCACATTATTATGCCCCAAATTGAAATGACTGTTGCTATTCATCGGGAACACAACCCTATTCTGCCGGCGCCGGCATCCTGGCCATTTTCAGCAGTTGGGTCCCATCTCGTCCCCCTCCTCCCCCCCACTGATGAAGAGCTTTGTGTGGACCACCTGCGCTCAGTCTCTGGACCAGCAGAAACTCTGATTGCAAGGTGGACGCCGCGGCGACGCGCGTGACAAGGCGAGGCGGCACCCTGCCGACGCTAAGTGGCACTCCAACGGGCGACGCGACCTGAAGGGGCTCCGGCCTCGCGACCACCGGGCGGGAGATTGGCTCGCTCAAGGACGAGGCGAGGAGCAAACAAATCACAGGGCGGTAACTAGAAAAGAGATTAAATATTTTCCAATGATATAATCAAAATTGACCCCCCCTCCCCCTCCCCCTCCATTCCCCCCCCCCACACTACCCCAACCCTCCAGTTTAAGTGGCTCTGCTGTGATTAAGATTTAATTTCGGACCTGAGCCTCGCCGCGGCCGGCCCGTCTTCACATGACTGCATGTGTGTTTACGTGTGCTGGGGACAGATGGCGTCTGTGGGGGTGGGAAGTGATAAAGTGTATATCACCCCGGTAATGATAGTATTAGCTGGGAGAGCTGCAGGTGGCTCATCATGATGTTTGCCCGCTAAACTGCTGACTTATGTCCCCGGGTTAAAGCAGACAATAGCTCTCTGCCGGTGAGTGGGAGGCGCGGTTGTTCTCGCTCCCCCCCCCGGTCCTGGCCTTTACCCCCCTCCCTCCCCCTCCTGCTCCTTTCCCACTGCACCAAAGAAGAAGAACTCCGGAGACCCGTTAGGAGTCGCCCGCTCATTTGTTTCGCGGACACGCAGCTGCATTGCGTATTGATTTGACATAAAAAGTGGACTTTCGAACTGTTCTTAACGCGAGTAAATGATGGGAAAAAATGGCAGAGTCGTCGGCGAGCAGGATGAAAAAGCGGGCTGGCGGGGGGCTTCATCCATTTCCTCGCCGGCGAGGACACTAATCATGTCTGAGGAGAACTTGTGAGCAAAGTGTGCAAATGATACTGAAGTCCTAGTTTCTCAAGCAAGTTACTTTATCTCCGTTTCAAACCGCGTGGAGGCCCCGGGCTGCAGATTCGGCCTGTTTTTGACCTCAGGCACGGTCTGAAAAAAGTGACATTTAACAAAAACGCAAAGAAAACACAAAAGTAACACGTGTTTTAAATCATGTCTGAAGACTTTATGAGTGTTGCTAAGTAGGTTTTATGTCTAATTTCTGGCAATAATAACAAAAAATAACACTTTAAGTTATGAGGCAGGCAGACGGACTTAAAACATCGATTAACACGTCAAAAGGGTCAAAAGGAAGAACTGCAGCATCAATGTGGTCAGAGAAGGCACAGAAAATCATTCTTGAAAGGCAATTTTTTACCAAAATAAAAGATGATCGCATCATCTCTGAATATTATTGAATCCCTCGTGATTTTTCAGTGGGAGAAAGAAGAAACAGTTCCTCTGTTCTACATGGATGATGAGTCCCGTTACAAGGTTGTGATCTTCTGCCCATCTTTCATCTATTTTTGCCTGCGTCCATTTTTTTTCCCTCTCCTTCATTTTTGTGTGCCACCATTAAAACTGTTGCATAATCGCAGTCCGGAGGCGTTTTTTTTGGCCGTGCGGGAGGAGCCAACAAGTCAAGCGAGCTCCGAGAAGGAGGTCGCCGCCGGAGAAACCGTCCAGAGTTCAAATCTCTCTCTCTCTCCCTCTCTCTCTCTCTCTCTCTCTCTCTCTCTCTCACCAATACGGTGAACCGGTGTCGGGCCCGCGCCCTCCGGGCAGCGGCGCTTTCTGCAGTACACGGGCGCTCGTTAGCATCAAGACGCGGTCAAACGCGCGCTCTCCTGACGTGAGAACAGCGAACACATCGATTACGTTCCTTTCGTGTTGATGCTGCCGCGCCGCTTTTTGTCTCGTTTCTTCCCGAGCAGAGACGAGCAGCTCGGCTTCTCTCCTTCCCCTTCCACACGAGGCGCCGTGTCTGAACGCCGCGAAGAACGATGATTACTGCTGCCGACTGCAACGGAGTTGACGTGCCCGCCGGCCTCGTGCGTTGTACGTTTCGGCGTCTCCACGAATGAATTGAAATGAAGTTCCCCTCGCTCTGTCATATTGTATCCGATGGCTGCAGGTATTTTTTTTTGCAGAGAACGATCTAGTTTGTGTAGGCAATTTTTCTCCAGAGTACACGAGTGGGAGTGAATTAAAGAAATGTCCAACCGATATTATGAGGGGGAGAGAGGAGCGACGCAGACCCGCGCAATGAAAACAGACGCCTGGGAAAGTAGATGGTGGACGAAACGTTTACATAACCTGGGTTTGAGGCGGAGGTGGGTGGGTGGGTACAGCAGTGAGGTAAGAAGGGGGTGGGCTGGGCGAAGGGGACAGGGAAGATTAAGTAATTATCCTTTCGAGCCTAATTTGAGGTGCTGTTTGAAATTAACCTATGCAAATGAAGTGGCTGAATCACAGCGAGGACGGCAGCGAGTCCGTTCAGCTGATCGCAGTTCTATCAGACCACGAAACTGTAGGAAGAGTCAGCTTACCGAGGACCATTTCCCCACTTTGCATGAGAAAAAGGTCAAAACATGAGTCACTGTTATTTTCTCCACAAACCCAAAACAGGAAACTATTAGAAAAAGGAACCAGGATCCACTTAAGAGGGCGGGGCTGGGATGAGCAAAATTACACACACAGCGACTTCAGTTCCATCAAGACCCCAATTATAAACGAGGAGGGCACCTGGTGGAGTGCATACCTCCACAGAACTGGCAGAGGAGGGGTTAAAACTGGTGTTTTCCCCGCCGACTGCTCGCTCCGAGCAGCTGCTCGCTTCCCTTCATCGCGTACGTGTCGTGATTTATTTCATAAAGGCCAATTTTTTATGTGTGTCTCGATCTTTTACCCACACAGACACTTTCCAGCCTGTTAAACCAACCTCAAGTTTTCCCCACTTTGCCTCCGCCGCGGTTTGTTTCCCCCCTTTGTAAACGCCTCCAAATGGACGAATTCAGATTCAATTTATCCTCCGAGTGGAAGGAAAACACCGGATTTTCAACTGGCGACAGCTCGCACGCAGGAAAACCCGCACGCCGGCTAAGATGCACAAGTAGCAGCAACACGCGAATCAGTTGGCTATTATACACTTACTGTTGTATCCCACTATGTATCCACACAGCGTGGCTGCGGCTTTAGAAAGGGATGAATGGACATTATGAAGAGCTTGCATGGGATCATCTTGCGATCTAAATGCAAATTTAGGAAGGGTGTGAAAGCACTGAGGAAGTTATTACCTACATGGCTGGCTTTGATGAACAGCTCAAGGCGTTTGAGGCAAATACCAAAGTGGAGCATCGCATCCATGTGATTAAGATGATTAATTACTCTTTAAAATGTATTCCCTTCTTCTTCTTCTTCTCCTCTCTCTCTCTCTCTCTCTCTCTCTCTCTCTCTTTTTTAATAGCACCTCCTCCAACCTCAAGCAATCACTGGAGGTGGGTGTGCGGACCCCCGTGCCGCCGCCTGTTTCGAAACGTGTGTTGTGAATTCAAGTGTGGCAATTGGCACGAGAACAGGGGGAGCCAGCGTGTAATCAGTGCAGATGTTAGCGAGGCAAACGCAGAGAGCGCAGACGAGGACATGCACAGGAAAAAAAAACAAACATAAAGCCGCGGTTGCGCGATAAGTTAAAGAACGGTGGCTCAATGTGTTTCTTCTTCACCTCCAGCAGACTCCAGCTCATTTAGGAAGCCTTGTTTTGAAAAGGAAACACTCGGCAGCGCTACCCTGACATAGAAAGACGCGTACTTACGCCGCTCCTCGAGTCTCTTCCTACCACCCCCCCCCCTCCAAAAAAAATGTTTGAACCGATGCTTATTTATGTAAAAGCCACCAATTTGTGTCACTACTTTGCAATGATTCCCAAGGACGTTTTTCCAGAGACAGTCCCAAACATATGCTGATGTGACATCACTTGGCTACAAACCTACTTCAAGATAAACTCTTAAAAACACACTTTCAGAAATAAAAGTCACCTTTAGAAGCTGCGCGCGCATGTGTGTGTCTATGCGAGTGTGTTGGGTGGGGTGGTGAGGTGGGGGGGGGCACTGGTAGAGTGAAATGAAAGCAATTTTTCTCCTTTTGAAATGTAAATGCACCGCGATTTGCTGAATACCTTTGAAGAAATCATGTTATTAAGAATCAGGTGTCGCTATGCAGCCACCATTGATACGGAGTTCATAATCTTAAATGAAATATTTTTCTTCCTCTTGCAATTTCTTCCCCCCTTTTCACTCCGTTCTAAGTGGAGACTCGGCTTTGTGCAGGGGAGGAGGAAAAAAAAAAAAAAGGTCATGTGGCTTTCAGGGCGCCGGCACTCACCTGCTGACAGGCGAGTGTCATCACTTCGCTTTAAAACTTGCCGAGGGTTTTCGTTTTTACACGCCGAGACGCCGAGACACCTCGACGCGCCGATCACAACATGTGAGACTGCGGAGCGCGAGTGATTAAACACCAAGAGGCTGCAAATTAAACAACAATGTGATGTATGTTGATCAGGATCAGTCTGAATCTGAGTCTGCACACAAACGCTTCACTTTCTTCCATTTTGTATTTCTGATCGATCAGATTCATTTAGATGCAAACGCACTTCTTCATTGTGACTTTCATTTCTGATTTTTATTTTACTCTTTCAGTATATAATTGTTTTATCTCTAACTTTTCCTTTTTAGTTCAAGTAATTACTTTTTTATGGTATTTTTGTCCAGCCTTGTCTTATTATCACCGTGTCACTCATCATTTAATTACAAACTAACCTGCGTGACAGGTGCTGTAAATTGAGTTTAATTTAACCTGTAGTGATGTATATTGCTTCACAACATGAGTGCTTCCATGTGAAATAACACCAGCTCCACACGCGGTATGTACATGTAATATTTCTTCCTGTGTTTTTAACGCGTAACCGATGTCACTGGAAAAATATGTGGAGTGAAAACACCACTTAAACTGATGTGATTTAATTAACAAGTCATCACGCACCACAGCTGTATAACTGATTTGTTTACGACGCCGGAGTTGAAACTCCGTCTGACTGGCTGTCAGAGCGCCGAGGTGAACGCTAATCAACTTTTTCTCCTCGGAGCGCGCGTGCTTCCGTAACCCGGAGCTCCACGAGCCGTCGGTGTCTCGCTGGTTTGTCATTAAGTGTTTAGTCGAAACGTGGACAAAGCGAATCAGTTACACAAGTTTGTGAGCTCAGATGTTTGAGCTTGAGACACGCAAACGATGCAGCGATTTGCCAGCCAGTCACCGTTGCACAAGATGCTAAAACATCTAAAGTCGGTTCGCTGCAGTAACTCCTGTAAAAGAGGAGCAGCTGAAATATGACCCAAAAAAAAAAGAGAGTCCACCTTCGGGTCAGGCTCAACACACAGTCGCTAATTTTAATATAGTCGTACGACTTAAAAGCCATTCCACATAGGTAAAAGGTGGCGAATGGGAGCCAAATGTTGATGCGTACGGAAAGTCAAAGTAAAAGCTTCTCCTGTGTTTCTACACGGGTCATGAATGATGCATCGGGGCCAACAAATTTCACACTTAATTGCACCAGAAAAAGGTTTAGCACCTTCACTTCCTGTGGAGATCACGGCTCCTGACATACACCTTTTTTTTTTTCCTCCTTCTCCTTTTTATAAAGTATAATATCCTGCTCTGTAATTGCTCCCGACACCACCCACGTGCTCGCTCCAACCTGCCAGGTTCTGGGTAAACAGGCTCCGGGAAAAATCCAAGTTTAACTCCCGGCTGTACTTTGTACCTTCCTAAAGGTCAGCTTCACACAGACTTCGACTTACACTTTTTTTTTTTTGGAGCCGTTTAAAAACTTGTCTGGACCGTAGGCTCATCGCTTGGCGGTGACCTCCAATCCGTTTTCCTGCGCTCCCACATGCAATCCATTTTTCATGCCGGCTCTGTATTGTTTCAACCCGGTTTATTTCCCGCCTCTGGAGAAGTGTTGTGTTGCTTTTTTTAAAGTCGTGGGGAGGGGGGGGGGTCTGGCGTCCTCCATTGGGTTCGACATGAACTTGCTACTCGAGTCTTTCAAACTTTATGGCTTCCTTTGGAAACTCAGCTGCTTGTAGATGATTAAACGGAGGACTTAAATCAGCTATCGAGGTTTTATCTTCTTTGGTTTTCGAGCATCAAATTTAAGACCCTAAACTTCCCGGCAGCCGGCGTTTTGAGGTAAATCTCCTCGTCTGGAATCCTGAAAGTTTGTTCCCGTGGTTGCACCAGTGTGAGGCGATGAAATAAAAGCATTTCGGCTCGTAAAAATCAAACATGTGGGCTTTATACCTGCGATTGAACATCAAGCTGAAAGGTATAAGGGAGCGTCTGCTCGCCTTTATCACTAATGGGCCCCAAACTGCAGCGCTTAGACTGAATATGAATGTACCTCCGGTGAATTATTAATGTTGTGGTGCGCTTCGTATTCTGCCTGGCACTTCCAGGGGTGATCCACCTCCCACGCGGATTGGAAGCTGTCACCCGTAATTGGAGAAATCACGACAGCACGGAGTTAAGTGCTCCACAGTCCCCGGGTGAAGAATCTGACGACGCACGCCGCGCCACCGAGAGGTGGGAACACTTTGCTGTATGGGTTTTTTCGAGCTGTTTCTCCCCTCTCCCGTCTTCAAATATTTTCCTTCTTCCTCCCCATCCAGGAAGCATCTTTGTGCCGCTGCCGCGCAGCAAAAGTTCACTTTAATTGACCGGTAAAATCTCCTCCTTCTTCAAGGATATTCAGACAGTCGTCGGAAGGCGACGTTCGCTCGGTGCGCACGGATCAAGATAAGCTGCGGCGACTTCCCACCACGACCTCCGACTCCGACCGCAACCCGCGCTTTCCGCAAAACATATTCCCCAAACCGCGTGAGGTGAAGCGCGTCTGATGAGAAACATGGTAATATCGCGCCGGGCGCCACTCGTGACGGCGCGGCGGTACATTTTTCTGACAGAGTGACAAGTCTGCGCGAGGCGCGCGGATCTCCGGTCCCACCGAGCGCCCAGGGCGCCATCAAACCGACAGCTCGTAGCACGCGCGGACCCCGAACGGTCCCAAAGAAGGAAGGCAAAGTTGCTGGAACAGCAAGGACTTTGGGTGGTCTTGTTGCCCCCTCCCCCCCTTTTCGTATCTCTGTCATTTTTTTCTCACTGACAGGAGCAAGATTGCCGCGGTGCATCGTGGTCCGACCACGGCATCCATGATCAAATTACCCACAGATTCTACTCAAGCATGGCTCTCGGAGGCCTGTCAGTCTGTCAGAAGACAAAAAAAGAAAGAATGGCTGCTGATTGTCTGACATGAAGCACATGTTGACAGGAGTTTAAGGCCAATGCAGGTCATGTGTGAAGTGGTGACAAGGTCAGGGGATGAAATCCACCGGGGTCTCGCCTGGCAGCCCTGCAGCGGGCGCCCTCGTAGCGATAAGTGAAGCTTGATGTGCTTGTCTGGGTTTGATCACAATCCAAAAAACTGGGGCACCATCTTTCTGTTTTTTCCTTCCTCATGTCTCTGCCTCACAGGAGTACACACTTTTGTCAGGAGGAATCCTGCACAGTCTGTTTTTAGCTCCGCAATTGGAACTTAATCACTGTAATCCATTCATTGGATTACGTTGCTGCTGCCTCCATCTGTGTGCGAAGGTGCGGCTGTGTTTGAATTAAAGTTCACTGAAATCAATGGCTCATTCCTCACACGTTTTAACCACGTGTCTACCTTAAAGCTGCAGCTATGGTGTCCAAGTGGGGGTCTCACAGGGGCCGAAGCTTTGCCTGCTCTCAGGTTGTCAAAAATCAAATTGTGTCTCAAAAAGATCAAATCGCAAATCTCGACTCCCAGCGCTTTTATTTTGAAGGCTGCGTGTCTGTGTGTTGGTGAGGATGTGTAAAGGCAAATCAGAGATCCAACAGGAGGGTCCGTCGCCCGTCTCGGAGGCAATTTCCCGGGAAGCTACTGTACTACTGAATATCCCTTTTTCCCCCACTTACAGTACACACACACAACAATATCCCAATATTTACTGTATATTCACATCACGGCGCGAACACGCGGATCCTAAAGATAAACAATGCATTTCATTTCCTTCTTTGAGTGAAAAAGAAAAGGAGCAATATTGGAGCAGATCTAAGAGATAGTAGGATAGGCCGTCTCTGAAATGCAAATTAAATCGACATGAAAAGGAAATGAGGAAATACAAAAAAAAACAAAACAAAGGACGTGGCGCCTTCAGTGGAGCCAGAGAAACAGTGGGAATATACACAATCATAAGGACGCCCTAATGATGCCCTGGAAGAAACTTGGGTCCCTTCACTAAAGTGTAAATGGCTCCTTAAAGGCCTGAGAACACCAAAGCGCTGGTGGTCGCGTTTCACTCGTCCGTCGTCCCGTTTAATGCAGAAAAATATCATATTTAAAGACCTTTTAGCATAATGCTGCCGTTCCTCCTGCACATTAAATGCACGAAATCCGTGCACGTGCCTTTGATATGTTATTCTATCTGCCACAACACCAGTTGAAAATAAGGATAAATGTGTAACTGTTGGTATTTTTAGGACTAATTCTCGTATTTATGCTGTTTCTGCCAATGTGAGAAAAGAAAAAAAACCCTCTGATGTGGCAACTCGAAGCCTGAAATAGTGTTTTAATTTGGACTTATTATCTTAATTAAAACATCAACATTTACTTCTGCAATAAGCAGAGTACTTCTCACACTGCGCTTCATCGTCAACTGTGCTCGAATACGCGATCGGCTGCGTTTACAACGTTCAGCCGCGGCGAGAAGAACACATGGGGAGGACTGGAGAGCGACATTATCCCATATTAGTTTTACTTCAGGCTTTTCAAACGATGAGACTCGGAATAATTCATCGGGATCCTGAATTTTTTATCAAGACGTAAGGGGCCGTATGTGAAATACGCATTTCGTATTCAGCTTTGCTGTTTGAAAAAAAAAAAAAAGAAGGGCTTTAAAATACTCGGCGTCCACATTCTGGGGGTCGTATTAAAGAGGTGATTTGTAGCTTTTAAGGGTTCCTGGCGTCCTTGAGTGTCTCGCAGAGAGGTTTTATCATCAGTTATCCCAAAACAGGTGTATCAAGAAGCCGAAAACTTCTAAATGATAAGATTTACATGAAAATATAGTGATTTGTGTGTTGTGTTACGGTCGGTAAGTTCAATTTCAAAGTTTGGGCCCTTTTTTGAGCTCCCTGCCCCGGGTCACATCGCATTTAAAGAGCTTTATGGTGCGGTATGAAAATCCCTGATGGGATTTCCGTGTACTGATGATTGCCTATAAGGCAATATAGCCCAAATAAATCTCGCGGGGAAAAATATAGTCGCGTCATTCCGACATATAAATTCAGCTTGATCTCGCATTGCTCTCTGAAGCAGTTGCGTTGTGAGGGAAATGCAAAGATCCATCAGGCTCATTGTGGAGGTTGGCCACGGATCGGATTGAAACAAGTTTGTTGTCTGTTGTGTGGACCTTGTAAAGGGCTTGAAAGAGTGAGCGTGGCCCTCCCGCGTCTCTTTCTTCCTTCGCTCTTAATGGATTCAAATGAATTCAGTCTCGCCGAGAGCAACTGACAGAGTTAAGTTATTTGTCCTGGGCCTACACCCCTGTTCCGCTCATCTCTGTACAAATTCAATTTCAATTTGAAGAAGCAGACTCGCTGTTATTGCACATTTGTCAAAAACATCAACATTAGTCTGAATAGTCCGGTGGGGGAGGCTCTGGCGCCGAGCTGAGTGCGCTTGTTTCCCTGAAGGAAATCAGATCAAGCATTGTGACGGTCTCCCACACACACCTTGGGTTTTACAGCCGAGTATTAATTCTTTCCAAATGTGGTGACAACGACAGGCTGGCAACAATAGCCCCAGTCTATATTTATGCCATTCTAGTCGGTGGTACAGTAGGTGTGGAAGAGTGACAATCACTTCTTCACACTCGGCATTGTTGGCGTACAAGCGGTGAAGCCGACTTTGTTCGTATCCTCATTTGTCTTTCACACGACAAAAAAACCTTTTTAGAGGAGGAAAAATGTTGCACATTACCGGTGTCAAGCGGCACCTCTTTCTCTCCCCCCCTCCCCACAAGGGTTCGACTCGACTCAACTCTAAATGGTCTCATTTGTGTTTTCCGCAGCAAATAAGTCCCACCTCAGGGTGTCGGTGCCTTGTTTTGGCTGATGTCAGATCAGTTTGAGAAAAAAGTAACAGGCGGCAGCTGCTATCACCGAAAGAAGAAGCGTCAAAAACGAGTAGAAAAAAAGCTCGACAACGACGATTCAATTAAAAATAAACATTCAGCGCTACTCTTAAAAAAATCTGGTGAGTTTTCGAGGAGTAGAGGCCATAATGCAACACTGAGTCCATGTGAAAATATACAGTGGAAAGTGACTCTGCTGTAACTCTCCACTGTGGGAGGATAACAGGAAGGTTGGTTAAAGATTCAGAAGGAGAAATGCGAGAGACCTGGTGTCACGGAGGTTTCACTCGGCTCGGGATCGGCAGAACAGACGGTTCGATCACCTTTGAGTCGAGTTTTGGGAAAGTGTGGGAGACGCAAAGTATTTAAGAGGGAGGTGCAGGGCTGCTAGAGGTTGCACAGTTTCTATTTTTTTACCCCCTCCTACTTGGATGGAGTGCAAATAAAGATGCTAGAATCGCCCAGACAACTGTTTGTCAGCATTTTTTGGCTTTCTGGCAGCGTCAGATGAAGAAAGACTTGATGGAGAAAGAAAAGAGGAAGAAGAAAAAAAAAGAAGGTGAATACATAAAAGAGGGATAGTGAAGAGTGAAACATCAGCAGTGGTTTTGATTCACCTATTGATCTTGGCAGACTGACACTCCCTCTCATCCTTGACAGTCTCTTTCTCCCTCCCGACTGAAATCTATTTTTTGCTCGCATCAGCAGAAAGGCAGGAAAACACGGCTTCTGGTTGATGATGACTCAACTCAACCCGGGGTCACAACACACACTTTGTTGGTATGAGGTTGAATAAAGTATGAAGTTTTGAATGAATAATTGATGGAGAGACTAATCTTTATTAGTTACCTTTTACAAAGTCAAAGTTGCTCATCCCGTTGGGTGCTAGCTGCTTCCCCGCATTAGCCTCACATCCCCTCAAAAGTCTGCAACATGTCATAGCTGCTAGCTACCTGCAAGGAATGACAATTAATCTGTGAACTTCAACTCCTCAAACAACAATTTGGCATCTTGCAAAACATGCTCACCTCGATCTTCTTTCCTATGCACTTTTGTACTAATTAGCAAACTTAAAATTAAGTTAAATTTGATTAGCAAACAGCGGCTGTTTGTGTCCGAGTGAAGGTCGTGGAGGTTGTGTTTGTGTTGCTTTTTGCACTAAGGTCCTGCCAATCCACTGTCACTTTCACTACTGCTTGTCAGCTCCACATGTATGACACAAGAAGAGGT
>JAUESF010000057.1:2671714-2682833 GCA_032274765.1 Malacoctenus tetranemus
CCCACGGCGCCCCCCCCCCCCCCCCCACTAATCAAAATGCAAATATCTGTCTCCCTGTTGGGGTATTAGTGCATCATGGAGGGTGAATCTCGAGGCTCCAAATTGAAAGATGATGAATGCGCAGGTTACATTTTGACGCCCGCGATGAAAGGCGGCGCCGAAATTAAAAAGTCATCGAAATAAATAAATAAAAAAAAGAGGCGCACAAATGGAGAAATGGCAAATAAAAAAAATAAGGAGCGGGAGGGGGGGGAGGGGGAGGGGGAGCGAGGTGGTGAACAACAGGAGTGTCGAAGGGGTTTTGTGGCGGCAAACTGGCAATAATAACCACAGCAGCACTTGGCTGAGGCCAGGTAAAGACTTGATTACATGGTACAGCGCGCGGACGGCGCCGCCGCTCGGTATCGGGCTGTCAATCACCGCGCGCACTCGGGGAAACATGACAGCCGTGTCCTCTGACCGCCGGGTGCATCCGCCCGCTCGGCCGCGTGTTCAAACGGCGCGTGGATTTCTGGAGGGGGGGGGGGGGGGGTTCTTCGGACCCCGGCGTCGCGTTCTCCCCGAGAAAAAGCAACAGATGTTCAAACATCACAGCCAACGTATCAAAGGACTCAAATTTGTTTAAAAGAACACAGAAAAAAAACGAGAGAAATAAACATATATCGGTTCATCTTCCAAGACGACAAATCTGCAGCTACAAAGAGACTCTGTGAAGCTGCCGTTTTGGCACAAAGAGACTCACAAGTATACAGACACATCAGAGCGCCAATCCCCCTCTCCTGCCAAGCAGGTATAACATGCTCTATACTGCTAATTAATGCACGACACACAACGCTGCCAAAACCTAACGGCCGTGTTTTGTAGTCGAGGTAGCGCTTGATGAAGGCGACTGATAAGCAGCCAGAGAGCGCAGACGTTCAGCCTCCGTGGGACCAAGACAAACCGCGGCTTGCGTTTCTTTTAGGTCCAAAAACCGTCCGGTCAAGAAACCAAGGAGCTCGGTCCACGAGGCCGCGCTGCTTCTGTCGAAGTTCGATCCGGCCCGACAGACCGGGGAAAGTTCTCGTGAAGCTCGACTCTATCAACTCAGCACCATCCCCGATGTTGGTGTGCAAAATGAGAGATGAGAAGATAAAGCGCAGCATTGTGTGAGAGCCGCGACATAATAAATATGCGACGAGAGAAACGAGTTGTGCAGAAGTGTTATTTTTAAACGTGTTGCTACTCAAATGGAAACATATGCATCGGGGGAATCTCCACCAAATCCTCTCGCCTGCGTCTGTTTTGCATGTGGTTTTTCGCCCCCCCGCTTCCCTTCTCTTCCCTTCCCTTTTCCATCCTCCCTCCTCGCCACGTCTGCACTCGTTATCTGAGTCGGGGGCTTCTGATTTCGGGGAGGCAACAACAGTTGAGTTAATGGAGAAAAACCCCGGAGCAAAGTGCCGGCACCACCACCACCACTCCTCCTCCTCCTCCTCCTCCTTCTCCTCCTCCGCCACCGCCGCTGACTGACAGCCTCGATACGTCCTCGCGCGAGATTACATGTGATGCATGAGCGGCCCGCAGGAACAAGCTGTTTGCGAGCTGATACTCGCCCAGATAGCTGGATGGATGGCGCCGTTCATGTATGATGATGTACTTTTGTCACGCCGTCGACGCGCTCGCGTCTCCGCGGCATTATGAATGCTCTCAGATGAGACGCCGCTCGGGGTTATTGCTTAAAAGTTGAGCATCGGGGACGGTTTTCTTATTCCGTCTCCAGCGCGGAAACATAATTTAAGAAGACTTTCACCTACTGGGGCCTGATTTTAAAGTCATCTCTTTATTAGCGCTCTTTATCATCCTTCCCCCCTTCAGTCGCTCGCCGTCTTTGCAGGCCGAGCTAATCTTATGAAGTGTCGCGACTGCTCTAATGGAGAAATCTTCAAAAAAAATCTGGAGCACCAATTAAAAGGAGCCGCTGTCCTTATCCTTGAGCCAGCCTGAAAGCTGAAAGACGTCGACTCTTCAGATCCTCCAGATCTTTATTCTCTGCCGCTCATTCTTTTCCGACCAGCCGCCATGAGCCCTCTCTTGACCTTCGGTAATGCATCCACACTTAACATTTAAACAGCAGACACAGCAGGGGGGAGGCGAAGCGCCGCCAGAGACGTCCAACTCGCACAATGGATGTCTTCTTAATTTAAGGCCGAGTTCTGGAGTGGAGACACGAGTGCCATTGATTATGGATTAATCAGCACGGCCAACGCGTCTCTACTGTACCGGGAGCTGCTCAGAAACCCTGCGCATGTCCATGTGACGGCCTCCGTCCGACTACTAAACGCTGGATCAAACGCTGGCAGAGAGGCGGGGCGTTTACAGGTCAGATGCCGGCACCTCCTCCACAACAGACGCCATTCAGCATGCGCGGTCTGCTGTCCAATTAGTGGCCTGGAAGCAGGACAGAGAAAGTGGTCGAAACCACCCCCCCCAACGCGAGCTGCTCGGCGTCGTGTCCCCGGTATGTTTTGGGAGCAAGTTTTCCCGACTTGCATCATCGCGCGAATGCAGAGCGAGGAGAAAGAGATATTTCTTCACCCTCTCCAGGAAGTGTACACGCGCAGGAACACACAAGCGCTCACTGTGCGTTTCATAAATCTTTTACACTCCTGTCAAGTCACACCAATATTCCCCTCACAAAGAAACTGTGTCGCCTCTCGGAGACGCATAAAATCTTAAAAGAAAATATCTTTTCCAAGCTATTTATTTACTCCTCTTTCCCTCCTCGCCCACACAATCCTGGCAGTTTTCATCTGCTTCATAGGTGCTGATATCCAGGATTCGAGAACGTCTGAGTTTCTGCTTTTTTTTTTATTTGCTGTCAGAGGAGAAGGCAAGGACAAGGCTTAGCGAGTCGCACAGCAAAAAAAAAAAAAAAGAGAAAAAATCCAGCCAATCCTGTGCTGCGCCGTGTATCATACACAAACAAACCTCGGTGCACTCCTGCAACAACAGATAAATAAAAACCCTGACCAAATGGTGTTTCACTGTTGTGTAACGGGAAGCAACAGGTCAGCCGAGCAAGACAGGAAGCCCGCACGGAAAAAAAAAGCTATCTATATGAAAATATGTACCATCTGCTTATATATAATGAGGGAGGGCAAAAAATAGAGGAGCATGCTGAGGACGGGAAACTTTTCTCTGTGTGAATCACACAGCGGGTACCTGGCAAAGTGCGTTTTCACAGTGTGAAGCCGGAGAGTAAATGAAAAAAAATTTCATGAGTGCAGGTCAGATAAGATCACTGCCTCAGCCTGCGCGATTCCCAACGTGGAATGGTAATTTTTAGAGGAAGTGAAGGGGCTTGTTTGGTGGTTTTTTCCCTCCTTGTAAAAATCTATTACGACACTTCCTGGAACAGAAAACTTTTCTGATCTAACAACAAAACCAACAGAGATGTCAGTTGATTTCTCGAACGCAACTTTACATTTGTCTGCTGGACTCAGACACCAAGCGAAGTGACTGTTTGAGAATAGAGCAGCGTTAGCCAACCGGTGGTCCTGGACCACCAAAGATCACAGGGAAGGGCCCGAGGCTTTGCCTGCTCTGAGGTGGCTAAAATCTGACTTCCATGTCAAGAAAAATATCAGAAAACAGCCTTTTGCTTTTATTTTGAAGGCGTCGGCTCTTGCCAGACTGTACATTTTGGTGGATGTTTGGCGTCACTGTTAATTCTCAAATATCATAAAGGGGCTCCATCCAATAATATCCCATTTAAAAGGAGATATATTCAGAAAGGACTGAAGACCCTCAGACCAAATACGGTCGGTGCACTTGAATAATTCAAGTTTTTTTTCTTTTATTGAGATAATTAACAAAATAAAATGGGTGGTTTGGGAATTCAAGAGATTTAAGTAGCACTTGAATGTTTTTCAGTTTACACTCAGCACTGAAGGTTGTGGGGTTTTTTTTATGTGGCCCTGAGCATTCCCATTGTGACAAGGCTAGAGGTGGTCCGAGCACAAAGCGCCCCAATGTGTAACGGGGGGTTTGTGGGTGTTTTGAAATGAAAAGACAAATTTTGTTGTATGAAACGAAACAACATCTCAACATTGTGGCCTGCGGTGGATCCTTGGAGCAACGGTTGATGAATGTCCGAGACGGAAAGGCTGAAAAACAACAACCTGTCCCGATTTTTCACATTTGTCTCGAACGCACTTCTGAAACATTCGAGCGCTGAAGTGACCATTGAGCAAAATACTGCAACAAAATGCAAAACTTTTTGGGCCAAAAGTGCCTCAATTTAACACGATGCTTATAAATGCCCTAAAAAACTCAAGCTCTGACTATTTCTACTCTTGCAGGCAGGGAAAGAAAATCTGCATCTTTGGCAGGTGCAGCTGTTTTATTACTCGTGACCTCGCCGAGCAGTCAGCTGGGTGGGCTGGGCAATGAACTGGTGAAAGAGACGATGAGGGGAGCAGCGAGGGGAACGGCAGCAGCTGGAGGATAACAACCCAGAGGGGTGACCCCAGTCCACGTCTGACAAATGCCGCCCACTCCCTTTATCCTCTGGCGCGCAAACACGCGCTGATCATGATAAGTTACATGTTCAACAAGCTCCTACGAAGTTCAATTTGCATCAAAATCTGCAACAGGAAAGAGACTTTCTGACTAGCATGGAGGAAATAAAGGAGAATACACACTTAGCACTCGATCATGCCGGGGCGGAGCTTCAGGGGGGGCTTGGACGGGTGTACAAATATCCCCAAGCCTGGGAAGTCAGTGTCCATTAGACCTTTAAGTTTAAAAAAAATAGCAGCACTGCACTCTTCCACTTTCTGAGAATGAAAATAATACAAACAACTAAACCGAGGTTGTGTTTGGGGCCATTTTGGTTTAGTTTGGGCACTCGTGACCTCGGAGGAGCCAAGGACTCGCGGTCCAACACCCCGAGAAAGATGGATTCCACTGCCCAGAATGGGCCCCGGATTATCTCGCTGGCACAGGAGACGGAAGAAAGGAAGCAACCGAACATCTCTGGGCGGTGAAAAATGAGGGAGCGAGATACTATTTCTCCTTTAATTCACAAGGGGTGGCCTGGCTCTGCCTGTGATAAGACACAAGTGATCAACATCCTCTGAGTTGGCGCGCCCCCCCCTCTCTCTCTCCGTCTCCCTCGCTGATATGTAGGACGTATTCTGCTTCCACCAACAGGTACAGTGAAGGTAAAAAAAAAAAAAAAAACAGCGAGTGGAAAGAATGGGGGCGGGAGACAGAGAGGAATCATCTGGAAGCTGTGGGCACAGAGCTACCTTATACTGCCGAGGCCCAGATCTGGATTTATGATCACGGGCGGCAGAGAGTGCTCCGCTGGGCCTGGGGGGTTCTGTTGAGATACTTTTAGGTCCTTTTTCTCATTTCTCGCCTTGTTTCCACATCCGTTGTTTTGTACATTGCTTTTCTCTCAAAGGAGGGGAGAGCACACGGCCAAACAGAACTCAGTTTCATGCCTTCAACTTTTGCCCGCAATTAGATCCGAGCACTGAAGTAAATGCAGAGATCTGGCAAAAATACAGACGTGCACTGGGTACAGGTACGAGAATCTATGCTTGAATAAGGAGCAACCTGCGTCCTATCAGTTGGTCTTAATGTTGTGGCTCATCCTTGAAGACGTTTCAAACTTTGCAAACGCAATCACTCGTGTGTTATCAGCGCTCAGACTCAGCAGTTTTGGGGAAAAAAAACCCTCTCGCCGGTTCCAATGAACCTCGAAGGAAAAAACCCGAGTTGCTTCATTTAAACTATTGTTAACACCGAGCATTCACGGTTCAGTGGCTCATTTTTGCTTCGGAAAATACAGTAGGGAGTAATGGAGGCAATCAAGTGACATTTGACGGAACAATATTCCTCGATGAAAGTATCCGCCGCTCACCAAACTGCTGCATTATGCACGGATAAAGGACGACACGAGCGCTGAATAAATTACGCACATTCTTCCTTTTGAACCGAGAATTGCCAGAAATTAGACACTTTATTCCGGCGTGTGGAAGAAAAAAAAAAAAGAGAAGAAAATAAAGTTTGATCAAACTCAGCCTGTTTGTTTTCTGACACTGATATGAGTTTTTCTCTCCACATTAGCGAGCTGTGTTCCAAAGGGGCATAAACAAAGTAATTCCATCTGAGACATAAAAGAAATCCACTTTGAAAGGAACATTAATTAGAAGGACTAAGATTGTTTATTTGCTGTCATTTTCTCCCCCCTTCCATCGTTTTTGTTGCTCTTAAAGCCGCCCGCGCTCCGTTTGGTTCAGAAGCGTTCCAGGTGTGTGGCGAGAAGGGAGCCGCGATGACAGAGACCAAGCGCGACGCTGTTTTCAAATGCCGGCATGAAAGCGGGAGGAAAACCGAGACGATTAAGAGAGAAACTGTAGCTCTTTCATCGGGAGCTTCTGTCTCGCAGGTGAAACAAGTTGTAATGGAAGTCCCCCGCCACCGCTGCCACGGCTGCACACCGTTCCTGTCGTGCGCCCCCCCCCCCACCCCCTCGGCGTGGGCGCTGACCCCGGCCTTTATCTCACCCTGCTCGGGACAAATGTGACTGATTGCTGTCTGCCGCGTTCTCGGCGCTCTCTGCTGGGTCGGGTCCGTTCGGCGGGCGAGACTCGGCGCGCCTGCAGTTTCACAGTTGTCACAAGCAATGAAAGAAATGGTCTCTCAAAGCAGCCGACGCGTGATTAAATCTCCACTTCTGAAATGCCAGAGTTTGGGCTGGCATCTATTCAATACGGGCCGGTAATTACGTTCTCCTAATTTATTCATCTCAAAATGATAATTGTTCACCTTGACATAATTCGACTACTTGTGATCCATCGTTGCAGACTAATCTAATCGCTTTTATCTTATAACGCAGGAGAAAAAAAAATGGAAGAAAACAAGAACTTGGAACTGAAGTCTTTCGCAGCCTTTCCACCGACAAAGCGTCTATATTGCTACATGTGCAGGGTCGCTGTTAGAAGTCGAGGAGCTCACGATGTTGACGAGGCAGCGAAACCAAAGTTTTCTGTTTTTCCAAGGACAGAAAAACAAATTATGTGGATTTCTTTCGTTTAAGCCCAAATCATAATCTTCCAAATCCTCCATCATCAACCCCGAGCGGAGGCCTCAGCTACAAAATAATTACATTATGACATTTAAATAACGCCACAACATTCCTTGGCAGGGCGGCGCCGTCTCCGAGATGTGTCGCCGCATCTCATCTCGTCCCCATCCCGTGGAATTAAGGTGGATCTGCTATGGTGCATTTCCCCCTAATGACTTCCCATCTTCCATAACCGTCCTGACATTTTGGTCGCCGTGTTTGTTTTGCACTCTTTGCCTCCTCTTTGAAGGTCAGCCCTAAATCACTTTAAAGCATGCAAATCATCGGGCCCACCTTCAATGCCTGATGAGTCGGATCGAAGTGGGAAGGGGTGGGGGTGGGGGCAGCTGAACAACACAGCTCACGAGAATATGACGGAATATTGGTGATTTTATGTGTAAACTGGTTTCAAATTGACGTCTAATCTCTCGTCACCACTTTCACTGTCCTGTGATATTTTTGAGAGCGAGGTCAGAGGTCGGACACAACCCTGCAGGTGGCGGCGAAGGCCCCTCAAACGCTGACATCAAACCGTTTGGCTCTTTCTCCCTGCTGAAAAAAGAGCAACCTGAATTTGCTCTCAGTGGTCCAACACTGAGAAGATCCTTCCTCATGAAGGCAGAGAACCAGAAAGCACGACGAGAGCCCGTCGCTCACTTTTCTGCAGCTCGACACCGTGGGACGCCGCGCGGCCTCGATGTGTCGGGGAGGAGAGACGGGGCGTGGGAGGCACACGGACATCCAGTGAGTCAGCCGTTTTTCAGGACGCAGGAGACTGGAATTCCCACTTCTGTCGGAGCGCCGCAAATAACTTTCTTTTCGCCACAATTATCTTCCACTAAGCACATTCATGAGCCGCCCGAGGGGGGCCGCGCCGGGCGGAGGGGAAACTTGTACGATTTGTCATCTGACCGAGTTGGAGGGCAGAAGTGCCGACAGTCGTTCTCAATGAACACACTGGAGGGGGAGGAGTGCGAGGGCTGCGTTAATGAGAGGTAAGAGAAACGAGAGCCGAGGAAGGAAGGAAGGTGTGTTTGTCGCAGCCGGGAAACTCAACACGGGCATCAATCACAGGGAGGCGAGTCGGGGTGTTTTCGGGCCCGTCGGCGCGGCGAGGACGAAGTGAGTTGGGGTCGGTCGCAAGGACGAAAATGACCTGATCTTGAATCCAAAAAATGTACTTGAGTGTGACAACTAGTAGTTCAAAAAACTACTTCAGTAAATAACAAACCACAATTCGAGACATGCAAATTCAGGCACAACGCAACAGTGGAACTTTTCATAATCTGACAAAAGCATTTTCATCGTAGAACAGAGATATTCTTGATTTTAATCTGTTAATGCTGTTGTACGCCCGCAGCAAATGTGTGGGCTCATTTTTTTTTTCAAATCGATGTTGTTGTTTGTTGTTGCTTTATCTCAAACATCCTCGATAACGTTGAGTAACAGAAGTTTCCAGCAAGAAAACAAAAAGTCCCACAAACCGGTTTTTGTCGAACCGTTTAGGATTAAATGGTAAAATCCTTTCTTTGTCCCTGGATCCCCCCCCTCGCCACCCCCCATTCGTGTTTTATCTGCTTGGGGTCTGACACAGAGACTTATGCCGAGCCGTGTTTGTATAATCAACAGTTCGGTGCGTCCTAAATTGCCCGCCAACGCCGGCGACACGCAACGAAACAGCACAACTGCGCCGCGGGACTGAAGCAGCTCGACTACTACGAGCTAAATAACAGTCTGGGTGAGCGCTGACCCTTCTGGATGTAAAGAGCCTGTCATTGTTTCACATATTCTGCACATCCATCCTTTAGTAATATGCCTCCTTCTCGCCAGCGTATATTTGAATATTTCATTCAAGACAGATGGAATCCTAATCTTAGCTCCAAGCTGTGGCGTTTTGTCACAGATCCATTTTCCAATCAAGCAGTCTCCATCTCCTCCTCCATTTTTCCTCCCTCGCCGCTCCGTTTTGTCCTCCCTCTGGCTCTGCCAGCCATCACTCACTCATTCAACTTCTCCCCCTTTTTCCCTGCTTCCCTCTCGCCCTCCTTTTTCCTTCCCGGTGATGACACACTTTGCTGAGGTGCATCAGTGTGAGATGCTTGAATATTCCATCCCCGCCTTCATATATTACGGCGCCGCTAATGAGCATTAACTTATTTAATATCTTGACATAAAATGAACCTAATGGAGTGTGTGGAGATGGAGGAGTGATGAGTCATGTTGTTGAAAAAAGGGATTGATTTTCTTTCTTTTATTTTTAATGCAAAAATAAGCTTATGGTGATGTATCGTGGTGGCGCTTTGGTATCATTAGACTTTATTACTCGTATGTGAGAGAATGCAAGACAATGGGAGGAACAAAAGGAGGTGGATATTACAACCGCATGTGATAATTGTTCATTATGGTCTGGCTGCGGAGCAGAACGATTAAATTTTACTACGGCGGTTTCACATTTGCATGTGTTAAGCAGTCGTCCCGTCCACAACTCGGCTAATTTATGGTAAGTCCCTGATGAATAAGGAATGTGATTGGACCGAGTTAAGTAAGTAGGAACCTTAAGCAGAGAGATACACCACAGATATTAATGGTACCAGCAGCTACAGGAATAAAGGGGAGATATGGGGGCGTTAATCTGGGTTCTGAGAGATATCATGCCAGAAAGTGACCCCCCCCCCTCTCTGCTGCTTCTAACACACTTCCTGCTGGGTATCACTTTCTGGCATGTAAAAAACTGCAAGTAAAGAAACAGAACGATGGTCTGCTGCTGCTATAATTGAAAAAACGCACACAGCTATCATTTAGCACTCGATGTGGCTCCTCCTCCTTTTAGGCCTCTTTCTTTTTTTGTTCACGTTTGTCCTGAAAACTTTTGGTGACTGGCGTTTTTCTCATATCTCACGCGGTCATTCAGAGGTAAAATAACCACTTCATTATTGCAATTAAAGCGTGTTGATTATGACTCAATGGTTTTCTGACCCCCCTCCAGCAGACACGCTCGATGTGCATCGCGGGATCAAAGTTTTTTTTTTTTCCCTCCACGCTTTTATGTGAAAATCAAACTTTTCTCATCAATTCTTATCAGCCGCTCACCCATGATAGATAAGGTTTTGTTTACCTAACTCTCCACTGGCTCTCATCTCCCCGATGAGCGATTTTACTCGCAACAATTAATTACCGATGCTAAATTTACGGAGGAGAGGCGCAAACAATTACAGCTTTCATTTGGCCGATGAACAACAGTCCGTCTCCCTCCCTCTCTCCCTCTCTCTCTCTCTCTCTCTCTCTCTCTCTCTCTCTGTGTGGTGGGAGCTTGTTTTTTTGATGGGAGCCTTCTCACCTCGGCTTCAAAGTCTAGACTGAGGGTCTCGGTGACACAGTGGAGAGCATCGAAATGAGCCCGGGACATTTTGCGCGAGTGAGACTTCTATTATTCAGAACATCTGTCCAACAAAGGTGAATGGGGAGCGACGGGCTGCATATTAATTCCTTTAAGTATTGATGTCGAAGTTTGGCCGCGCACGCCGGGCGCGTGGCGAGTGTTTCCGACTGTCTGAGTGTGTGTGTGTGATTGTGTGTGTCCCTCTGGGTTGTCAGATGCTGTTAATTGCTGCCTTCCCGCTGCTTTAAAAAGTTGTGACTAGCTCAACAACCCCCTCACACACACACACACTCACCACCTTCACCCCCAGCCCCACCATCACCACCCTCCCCCCAAACTGTCACTCTGCTTTCATTATTTACCCATTCAAATGAGAGAAAAATGTTTGTGTCGACATTAATGACTCCACGAGAGAGAGGCAGAAGAAAGACTGAACTAATTAAGGCAACTGGCTCACCTCGCCGTTACCGGCAGTTCAGAGCAGATACTGTAGTGCACACTCACACACACTCACACACACACGGTTTTAATTACCACACTTTTAAAAAAAAAGAGTTAGTGTCACCGCTGACAAACAACCACTGAGGGAAGAATTCGTTCTCTGGGACAAACTTTCCTGA
>JAUESF010000057.1:2691139-2701756 GCA_032274765.1 Malacoctenus tetranemus
TTTTTATCAAATCACGACCTCGACTTTCCCTCTAAATGACGCGGTTCTCTGTTTCCCCGCACACCGACTGCAGGAGTCGCCTCGCTATCACGCGCTGATAAATACGACATGATTTATGCGCGCCGGAGTCGCTTATAGACTTTTCTGCAACACTTGTAAACACAAAAACACAAACATTGACATGTGACGTACAGACGTGTTGACACTCCCAGCGATCGCTAACTCGCCCTCCGACAGATCCGCGGCACCGCCTTGTGTGTGTGTGTCTGTGTGTGTGTGTACCGCTTCATTAGGCATGTATCCAATCAGTCACACACACACACACACACACACACACACTTGGCGGCTCGGCACGTCGCGCTGCAGTTTACTCCCGGCCTATAACCCGTCTGTCAGTCAAGCGGCTGGAGTTCATTAGAGACAGCGAGAGCTGCTGACAACTCCCCACTGATCTGACCCGTGTATACAAACGCAGGTGATCTGACCCTCAAGGAGGATATCGCCACATAAACAAAGATATTGTGTCACTTGAGTGGAGGAGGAAGGAGGAGGGGGAGGAGGAGGAAGAGGAGGAGGGTGGGAGGGTGGAGGGGGACGTGTGAGAACACCACGAGATCCATAAAAACAGCCCGTGGCGTGTACGAGGTCTTTAAAGAGAAGCGAGTGGTGGGAAACAGAAGAGAAGAGAACACAGATTTTCTGTTTCTCCTCCAGGTGGAGAGAAATTAATAAAAAGCTGGAGTGGCTAAAGATGCAGTTCTACCCAAACAAATTCAGCTTTAAAGAAGCAGCGGGGTTTCAGGTGTCTGCTGCCCCAAGGTCGAGGCGAGCTCTCCACGAAAAACTCTCTAAATTCAGACCTAACGAAGCGCGCACACACACATCGTGATATTCTAGTTCGATCTGACCCGGAGTGGGTTTATCGAGGGTAAACACAAGTTACGGGAAATCTGTTGTGTGGCGGCGAAACAAAAAAAAGTCTTAGGACTTTATCCCGTTAATAAGATTAGGACGTGAAATATTCATTGGGAAACGGCTTAATAATAAATGGCGGGTATTAAAAATTGAATTAATTCAAATTCTCGGCATGAATTTTTAAAGGTACATTATTAAGAGTGCACCAACAAGCCATTTCATTGATGTAGTGTCGCGACGCGGAAACTTAGAGTCCCACCTACTCGGCGTCCATTCATTTCGCTCCACGCGTGGAAAAAAAAAAAAAAAGTCTTTAGGAGAGACTAACGGGCCGGTTTGACAGCAAGGTGAAGTAAAGTGCCCCCGCCGCCTCCTCCCACCGTCCTTCCATTTAGCATCGGCGCGCACACCTCCTGTAAACTGATTGCTGACAGGAGGCGAGGGTGGGAGGGGGGGCAGACGGGTGGGGGGGCGGGGGTGGGGTCAATAATTTAAGGAAGTTGAAGCTAATTTTAATCTATTACCCCGGCTGTGTGCATACAGAGCGTCAAAGGTAAGGCCGGAGAGGGATCCGTCATGTGATTCATACGCCGCAGAGAGAATTACTTCCATGACACGTCATAATTTAATACGTTTTGAGGAACTCAGCATGACTTTGCCCGGCTGATGGAGGGGAGGGAGGGAGGAGGAGGAGGGGAAGATGAAGAACGAGGGGGATATTAAATTATGGAGCACCTTAACAGAGCAATCTGTCTTTGGGAGACATGATTGCCTTAACACTGGGGATTGATGATAATCTGTTTGTAAGGGGGCCTTGTGAGGGCAGCGCAGGCTGTAACGGGCGCCGGCTCGGCGCTCTGGACCTCCACCGAAACACTCCCGACTGGTGTTGCACGCTCCGCGATAAACATCCGTCACCTTTCATACAGAGGTGAGCCTCAAACATCATCGGATGTCACCTAAAAGGACGTGTTCAGTCACCGACGTCTGAGTCCTCGACCCCTTCCAGCACCGCCAGTTGCTAGGTTGCAGACAAACTTGGTTGGTAGCCGTCAGTTACCATGAAACATTGAACCGACGACTCGTGAAACTAATAAAATGTTAACAAGTCATCAATAAAACGTTGCGTCGTCGCTAAAATAAAAGCCCGCAGGAAGACGGCCGATCGCCACTGGCGCTCGGAACGAGACGAATTAATGAGGGACGTATTGAAATGTTACCAAAATTCATTAGGTGTGATTAACAAGCAGGTAGTCGCAGGTTGTTTTTTTTTAAAAGAAAAATTGAAGCAGGTAATTAAAAGTTTCTGGACGGTGTTTTCTCAGGCTGCCCGTTGCAGCATTTCTCACCTGAAGCACACTCCAAGAGACGCTCTGACAGGTAAGGTCAAGCACCCTTTCTTTTTCCCTCCCCCTCTCTCCCTCTCTCTCTCCCTCCCTCCCCCTCTCTTATTCCTCTCCGTCTTTCTATTCACCGCGGCCGCCGCGCCGGCTTCGTCTCGGCCGTGTCCAATGCCTCGCAGCTCGGGCTGGAGTGCAGGAATAGTAAACTAGCCTATCGCTGCCAGGGCTCACTTCAGAGAGCGGCGAGGCTTTGGCTGTCATAGGTTCTCAGGATCAGAGCCGAGAGCGAGGACACTTCATTTGCCGGTGCTAAGGAGGAGAAGAAGGAGAAGGTGCGGGGTGGAGGAGGAGGAGGAGGAGGAGGGGGGGAGGTGAAAAGGAGGAGGAGGAGGAGGAAGGGAGGGAGGAGGGGGGGGGGAGATATGTGCCAGGGTCAAGTGCTGTGGAAAAAGCCAGGCAGTTATCCAATAGAGCTTTGCTCTCGTCTCTGCTCTCTGTTAGTGTCTCATGCAGCCCACTTTGTCCCGGGGCTTCGGAGGCTTTGTGGGTTCTGGATCAGAACAGACGCGACCGTTTCACAAACAGGCCGCGACGCGCGCGGGGGGATTGGAGCCGAGTGGCGTCTCCAGCACGTGACTTAATTACTCGTGCCGGCCCTCTCTTCCCACGCGCGTTGGTTTTCAAAAACAGAAGGCGTGGTGTGATAATATTGTGTTGAACAGATGCTGGGAAGTGTATCTGTAAACAAAGAAGCGCTTTACACTCGCAGGTAACGTGTTAGCAAGCTGACAATCTGCACGCTCGCCAGTGTGTGTGAAAACCGGGGGGGTGGGGGGGCAGTGAAGCCTTTGTTTGATTCCATCGGTAAACGCTGAGTGGGCGGGTGGCACCCTCCACATACACCATCTATCTGCACACCTGCTACCACAGCCCCTGGTGGAGACAACGAGTACTGCATCTCCATCTCATCACCGCACATTGATTATCGGGGCTCAGAGCCCCCCTGCCCCCCCTCCTCCCTTTGAGTCCCACCTCTGCTCAATAGCAAGTTGGTTGTCCCTTCACGACGAGGCTGTTGAACGCTTTCAATGAGAGCAGCAGATACAGAACGAAACGTGGGATTAAACGGTCCGTTGTTTGCGTCCAATCCCTCATGTGGAGGTAGATCGCATTATTTCAGCTTCTGCTGGGATTAAAATAATGACATTAATAAAAGGAAACAGGATATAAAGAACGTAGATCCGGCTAATGAGTGCAACTGCAACCATGAACGGCATCAAAGCGGCGCGGTGATTTAAAGAACATTCAAAGGATTACAGCCACAGCAGCGGTGGCACTGTTTTACTATAATTTATCTTGTCTTATTCCACTTTTAGTCTATCAAAGGAGACTTTTGTCTTTCTTCCCGTCCCCAATTGGGCTGTTTGCTGTCACTCTCTGGGTAAAAAAAAAGAAAAACCCCTCCGTACAATCTGAGATGTTGAAAGCGAAGGGAAAAGCCTCTCCTCCACTCCAGCTAATTAAAACGAGGACAGATTCCTGGAATGCTTCTTGGGAGTTGGGGAGCAGCGAGCGCAGGTTTTGGCTGGTTGGGAATAGGAAGAGGGATTTCCAGCGGGCGCGCAGTCTGTTCTCGCCGAGGCCCCCGAGACGCCCCCCCCCGCTTTCGACATTGAGGCTGTGACCTTCATCGGGACGCGTCGGAGAAACGCGGCGCGGGTGGAGCGGGCCTCTGTGTTGTTTGGAGTTGCGATCGGTGCTTTGTTGATGATGATTATGGTTCATGCGATCCTGCTGAGGAAGCGGTGTAATTATAGGCACATCACTTAGGCGCAGGGCTATTAAACCACCACAATGGAGGCAGCCTTAACACCCGCACACCCACTGCAGAGCCACAAAGGGCACGAATCATGTCTGAATTTAAATAGGCACACTTTAGTCTGCAGAGGGTCAGAACTCTGCTACCTGCTATTATCTTTGTTTGTTTGTGTTTTGCTATTTATTGCTGTTTGCTGCTTTGGCCAATAAGGATCTCCGAATGTGAGTTTTATAAAAGAAATTGAGATAAAAAGAGAGAAAAAATATCTGAATACGAACTTTTGATTTCTAAAAATTTCAAAGAAAGGCTTGAAAATTAGATTATATTTAGTTTATTGTGATTGTTCATTCAAAAAATGTATACTATTAGTCTTTTCATTATTACTTTCGAATCAAATTCCTCTACTCTGAGTATTTATTCACACATTTTATTACAGAAAAGTGCCTGACTAACTTCCTGTGCAGGACGTTCATTATCATGACTTCGTCGCTCCAGAAACAAAATTATTGACGTTCACTTAAAATTCTGTTGATTTCTCTGTACTTTGCTTTACTTTGTTGGTTCCTTTAGCTCTTACTTTAAGTGCAGGGACGTGTCAAGTGATTTTACTGAGCCATTCTTCTCGTGTAATTGGACAGGCGGCACTTCCCACCTTTCAGCAGAGAGTGGCTTATTAACCCACTCATAAAGTTCCCTTGTTTTTCTCCAGTTGTTTTTCTTTTTTTTTTTTTTTTGGGGTATAATTACTGTTAGACGCTTTCTTGATTAAAACTCCCTCTTGGAGAGGAAAGAAGGGAGAATGAAAACAGTTTAGTTTACTCGTTTTAGTTTTAAGGAGCGCTCGGTTCCTCGGTTTTTCCTCCTAAATCAATGTTAATTTCGCCTCGTTCTTTTGAATTAAAGTGCTCCTGATAATAAAAAAAAAAAAAATGCATCATCTGTGTGTATGCAGATGAAGAAAATTATCATTAGAGAATCCAAATTAACAAGAGGGGCAATTGTTTAAGAGCAATCGCTGGGGCTGATTGTGCTGGTTAGAAATGGTTTCTGTTATCTGCAAACTCTGCAGGTAGATTAAACAACCCGAGGGGGCCAAACAAAGGTGGCCGGTGTGCTAATGCCGATGGTGCTTTATCGCGGATGGAAAGTAACTCCAAAGAACTGTAAGAGTGCGAGGAAGGTGCGAGGAAGGTGCGAGGAGGAAGAGAGAGAGAGAGAGAGAGAGAGAGAGAGAAAAAAATCAAACATCCGATCAAAAAGGTGGACGCCGCTGATTTACAGAAACATCACAGCTCCCGCGTTATATCACGGGGATTAGTACAGCATAAAAATACATTTACATAATCGCCCTTTAAGGCGCTAAAAAGCAATACTGATAGGAACATCTAGGTGTGATTGATATCATGTAAATCAGTTAATGCTGCAGGATTTGCATTAATGCGTGAGGTTGTATATTGTTTGGCTCAAACCGAACGTTCACTTTTCTCCATTGAGCGAGTCTTGAAGCCTACGAGTTCATTGGAGATGTCAGAGGACGAGAACAACAGCACGTCAGACTGTGACAAGTTTCTCCCACGTCAGAGTTGATAAACTCCAAACATCTGATCCTGACCTCGTGGTTTCTGACCTGGGGTCTCCTGGGACACCCTTCAGGGGGGGGGCGTCACATCTGATTTGCTGCATGTTGCTTTAAGATGGAATTCCTCTCGTCATTTCTCACCTCGTTGGTTGGATTTTTGATTAATACTTTAAATATGCCGGCTGAGGAGCGCTCCGCGTGTTGGCATATGGCGGCAAATGACACCGCAGTTCGCCCCCGATTGTGAAGCGAGCGTCAACATCTGGCGCGAGGTTTTTGAGGGGGGCTCGGGAACATCGGTTGCTCTGCGGGGAGGCGCAGGAGGTCGCCGTCGTTACACAGGTTGTCCATTCATCGCGACAAAACCTAATGAATTCCCATGTTTGTGGAAGCGTGGAGCCGCGATAATTCCTCTCCTTGTTTCTACCAACTCTGCGTGCCAAATATATTCAGATGACAAAGCATCCTGAATGCAGAGTTGGTTTAAAACAAGAGCCCGGGCTCCACTAATGGTGAGGAAAGCACTAATATAAGCCTGCGTGTGTTTCATGCCGGCTCACTAACAAGCACATCATTTTCAAAAGTGCACAATGGTGTCAAGTCGCTCGGGATGATCCCCCCCTTCAACGAGTGGCGGGATTACTGTAAGCTGATTTTCCATAATTTACCCTCACCGAGTGGAAAAGCACAATCCGGATTCGCCTTCCTAACTCCCTCTCCTTATCTTGTTCCCCCCTCACGTCATTGTTGTCCAAAGAACAAATATGAGTTATATGTCTGCGGGGCCTCGAGCCGTAAGTGGGTTACTTTCAAAGTTGGCAAAAATTTGCATTGTAGGTCAAAGCCGAGGCTCTCCAGATGCAGGTGATGCTCGAATAGCTTAGTTTTCTGCTGTCGTGTTTCATCCTCCGTACTTTTCAGGCAACGACACGGTGGAGCCGCACGGGGTTTTGCATATTTCTACCTTCTGTTGAACGTCTGAAAGAGGACAGCAGGCGATCCCCGTTATTATTTTATTCATTCTTTTTTTTTCCGCTGAGTGGGCTTTTCTTTGATCCACACGCGTGCTAATAAGACGGATGACACCACCACTGGATGAAAAGGGAGCGGCAATTGTGCACGATCACAAACAGCCCCCCCGCAGGCAGGCTGGAAAACACAGTAACTCCCGGTAAACGCTCGGCTCCGCGTCGCTCCGGTTATTACCGAGGCGTCGTCTGCGGGACAATAACACGCTATCACAAGTTACTCGCAGCTCCGGCGAAGCTTTGTCGACTGTATGTTGGAGTTTGACTTCGTGGAGGTGAAACCTGCGTTTGATATTGTTTCCAAACGACTCCTAAACGGGCTGACGTGAGGTTTTGTACAGAGGTATTCACTGATTTTCATCCATCAGCCACCTACAAATAAAGGAGACTACACAGAACTGGGGTGATGCAATAAATTGGTTTAGGTGAAGTGTGTTCACTGGTGAAACACTGAGACCACCTCAACAAGAAACCACATCCGACAAAAGGTTTTATCGGTTTCACCTACGAGCTCTGTCGTCCAAATTGTTTCTGGGTTTCTTTGGAATCCGGTGGAGTTAAACGTGAAATTTGATGGAGCTTCACTGCCGCAGACACGGTTTGCTTTTTTCCTGCTTTTTGTTAGTGCAAAAAAAAAAAAAATCAAAAAAAGTTCAAACAGCGCCTTTTGTTTCGCAACAGTATCGGCTGCTAAACGAGGACGTGTTAAATCATCAGATTCTGGCAGAAAGTTTGACATGATGGTTCCTCCCCTGCACAGGCACAGAAAGAAGTTGGCAAGAGGGCCAGCCAGGCCCCAGAGCAAATAGTGGAGGTTGGCTGCCAGTGCCGTCTGCTGCACCTTCCAGCTTGTGTTATTGTTCCTTATTACTGCCCATATTTTTCATCCGCTCTCTCCGAGCTGTCTCCGTCTCTCTCTTTTCTCTCCCCCCCCCCTCCTTTCTGCCGTACCGTGTTTGGCATTGTTATGTGAACGTCTGGATCAAGCCAGCTCGCGGTGAGCGACGGAGCGGAGGGGCTGCGTGCAGGCACGCCGCAGCTCCTGGGAGCTTTTCCCCCCCTAAACTCACTGGAGAAGGAGGTGCAGATAAATCAATGTGCTGCTTAATGCTACATGTGGGGGAAGATAGTTGGTGATACGTTCACGAAAGCTGAGAAAAAAGCACTTCCAGTTTGAGGGTTGTTCAATTTAGCGTGGTGCTCAAACTCCATGGAGTTGTGGGTAAACGTGCCGGCTCACCGGCTGTATTTTTGGACCGCTGCTGCGTAACGCCGTCTCCCCTCCACTCTCCAACGCCGCTGTGCGAGTTCAGCTGTTCAGCTGCGTCAGCGCCGCTCCATCGCTTCCTCTTCCCCTCCTCACATTAGCCCGATCTTAACCAACGGAAACATGTGCGTCGGGATTCAATCGAGGCGACCAATCAGCCAATTACACCGGCGCGTCCTAAGGAGGACGCTCTCGGTCCGATGCAATCTCTTACTGACCGCGCCGAGTGATGAAGTGGGGAAATAAGCTGTCATACGTTTGCAGTGCCAGCAGTTATTCGGGCAGCGGATCAATCTCTGGATGATTGCTTTGTTTTTGGAGTGAAACAAAAGCATCCCGCGCCGCTTTCTGCCGTCCGGGTGCAGCAGAGGGGGCCGGCTGAGGGGGGGTGGGGGGGGGACGCAGGAGCGGGGGACGGCGTTTTCAATTCATTTTCATAACCAGATATTGGTTTTGGAAGAAGCGGGGGCACCTGAATGGGCTTTGAACCACAAAATTGGGACTAATTGTCGTTAGTAATCTCCAAATTATAACTGGCATTTTCAAAAAAATGTTAATTAGAGAAAGTGGGGAAAAAAAGAGGAAAAGATGAAGCGACTTTTTATTTTTTAGCTTTTCTAGGAGAGAGCAGCTGCACAAGTCTCAACTCATGCGTGTTAGTTTCATTTAACAACACTAATTAAAAGGTCATCGACCACAAATTGTCAATCAACCAGTTTCGAGTCTCCTAACTCCCAAAGTATGAGCTCTAATTCTTTATAGAACAATATCAATGTTTGTCGTGGAGTTACCGAATAGTTGTCTGATAAAGGGTCAAACTTGCTGTGAAAACAACTGGCACAAGGTTAAAACCAACAACAATAGGAGAGAGTATACATCAATTAAAGCAGTAACAGGACAGCTTTGCCGCGGTGCCATTAATTGCCAGTAAAGTCTGGGGGAGAGCATGTAATTGGCATTTACTGCTATTGATGGCAGCATGTGGTGGTATTTAGCTGTCGGGCCACAGAAGGGCCATGTGGAGTCAAAAATTGTCGGGGTGGTGGCGAGCCAAATCCTGCAGGAGCTGAAGCATGGCTCAGTGTGATTAGACAGGGTTCTCATCTCGGTGCCAAGCGGAGAGGACACCGAGGTCAGACGTGTCTCGCCGAGCGGGCGCGGGACAGCGGCGCCGCAGATGTGGGCGGCCGTGGAAATGCACCCGTGGACACACAGCCCAGGGACGCCGGCTGGGAAGCAGCCTTGGCAGATCGCTTCTTTTGGATCCTGCTTGTCGCGTACGGTAATTTTAGTCCGCGGCTCCGACCAGAAACTGAGTAAATCAGAGCGGTGGTCCCCAAGCTGGGGTCCGGGACCTGTTTTGGAGGGTCAGCTGAGATCATAGGGGGGTCTGACGCTTTGCCTGCTCTGACATTGACGCAATCGTAACGGCAGTTTTTGAGTAAAACCAGATTAGGACACATTTTGGAGTCTAGAAAAGAAACAAAATGCTTTAATTTTGAAGGAAAAATGCGACAAAGCAACACAAAAAAGTTGCATGAACAATGCACAAACATGCAAATCTAAGTTCCTGAAACAGAATAAATGGGCGGTGACAGACTTTCAAACACACCTCCAAAACCATAAACTAGATAAAAGTTCTGAATTCAAAATAAAAGCATCAGAAACAGTCGGTTTTTTTCCCCATCTGTAAGTGGCGACACCCCCCCCCCCCTCCCCCCAACAAACCACAGAGGTGCAGTGGAAGTTGATTTGCCTGCGAGGGCACTTTTGGTTTGGGGAAATCAATACGGTGAATGTAAATGATCCATTTCTTTCCTCCCCAAACCGCCACTGATTTCAATGTATATTTATGTGATTTGATTCCCTGACTCAAATATATATAGTGCTGTTAAGGGTCGCGTCACCACTCGGGGGGCCGGTGGGACATTACAGGTCGCGGCTGCATTTTTATGCGCGAACGCTGTGAAGTCGGCGTGCCCGGAAAATGAAATTAAAAAAAAGAGAGAGAGAGAGAGAGAAGCCTTATGCTGTTATTTAGAAATGATGAAAGCTGCAGATACAGGAGGGGGGGAGGGGAAGAGGGGGGGAGGTGAGGGTGGGGGAGGAGGGGGGGAGCCTATAACAAGGCCTTGAAAAAGAAATAAGAATCAAATTTAAGCATTATCATTTCTCTCCTCCTCACACGGGGCTTTCGGGAGGCGGTCGGCGCGCTTTCGCTACAGTGATGCTTTGACTTCATTCCATTTATTTTTCATCTATCTGTAAATGCCTCCAGCGTTTTCCGTCTGGATCAGAAACTGTCTGTCCATTTTCTCTGTTACAACAGTGAGATTACCGTGCGGCGTGTGCCTCGCCTCACAATCGCCGGGGTTCAAGTTTTTTTTTTTTTCTCTCTCTCTCCCCCCGTTCTCGAGTGCTTTGCAGACCGATCTGGGGCTTTTCAGGAAGGCACCACGCTGGGCGACCCCCCCCCGAAAACACAGCAGGATGTTACCGGCTTGACAAAGATGCTGCACACAGACCCCGTGATTCACTTTATTACTCTAGCCAATATTAAAGCGCCCCTGTCACCGGTACAGCAGGTTGTCGGTTTGAGTAAAGTACCTGTTGGTCATTAAAGCAAGTGTTTGGCCACTCGAGTGTTGACTGGCGTCGTTTGTTTT